>JANAVB010023800.1:32775866-33220866 GCA_029216955.1 Iris pallida | reverse complement strand
TTTTCAGGCAGGCGTGGAAGTGTTTCTTAAGTATGCCATAAGCAAAGCTAGTACATGGACGGTACCAAAATCAAGTGTCCATATCATAATAGTCGTAATAGACGTTACAAAGAAGTGGTGACTGTGAGACATCATTTGACCCGTAAGGGTTTCGTACGTGATCATGACATGTAGTCATCGCAAGGTGAACTATATACGGAAAGACAGGTTACAAATGCTGCTACTTATGCTTTAATGATAATGCTACAACGAATTTTATCATCGAAGACGAAGGATGCTCGTTGATTATGGAGACCTGCAGAACCTTACACGAGATATTGTGTACGATACGGCAGAGCCTAATTTTGATCCGGAGGATCCTAATCCCGAGGTGAAGGAGTTCTATGATATGTTTCAGGATGCAGATACTCCTCTACATCCTGGTTGTGATACTCATTCCGTACTATCAGAGTCGATGCGTTGTGAGCATAAAGTCTGATTTTAACTTGCCACAAGCTTCTATGATCGATTACACAACTAGTGAGAGAGATCTTACCGAAGGAATTCAAAGAGCTCCCAAAAAACTTCTACAAGTCAAAGATGATGGTCCGAAAACTGGGACTGGGTACGATAAGATAGATTGTTTTGCAACGGTTGCATGTTGTACTACAAGGAGAAGGAGCATAGAAAGTTGTAGCTTCTGTAATACGATCGTTACAAGCTAGTAAAGAAAAAAGGAAAGTCAACTAGAAAATGACGTCCTTACAAGTATTTGCATTACTTGTCGATCACGAAGCACTTGCAGAGGATGTATATGTCTCTGAATACAGCTGAACACATGATGGCACAACGAAGAACACAAAACGATGGAGAATTGTCACATCTTTCGAACAGAAGGCGTGAAATATTATGACTTGTGTCATCCAGATTTTGTGCAGAGCCTAGAAATGTACGGCTGGCACTATATTCTGATGTCTTTGCCCCTTTAGGGCAGTCGGGATCTCAATACTCCTACTGACCGGTCATTCTTACCCCTTATAATCTGCCACCATGGATGTGATGAAGACTCCTTATATTCTTGACAGCTATCATACCGGGTCCCAAAAATCCGACGAAGAACACGATCATATTACAGCCGTTGGTGGATGAGCTTAAACAGCTGTGGAAGATCGGCGTCGCGACCTATGATATTCCAGGAAACAGAACTTCATATGAGAGCTTCACTGATGTGGACAATAAATGATTTTCCAGCATACGCTTTGCTGTCGGGATGGAGTACTCACGGAGGATGTCTTATCCGATGTGCATGGAAATAGTAAGGCATTCCGCCTTAAGCATAAAGGAATAACTTCTTCTTTGACTGTCACCGTCAATTTCGCCCTCGAGTCATCCTTGGAGAAAGAACAGGACGCGTTTCAGAGCTGGAAAACAAGAATTTCTCATCCACCTGCCAGATTATCGGGATACGATATTTGGGTGTGATGTAAAGTACTGCCCTCCGTAATTGAAGATCCATCGAATAATTATGTCGAGGGGTTCGGACAAAGCCATAACTGGACCAAACGGAGTATCTCTGGGACTTGTCTTATGGAAAGGTAATCTTATAAGGCATAATCTTAAGTCATACATCTCAAAAATGTTCGATAATGTCTTCAATACCGTCATGATATTAAAGAAAATACGAAGGAAAATCCCAAAGCAAGACAAGACATTGCTAAGATATGCAGCATCCTCATCTGACTTGATATAAAGTAGAGCTGGTGGACAATTAACTAATCCGGTAGCAAATACAATTGAGCAAGGAAGATAGATTAATAATCTGCAAGTGGATATCTACTTTAAGATTTCCAGACGGCTATGTGCGAATTTGTCTAGATGCGTTGATCTCAAGAACGCAAGGTAACGGGAATGAAGAGTCACGACTGCCACGTGTTTATGGAAAGACTACTGCCATTGCGTTGAAGAGTTGTTGCCTTCTTCTGTATAGATTCCGTTGGCCGAGCTATCTACATTCTTTAGGGATTTTGTTCAACTAAGTTGACAGTGGAACACATGGTGAACTTGAGGAGAATATTGTCTTAACAATTTGCAAGTTAGAGAAAATATTTCCTCCGGGCTTCTTGGACAGTATGGAGCATCTATCGATTCATCTAGCATATGAAGCCCGTGTCGGTGCATCTGTTCATTATCGATGGATGTACCCATTTGAGAGGTACATATAATCGATATAATTTAAGTTGAATTTCATTTTTAACTAACACTGATAATTTCTCTCTCTAGATACCTACAACCACATAAAAGAAAGTTGGCAAGGCCATATAGAGGCTTCGATATGCGAAGCGTATCTTATTGAGGAGTATCAAACTTCTGCTCCATTTATTTCGATACTCATGTTAAGACAAATCGAATAGACCTAAAGGAATGACGAGGACGTTGAGGATGTAGGTATATTCAATGTAAGGGGCAAGCCTATTGGGGCTAGTAAGAAACGGTGGTTGACAGACGATGATATATGCCGCTCACCGATATGTCTTTAAATTATAACATACAAGAAGTGAGAGATTTGGAGAAGTATGACTACACTTACACTAGTTATATCACTATTTGGTAAAGTAACTAACTACACTTATTCTTACTCTCTAACAGTGTATTTATAGTTGAAGTCCAAATGAGGACACCCGATATTACCGATGAAGGACTTCAAAGAGTTATTGTATATTTCCGTCCTGGTTTCGTAATACGTAAGTAACTGAGATATTTATGTGGCTACCATTAAATATATGCATCTAAAATATTTAAATTATCAATATTTATTTACAGGTTTTATTGCCTGAAACAACACTCACAAATGATAGTATTCGTTATTTGGCATTGGGACCGAAGAAGCATGCAATACTTGGCCAGCCTATGTCGTTAATGGCTTCAAGTTTAAAGCAACTCAGAATGCTATAAATGTCAAATTTCTTAATGACGGCTTCAGTACCAAGGATTCTTGTATTTGCATAAGAGGCACCATCTATGACGACGAGCCGGACTTTGACTATTTGGAGTGCTTCGAAATATTATAGATTTACAATATAGTACCCCCTATGATATCATATTATGTTGTTCAAATGTGACTGGGTCGATACGACACCAAATATCGGTTGGAGAATCGATAAACAATTTAGATTCGTCGATATAAATTATCGCAGGATGTATAGAGGGTCGGACACATTTGCGATAGCAAGTCAGGCTGTTCAAGTCTACTATACAAGCTACCCAAGGCATCGTAGAGATCGATTTGACTGGTGGACAGTATGCAAGATTAAATTTAGAAATACATTCAATATTGGAGACCCAGCATACCAAGAGGACCATATCGAAAAGTCCTATTACTTGGTACAACATTTGGATAACATGGATGTTAAAATATTATTAAGGAAAATAGAGGGAAGGAAAGAGGTTGATACACACATACTTAGCTGTCAACCAGGGAAAAAAGAGGCGTCTTGTTCCAACTATTGAGGATGAGATGAAGAAGAAGAAGAAGAAGAATAAAGAAAAAGAAGAAAAAGAAGACTTGATGAGCATGAGGATACAGATGAAGTCGATGATGAGAATGAGGTTGAGGATGACGACGAGGTGAGGACGAGGACAAAGACGATGATTAGATTAAATATCAGTATATATTAAAAATACTTTTAATTACGTGATTTTAGTTTGACCTCATAAAAGCACTTATAACTACTTATATGAATTCAGTTTAAACTTTTGCATATTTTGTTGCAGATGGCACTCCTAGTTGTTCTTTTCTTTACGGCGTCACTTGTCGCCTTGCTGATGGCTAGCACTCGTCGTGGTGGTGGTGCGAGCCGTGGTGGTACTGGTGGTACTGGCCGTGGTATGGTGGTCGTGCTTGTGGTGGTGGTCGTGGTCGTATTCAGCCTTTCCGGGCGGTGTCCCCATCTAGCGAGCCCGACCCTGAGAGTACCCTGGGCACAGACTCATTCCACCGTCAATCTACCCAGGAGTTATTGACACATTCGTCGATCGGGTCTCCATCCGCTAGCGGATCCATTTGCCAGCGGATCCACCAACGGATCCACCAGTGGATCCACCAGCGGCTGAGCGACAGTGGGCCCCGGAGTACCCCCATATTCAGTTACATTCGGCGCCGAGTACATGCACGGAGCCGCGGATCTGCCCACCTAGCTACCGGAGAGGCCGATGGGCGTATTCCGACGAGATCTATGGCTCGGGGTACATGTAATTTAAGTTAATTTAATAAATTTGTTTCATTTATTCAATTAATAATCCAGTCGTTGCTTCTTTGTAGATGTTTTCCGTGGGATGCTACCAGGCTTCTAGTGCAGATTATCCGGACCAACTACTATGGCCCCTATGTCAATTTCTCTGAGGTGTCGTAAGACTTGCAGTACCTCTGGCTCGACGAGATGAGGTATATGTATATATATATATATATATATATATATTGTGGTTAATTATTAATTACACTTTAATCAAATTTTTTTAATATCATGATAATTGAATTTGTATGTCAGAGGACCTACTGGTGGCCCTTCCATCGTGAGAGGCGATCCGCAAGACCTATAGAAGCGCCACCGGAAAGAAGATCCTTGATGCGGTTCATGACCTTCGAATGTCGCATTCGAAGAAGGAGTGGCTCCGGCAGGACTATATGAGCATATGTTGGAGAAGATGGATACTCCTGCCTTCAAGGAGAAATCAAAAAAAGAGAAAGCGAACAGACGGGCCGCGGGGCTACATACGGGGGGATCAAGCCCTACGCAGCGACGCTTACAGATCTGGTGAGATACCGTAAATTCATTTACTATCTAATTCGGTACTATTAACATAATTAATTAATTAAATTCTACGAATATTCGTATGTAGACCCAACAGGAATTGAAAGAGGAAAACCTGCTTACTCGGTCACCATGTACGTGTATTCCAGCATATCACAAGAGGCGGAAGGACGGCAAATTTGTCGACGAAAGGGCCAAGGCGACGGATGTAAGTACTTACGTTTATGAGATTTATGTTAAAATTATAAGTATTCAGACAATAACTTAGGTAAATTAGGATTCAGACAATAACTTAGGTAAACTTAGGATTCAGACTATAACTTAGGATAACATAGGATTTAGATTATAACTTAGGTAAACTTACAGTATAATAAATACATTATTTGATAGGCTGCGTATCGTGAGGCCCTTAGTCGGATTCAGCCATCTGCTCCCGAGGATGTCGGCAAACGACGCCCATCGGGATGCCCTTTCTACGGCCACTCGCTACGATGACTTATTCGTAGATACTATCGGCGGTTATAAAAGGGCACGTGTACAGAGTCGGCTCCCTGGCTAATTTGACTCGATGATTCTGAGATTTCTACCTCCCCTGCCTCCTTCGGCGGCCCTGGCAGACGATGATGTGAGGTCCCAGCTTGCTCATCTGAACAGGCGGTGTCGGAGATTCGGACGCAGTTGTCCACGTACCTGCGTCCTTCTACTGGTGCTGCCGGTTCGTCTGCTTCGGTCCGTCTACTGGTGCTGTCGGTCCTTCTAGTGCTGCCGTTCCTTCTTCTGTCGGGCATCTCTCTTTGACCCTGCTGCCCTATCGTACTGCCTCCTACTTTGACGGCCCTCCTTGATATGATGACGCCAGAGCAGCTGTGCCAACTTGCAGACCATGTCTTCGAGGGATTATCGCCATACTTGGTGGACGAGTATATGAGTCGGGCGCAGCAGGGAGTACCACCACCAGCGGACGATCGCACCCCTCGTCGTTGATGTTTGTATTTTGGGGATTATTTGTTTGTGTTGGTGGATATTGGATATTTTGAAAATGTTTAAATATTGAATATTTGTGTGTTTTGTGTGAACAATTTGAATGCTTGGATTATTTTGTTTGTGTTGGTGGATATTGGATATTGGGAATTGTGTATATTGGAAATGCTCAGTTTATTTATGTTTTTGTGGGAACAATTTGTGTGTTTATTTGTGTGTTTTGTGTATGATGCCTGATTAATTGTGTATATTGGGAATGCTGAGTTTTATGCTGTTTTTTCAAAAATTTCTCAGATACCGACGGACTGGCGATCAATTTTCGACGGACTATCCGTCCCTAACTGGAAGGATTCCAGTTAGCGACGGATGCACGACTAAAAGCAGAAAGATTATCCGTTGCCAAGGTTCTGGAAATATAAAAGATTCACAGGAAGGGCCGACGGATATTCGTCGGTATGCCGTCGCTAGTAGTCGGTTAAAATTTTGCTACAGATAATCCGTCGCTAAAAGGGCGACCGATTGGCGACGGTCTAGCGACGATTCACGACGGATTATCCGTCGCCAATGTTCTAAAATATGAATAATTTACAGAACCGGGTCGATGGATATTCCGTTGGTATAGTAGTCGGTAAAAAATTAGTGACGGATATTCCGTCGGTATGCTGTCGCTGTCGGTAAAAAATTGGCGATGGATAATCTGTCCCTAAAAGGCGACCGATTGGCGACGGTCCAGTGACGATTCACGACGTAGTAATGACGGATTATCCATCGCCAATGTTCTGGAAATAAAATTCACAGAACCGAGTCGACGGATATTTGTCGGTATTCTGTCGCGAATCCGTCAAAATATCGCGACCATTCGCGACTGATTGGTGACGGAATTTGCATATCAGAAACTCTCTGATACGCATTTATCGAGTATATTTCGACGGATTAGCGACGGAAGTTGCGTATTAGAAACTGTCTGATACGCAGTTACCGACGACATAGCGACGGATATGTCCGTCGGTAAGTGATACGCCATTACTTCTTTTGATACGTGATTTGACGGTAATTCGTCGGCGAGTTGTTGCAAACTGCACGAGTATGGTTGACGGCAGTCCGTCGCTAATTCGTCGCTTGGTGATAACTTGTCGACGGATTGTAGTTAACGACGGCTTTTTTCTGTTTGCCATAAAAATTAACGACAGGTATTTCGGAACACTGAATTAATTGCAAACTCACTTGTACAAAGAAGCCTAGAAAGAAAGCCTAAGAAATAATCTAAATACAATTGTTTAGTTTTGATTCTGGAGGGTGACGGTGGAGGCTCGGGAAAGTGCTATCAACTCCCTTACTCCGTGGACTATCTAATGCAGTCTCTAGCTCGTGAAGATATTGCTTTCTTCTTGAAGGTTGCCAGCCTCTTGCAGGGGTGTGGCACCCTGCTATTTATATAAGATAAATTTTGAGCCGCAGAGAGGGCTTGCGGCTACGTGGCTGATTAGCACGTGAAGACCCGCTCTTGCTGCCATCTGTCGATTTGTTGGGATTTTGTTGCAACAAATCTGGGTAGTTAAGGAATTGGTCTGATTGCCATGTGTCCCGTTGCGTATAGCTTTCTAAGTCTTCGATCATGCGGGGTCGCATGAGACTCATGCAAATCTGAGCCGCATAAGTTTCATGCGGCTTAGATGACACTCTTCTGGCCGCATGGAGTCGTATGAACCCTATTTTGGGCGACGTCTCACGTCTTTCTTTCTTGTTAAAGTTCAGAACTGTTACGTTTTGCCAGGACTTGTAAGCTTTATCAGTCGAACTGCTCCTTTCTGGCCGCGTATTTTCCTTCTACGGCTGTTTGTCGACGTGCCGCATATGTCTTTGAACAGTCATGCTTTCCTTCATGCGGACCTGTTTGGCCTAAGGTACCTATGCGGCAATTTGTAATCCGCATAAACTCCATATTTTTTATGCTTCTACAAGACCCACTTCAAAGTTTTCAAATTACAAATTTGGAATACTTTGAATAAAAAGCATGAAAATATATCAAGCCATAGGGAGTCTTCATGTTGCAGGAAGTTTTTTCAACTGCAAAGAGATCTTGAGTCAGAGAAATATTGAACCGCAGGGAGATCTTGAGTCGTAGAACAAATTTTGAGTCGCAGGGATGCTTCGAGCCGCAGAGAGTCTGCCAGCTTTTACTGTTGCATTAATTCTCCTGACTCGGTTGTGATCTATTTTCGAGATGAAGCCGATGGTTACTGGGGATAAAGTTCCCAAAAATTGACTTTATCTTTAATGATCTTGAAAACCGAAGAGACGCTCGATGGTTTTAGGGATAAAGTCCCCAAACGTCGTCCCTATCCTTAATGATCTCGAGAATCGAAGTCTCTTTTTTTCAGCAACTCTATAAATAAGAGTCGTCCAGAGAGAGATTTTCTCTTTCACCTTCTCCTCCTTTGACTTCATCATTCTTTTGCTATGGCTCAAAAAGCTTCTAAGTCGATTGGTGCGACAGCCGAAGGGATGAGACTTGCTTCCCCGTCGAGAGCGGCAGACACTCCTTCCATTCATTCGACGTGCAATCTTCTCTCAAGAGTAAGGATGGTGAGCTGACATGACTGAAATTTTAAATGGCCATAGCGTATATTTTCATACGTGGGCCTGTCATATACTGTCTTTGCTATAAGCTTGGTCGATGTATGCCCTATCTCGTCTGGACCACATGTTTTTTTTAACGATTGGAACGATTGACGCATGGACTGGGCTGCATACTGCTGCTCATTCGAACTTGAACCGTCTGAGTGCCTCAAAGTGGATCTATATGAATTTACCATGACTAAGCCGTATCGGTGCCGTAGCACTTATGATCGGGCCATGAATACTGTAATTGGGTCGCATGGCCGCCTTGTGACTGACCCGTATGAGTAATGGGCCGCAGAGTTTTTGATGACTCAGCCGCATGATAATAACTGAGCCGTATAAATGCTGTATGAGTACTTCATGAAGCCGACCTCACGACTGTGGGCTGTATGTGTTCTATTTTGGTTGGGTCATCCAACTGGCTAGGCCGTATAGCAGATGTAACATCCCCGTACCAAAACGTAGGACTAGGAACGTAGACATGCCAGCTGTATTCATACGAATACACTCCAATATATGGAACCCTCGTATGAATACATAAGCGTAAAATGCAGTAGAACCATAACTTACTCATCCCCAAATAAATGAATAAAAGACTCATATAAAGATAATGAATTGTCTTGATACAATATGTTGGGCGAGACAAATCCACTACCACATAAAGGAAAATACATGAGAAAAGAAATAATTTGGGCGAGCGAATAACATCCAAGTGCAATCATCCTCGAAGATATAGAGAGGACCACGGCTAGAGCTAGAACACCTGCGAAGACAATAGCACACCTGGAGAGATAACCAGGTCCTCAGAGGGACGTAACAAGACACATAATATCATGCCATATAAACTGAATAAATATTGCTCAAATAAATAAGAATGCCTACAATAGGGTACCTAACCATACTATAGTAAATGCAATAAAGAACAAACCTTTGATGCATGGGCTGGATCAGGAATATCAGTGATCAGGACCGTACCTCCCACTAGAGATAACCGCTCAGGAACATACCTCCCACTGGAGAAAACCGACAGGACAGTGTATATGACCCATACATAAGGAGCTGTTCTTCCCACCTGCCTACCATATGTATCCACAACAGTAAACCTCTATAACCGCTAAGTCAAACTAGCATGCAATTTCTATAGCGGTTATTCCTATCGACGGCTTGTACGTACTGGTGGCCAGCCAATCACGCACGTCCGTGTTCTACATCGACACACA
This sequence comes from Iris pallida, assembly GCA_029216955.1. NCBI lineage: Eukaryota > Viridiplantae > Streptophyta > Magnoliopsida > Asparagales > Iridaceae > Iris > Iris pallida. The sequence continues at coordinate 33,211,256 of JANAVB010023800.1, read as the reverse complement.
ACTTCGTGGTACAACGGTCAAGGCCATGAATGCAACACACAAGTGGTCCCTTAAATCTAGGTTTAACGTGTAAGAAAAATAATATATAGCAAAAATATAATGAACAGTAAGTTCTAACAAGTTATGCCATGTATCACAGTTTATTTTGCATAGAGAAATAAATAATGCAGAAAATATGAGCTAAAATAAATAAACGGCAAATGGCAAGGTGTCTTGCCTGGTAGACGCCTGGTGTGCTGCATAATCAAGGTGGCACAATTTGCGACTTTGGTGCAACAACTATGCTAGGTGACCTCTGATGGTGGCACGGACAGTTCCTTTGGGTCCAGAAGGGTCAAATTAGTTAGGTTGGCCATAAGGTTCTAGAATTGACGATAGATTAGGAAAAACGGATGAGTCATGGACGGAAGGATAGTTGGAGGAAATTTGAAACTATTTATAATACTTGATAAAATATTTTATGGTGAAACTAGCTTCGAAATAAATATAAAAATATAAAATTGCTTTTAGGTAAAACCCTAGATTTGTGAGATATGCTCCTTAGATGGAAGCTATATTTTTATTGGTAAAACTAATATTTGATAAATTCATAAAAATATGAAAAAAATCGATTTAGACTAAAATACGTAAATGAGGTACTATAATGTATACTAAATATATTTAGAATTCTCTATATCACGATAATAAATAACAATAGAGCTCTTGGTAATATAATGAAAAATAATGATAATTACTATCCTTATTAATAACAGTAAATAAATACAACCAAAACAGAACACATACAGCTGTATGGGTGCCGCATGAGCATTTTATGATCGGGCCGCATGAATACTGTAAGATTGGGTCGCATGGCCGCCTTGTGACTGCCCGTACGAGTATTGGGCGCATGAGTTTTTGACTCAGCCGCATGATAATAACTGAGCCGTATAAATGCTGTATGAGTACTTCATGAAGCCGGCCTCACGACTGTGGGCTGTATGTGTTCTGTTTTGGTTGGGTCATCCACTGGCTAGGCCCATATAGATGTACTCCCAGTACCAAATACGTAGGACTAGGAGTAGACATGCCAGCTGTATTCATACGAGTACACTCCAATATATGGAACCCTCGTATGAATACATACTGTAAAATGCAGTAGAACCATAACTTATCTCATCCACGCAAATAAATGAATAAAAGACATCATATAAAGATAATGAATTGTCTTGATACAATATGTTGGGCGAGACAATCCCTACCAACAAGTAAAGGAAAATACATGAGAAAAGAAATATTTGGCGAGCGAAGCGAAGACGATCCAAGTGCAATCATCCTCGAAGATATAGAGAGGACCACGGCTAGAGCTAGAACACCTGCGAAAGACAATAGCACACACCTGGAGAGATAACCAGGTCCTCAGAGGGACGTAACAAGACCATAATCATGCCATATAAACTGAATAAATATTGCTCATAATAAGGAATGCCTACAATAGGGTACCTAACCATACTATAGTGAAATGCAATAAAGAACAAACCTTTGACGCATAGGCTGGATCTGGATATCAGTGATCAGGACCGTACCTCCCACTAGAGATAACCGGCTATCAGGAACATACCTCCCACTGGAAAACCGGCAATCAGGACAGTGTATATACCCATACATTAAGGAGCTGTTCTTCCCACCCAATGCCTACCATGTTGTATCCACAATAGTAAACCTCTATAACCGCTAAGTCAAACTAGCATGCAATTTCTATTAGCGGTTATCCTATCGCGGCTTGTACGTACTGGTGGCCAGCCAATCACGCACGTCCGTGTTCTACATGCGACACACAACTTCGTGGTACAACGTGTCAAGGCCATGAATGCAACACACAAAGGTGGTCCCTTAAATCTAGGTTTAACGTGTAAGAAAAATAATATAGCAGGAAATATAAATAACAATAAGTTCTAACAGGTTATGCCATGTATCACAGTTTATTTTGCATAAAGAAAAAAATAATACAGGAAATATGAACTAAAATAAATAAACAACAAATGGCAAGGTGTCTTGCCTGGTAGGAAGCCTGGTGTGCTGCGATAATCAAGGTGGCACAATTTACGACTTCGGTGCAACAAATATGCTAGGTAACCTTTGATGGTGGCACGGACAGTTCCTTTGGGTCCAGAAGGATCAAATTAGTTAGGTTGGCCATAAGGTTGTCTAGAATTGACGGAGATTAGGAAAAACGTGATGAGTCATGGACGGAAGGATAGTCGGAGGAAATCTAGAGAAACTATTTATAATACTTGATAAAATATTTTATGGTAAACTAGCTTTGAAATAAATATAAAATATAAAGATTGCTTTTAGGTAAAACCCTAGATTTGTGAGATATGCTCCTTAGATGAAGCTATATTTTTATTGGTAAAACTAATATTTGATAAATTCATAAAAATATGAAAAAATCGATTTAGACTAAAATACGTAAATGAGGTACTATAATATACTAAAAATATTTAGAATTATCTCTATATCACGAGAATAAATAACAATATAGGTCTTGGTAGAGATAATGAAATAATAATGATAATTACTATCCTTATTAACAGTAAATAAATAAAATTTATTTTTAACATATATACATATTTTTACGTTTTTAAATTTACAATCCGAACACATACTCTTTTTATCATACAATAATAATCATAAAATAATATGTTGTACAAGGAGAAGAAAATAATATAATAAAACAATAATAATAATAAGTATAATAATAATAATATAAAAGAAATTGTTGTACTAATAATAATATTGATAATAATAATAACAATAATACAATACATTCCTACATTAATACTAATAATAATAATACATTAATACTAATAATAATAATATTATTAATATAATAATAATATTAAAATTAGATGACAGCACAGCTGTCCCATTAACAAAACAAAGAAAGAATGAAAGAAAAAGAAAAAAATAATAAAAGAAAAGGAGATGGAGAGAGAAAGGAGAGGGTGAGGTGAGAGATCGAGAGAGATAAAGGGGAATCGAGAGGGGGTCGGTGATCGGAGCTGCGCCGACGGCGGCTACTCCGGCGGAGGAAGGCGCGGAGCGGAGAGACGCCGGTGGGGGCGCACGAAGGGCGGCGGATTCTCCCCGTGGTTTTGACGGCGGAGGGTTGAGGAGTCGACGGTCGACGTCGGCGCTCGTGACCGGTGGCGAGCGGCTCGGTGGAGGCATCAGATCGTGGAGGAGGGAGGCGGACGGAGTGGAGATCCGACGGATGGCGGTAGAGGAACGCGGCCGCGAGGAGAAAGGGCGTTTCCGGTGGTGGAGTGCACGGCGGAGCTAGGGCCGGCAGATCCGGTCGGAGGAGGAAAGTCGGAGGAGATGCGGAGAAGGGGGCTTTCCGGCGGAGCTCACCGACGAGAGCGAGGCGCGGAGAATTCCACGGCGGGGGCAGCCGGACGGCACCGGGCGGGTTTGCCGCTGCTGGCGCGACGGAGGCGGAGCCTGGGCGAAGTCGGTGTCAGCACGACGCCGGGGACTCCATCCGGTGGCACGTGGAGGGAGGCGGTTCACGCTGGAGGCTGAGCTCCGGTCGACGGCGGTCGGGCGGAGGAACACCGGTGGAGGCGGAGCTGCTCCTGGTGCGGCGCTAAGGGGGTTTGCGAAGGAGTCACTGGCCGGGGTCCGGCGTGGCGGTGAGGTTGGTTACTTCTCCCTCTTCCTTCTTGTGGTTTTGTCTTTGGAAAAAAAAATTGGGGATGATGTTGACGGCGGTGGTGACTATGGGGGGATGGCCGAAGAACTGGGGTAGTGATGGCAGTGGTTGGCGGTGTGGTTGGTCGTTGGTAGCAGGTGGTGTTGGTGGTCTGTGGTGGCGGCGAGCATGGCTGGGTGGGTGGTCGACGCTGGTCAGGGGTCTGTGGTGGTTTCAGCAACGACCAAGGTGCCGGGTCGGGGCGCAGGTGGTAGAGTTGCCTACCAATTGCTGGACACGAACAGGGGACATGGGTGACAGTGAGGTTTCTGGGACAATGGTAGTTGTTGTCGATGGTAGTGATGGGCATTAGGGTGGTCGAGGACAGGTGGCCGGGGACGGGGGCTGCGGTTCATCGGGGAAGACGGAAGGTTTTTGTTTTGGGCTCCGACGATGGCCGTGGGGACGGTGGTCAGAACTGGGTTAGGGTTAGAACTGTTTTAGTAGTCTTTATTGTGTCCTGCGAGACACGGGACGGTCTGGTGTCCGAGGTTGTCGGACGCAAAAAAGAATTTGTAGATGTATCCAAGAAAATAGTGGAAGGGAAAAGGATGGACACGGACACGATGCACATCATCGGGTGGAAATTTGGTTTGCGAAAATTTTAGAGGAATATTATGGAGAAAATATTGGAGGAGTACCTGCCTATTTATAGGATGTGGGAATTCCCAATTGGATATGGATTAGGAATAAGTTAAACCCAATTTAGATAATTCATCTATTTATTTAAATTAATTCAATAAATCCAAATCCAAATCAAAATCAAATTCTAAATACAAATCAAATTTAAATCTAATTAAATTCTTGGTTTAAAATTAATGGGATAATTCAAATTTCAAATGTTTCACTATTTAAATAAATCCATAAATTCAAATCAAGATTTAAATTGCCACAATAATTTTGAAATATATTTTCCAAAAATACAATATAATAATAATTTTGAAAATAATATAATATTTAAATGCACTAATAAATAATTAAAATAATATTTATGAAGAATATTATTTAATATTAGTAACTGCTATAAACGAAAAGGCTTTCATAAATAAAATCGTAAACTTGGAAATTTCAGTATGATAACTAAAAATAATTATTATATATTATTTTGAAAATAGAAAAATGTTTTTCTAAATTGTGTACGATCGCACATAATCGTACTCGTCGAGCAAATTCGAAAAAGAAATAAAAGGTCGTGCGCGACGTATAATACGACTACGCGACATACAATACAAAAATTTAAATTAGTACCAAAATAATAAAAAATAGTAGAAATTTAGGGGTTTTACTTCCCACCCAACTTAAAAGAATTTTGTCCTCAAAATTAAGAATTCGTAGTGGGGTGAGAAGACACAAGGGATATCGATGGGGAACAATCAATAACAAAATCATGCCGTAAGAAATCGCGATCTAGATCATAGATAAAATAATACGATATGGTCATACTTGATAGGAAGGTTAGAGGAAGTTCTAGTATAACGCCTTCGTCCTTCTAAAATAGGTGAAGGCGAAAGCAATAAGGAGTTCGAATGACGATATTATCGAGTACGAATACGTGGTTCAAGGACGACTGAAAAATTTCAAAAGGAGTTGCCAAGGCAGTCGCGGATGGGACTATAGAGGACAAGTTTAGCTATGTCCCCATCCACGCAAACGATAGATAAAAAGCGAACCAAAGTGCACTAGGTTGATCAGACCATCATGCACCGGTTCTGAGTAGACAATACGTTAGTGGATGCATCCAATAACATAAGTCATGAACAAGCTTGATAAAGAATTTAGCTTGCAAAAACTAGGCTACATTAGCATCATTAGTTTAGATAATAAAAATATAGGCACGATGGTAGATGAAATAAAAACAAATACGAATAGTCTAAAGGTCATAAGGATCTAAGTCTTGTTTATTCCTATACCATCATTCTACGGTTTATTGACCAAGGCTTGGTTGACCAAATGGGTTAAATTCCTCTAGTCTCTATGGTCTAGATAATACTATTTGTATACCCTTAATGGTCAAGGGTGTGTCAGGTCGTGGGGTATTCTACCCAACTTAAAGAATTAAGCTAAGGGTGTTTGGGACATCTAACTAGTAGGGTCAATCTCTAACAAGCACGAAGGAAAGATAAGGATAGTGATAGAAGGAATCAAGCAAGATGCAATCGATGAGTCGGTCGAATATGGAATCGAGGAAAGAGGTCAAGTATGTGGATGAGATCCTAGACTTCTAATCCTATTCGCAGGCTTGCTTGGCACGGTAAAGTAACCAACAATTTAGGTTGACCTGCATGGGCCACCACAAAAATATGTAACATCCCAGTCCCACAATACGTAGGACTAGGAACGTAGACATGCCAGCTGTATTCATTCGAAGTACACTCCAATATATAGAACCCTCGTATGAATACATAAGTTGTAAAATACAGTAGAACCATAACTAATCTCATCCACGCAAATAAATGAATAAAAGAAATCATATAAAGATAATGAATTGTCTTGATACAATATATTGGGCGGAGATAAATCTACTACCAACAAGTAAAGGAAAATACATGAGAAAAGAATAATTTTGGCGAGCGAAGCGAAGACGATCCAAGTGCAATCATCCTCGAAGATATAGAGAGGACCACGGCTAGAGCTAGAACACCTACGAAAGACAATAGCTCACACCTGGAGAGATAACCAGGTCCTCAGAGGGACGTAACAAGACACATAATATCATGCCATATAAACTGAATAAATATTGCTCAAATAAATAAGGAATGCCTACAATAGGGTACCTAACCATACTATAGTGAAAATGCAATAAAAACAAACCTTTGACGAATGGGTCGGATCAGGAATATCAGGGATCAGGACCGTACCTCCCACTGGAGATAACCGGCTATCAGAACCGTACCTCCCACTAGAGATAACCAGCAATCAGGACAGTGCATATATGACCCATACATTAAGGAGCTGTTCTTCCCACCCAATGCCTACCATGTTGTATCCACAAGTAAACCTCTATAACCGCTAAGTCAAACTAGTATGCAATTTCTATTAGCGGTTATTCCTATCACATGGCTTGTACGTACTGGTGGCCAGCCAATCACGTACGTCCGTGTTCTACATGCGATACACAACTTCGTGGTACAACGTGTCAAGGTCATGAATGCAACACACAAAGGTGGTCCCTTAAATCTAGGTTTAATGTGTAAGAAAAATAATATATGCAGGAAATATCAATGAACAGTAAGTTCTAACAGGTTATGCTATGTATCACAGTTTATTTTGCATAAAGAAAATAAATAATGCATAAAATATGAGCTAAAATAAATAAACAACAATTGGCAAGGTGTCTTGCCTGGTAGGATGCCTGGTGTGTTGCGATGATCAAGGTGGCAAAATTTGCGACTTTGGTGCAACAACTATGCTAGGTGACCTCTGATGGTGGCACAGACAGTTCCTTTGGGTCCAGAAGGGTCAAATTAGTTAGGTTGGCCATAAGGTTGTCTAGAATTGATGGGAGATTAGTAAAAACGGGATGAGTCATGGACGGAAGGATAGTCGGAGGAAATTTAGAGAAACTATTTATAATACTTGATAAAATATTTTATGGTGAAACTAGCTTTGAAATAAATATAAAAATATAAAGATTGCTTTTAGGTAAAACCCTAGATTTGTGAGATATGCTCCTTAGATGGAAGCTATATTTTTATTGGTAAAACTAATATTTGATAATTCATAAAAATATGAAAAAATTGATTTAGACTAAAATACGTAAATAAGTACTATAAAATATATTAAAAATATATTTAGAATTATCTCTATATCACGAAAAAATAACAATATAGGTCTTGGTAGATATAATGAAATAATAATGATAATTACGATCCTTATTAATAACAGTAAATAAATAAATTTTATTTTTAACATATATACATATTTTTACGTACTAATTTACAATCCGAAACACATACTCTTTTTATCATACATAAATAATCATAAATAATACTATTGTATAAGGCGAAGAAAATAATAATAATAAGAATAATAATAATATAATAATAATAATAATAACAATAATAATAATAAGTATAATAATAATTATATAAAAGAAATTGTTGTACTAATAATAATATTGATAATAATAACAATAATACACTACATTCCACATTAATACTAATATAATAATACATAATACTAAAATAATAATATTATTAATATAATAATAGATAATAAAATTAAATGACAGCACAGCTGTCCCTTTAACAAAACAAAGAAAGAAAGAAAGAAAAAAAAAAATAATAATAAAAGAAAAGGAGATGGAGAGAGAAAGGAGAGGGTGAGGTGAGAGAGATCGAGAGAGAGATGAATGAGAATCGAGAGGGGGTCGGTGATCGGAGCTGCGCCGGCGCGGATACTCCGGCGGAGGAAGGGGGCACGGAGAGGAGACGCCGGTGGTGGCGCACGAAGGGCGACGGATTCTCCCCGTGGTTTTGACGGTGTAGGGTTGAGGAGCGGGGCGTCGGCGATCGTGACCGGAGGCGAGCGGCTCGGCAGAGGCAGCAGATCGTGGGGGAGAGAGGCGGATGGAGTGGAGATCCGACGGATGGCGGTGGAGGAACGCGACCGCGAGGCAGAGAAAGGGGGTTTTCGGTGGTGGAGTGCACGGTGGAGCTAGGGCCGGCAGATCCGGTCGAGGAGGAAAGTCGGAGGAGATGCGGAAAAAGGGGCTTTCCGGCGGAGCTCACCGACGGGAGCGAGGCGGGAGAATACTACGACGGGGGCAGCCGGAAGGCGCCGGGCGGGTTCGCCGCTGCTGGCGCGGCGGAGGCGGAGCCCGGACGAAGTCGGTGTCAGCACGACGCCGGAGACTCCATCCGGTGGCGCATGAAGGGAGGCGGTTCACGCTGGAGGCTGAGCTCCGATCGACGGCGGCCGGGCGGAGGAACACCGGTTGAGGCGGAGCTGCTCCTAGTACGGCGCTAAAGGGGTTTACGAAGGAGTCACTGGCCGGGGTCCGGCACGACGGTGAGGTTGGTTACTTCTCCCTCTTCTTTCTTGTGGTTTTGTCTTTGGAAAAAAAATTGGAGATGATGTTGACGGCGGTGGTGACTATGGCCGGGGATGGCGGAGAACTGGGGTGGTGATGGCAGTGGTTGGCGGTGTGGTTGGCCGTTGGTAGCAGGTGGTGTTGGTGGTCTGTGGTGGCGGCGAGCATGGCTGGGTGGTGGTCGACGCTGGTCGAGGGTCTGTGGTGGTTTCAACAACGACCAAGTGCCGGGTCAGGGCATAGGTGGTAGAGTTGCCTACCAATTGCTGGACACGAACAGGGGACGGGGGTGACAGCGAGGTTTCTGGGACAATGGTGGTTGTTGTCGATGGTAGTGATGGGCATTGGGGTGGTCGAGGACAGGTGGCCGGGGACGGGGGCTGCGGTTCATCGGGGAAGAGGAGGTTTTTGTTTGGGGCTCTGACGATGGCCGTGGGGACGGTGGTCATAACTGGGTTAGGGTTAGAATTATTTTTGGAGTCTTTATTGTGTCCTGCGAGACACGGGACGGTCCGGTGTCCGAGGTTGTCGGACGTAAAAAGAATTTATGGATGTATCCAAGAAAATAGTGGAAGGGAAAAGGATGGACACGGACACGATGCACATCATCGGGTGGAAATTTGGTTTGTAGAAATTTTAGAGGAATATTGTAGAGAAAATATTGGAGGAGTACCTGCCTATTTATAGGATGTGAGAATTCCCAATTGGATATGGATTAGGAATAATTTAAACCCAATTTTATTTAACTCATCTATTATTTAAATTAATTCAATAAATCTAAATCCAAATCAAAATCAAATTCCAAATACATATCAAATTTAAATCTAATTAAATTCTTGGTTTAAATTCAATGGGATAATTCAAATTTCAAATGTTTCACTATTTAAATAAATCCATAAATTCAAATCAAGATTTAAATCGCCACAATAATTTCGTAATATATTTTCCAAAAATACAATATAATAATAATTTCAAAAATAATATATTATAAATGCACTAATAAATAATTAAAATAATATTTATGAAGAATAATATTTAATATTAGTAACTGCCATAAACGAAAAGGCTTTCATAAATAAAATTGTAAACTTGGAAATTTTAGGATGATTACTAAAAATAATTATTATATATCATTTTGAAAATAGAAAAATATTTTTCTAAATTGTGTACGCTCGCACATAATCGCACTCGTCGAGCAAATTCGAAAAAGAAATAAAAGGTCGTGCGACGTATAATACGACTACGCGACGTACAATTCAAAATCTTTAAATCAGTACCAAAATAAAAAAATAGTAGAAATTTAGGGGTTTTACAGCAGAGTTCTTTGTTTTCTTGGTGCTAAATCCCCCTTTTGTCATTTTTTGTAGGGATCTGGCCAGCAAACTTCTTCAGGACCGGTGTCGATGATGGAGTGAAGGTACAGCATTCTGGCGCCTACATCAGAGAGCTCAAAACTCCTCATACTTCGAAAGAGTTTTCCCCACGCCTTTTTGGCATACCCATCAAACAACTCAGGACTCTTCATGCTTCGGAAGAGTTTTCCCTAAGTGGTAGGAAAAGCCTTTATACCTCGGAGAGTTGGACGGTAGTCAAGCGCCGTTATGAACGTCCTGTCTTCACGGCTCTCCAAATAGGCAAAACCACCATCAGGGACCATGTTTTGAAGGTATGGTCCCTCGGGGGAGCGGGGCTAAGGCATCCGCAATACGGAGGGAAGGATAGATTGCTATATTTACCCTCCTCCCGACAGCTCCTTGGAGATTCAACAACTTTGTTTGCTTCTCAGCTGTGAAACATGACTTCCTTCGAGGGCCACAAAACTGCTTGAAGACGAAGTGCTGTCAAACCCAACTATGTATTGCCAGATTTCCTTTCTTTGCTGTTGATGTAGTCCTATGAATGTAACTGATCCTGAATAAGCAGTGTATATTCACTCCATTTTATTTGTGGTAATTTGTGGTACTTGTACTAGAGGACCTAATACAGCATTTGTATTTGATAAAGGACATCCACTGGGGATTTTTGTGGACCACCTTTTGTGCATATAGAAATACGAGCAAATAGATTTGAAGGATATTTTGTGGACCTACTAATCTTTGATACACCGATGGTACGAGTAATAGATTAAGATAATTTTTGTGGACATATTACCATTTTTGTGTACTGGCGATGCGAGTACTGGTAATAAGTGGAAAGAAAACCAACATATTTACTCAAGGTAATGAGGACGTGGTAAATATGGGTTGAAACAGAGCCTTCCTACTCAGAGGTAATAAGGACATGGTGAGTAGGCATAATGGGGGTACGCAGAACAACTCACAGGTGCTATCAACGTGGAAGTTCTATGCATTGGGTGATTTGTTTATGATGGACGGGAAAATAACTCAGAGGTAATATGGAAATGGTTGTTTTTTCCTATTGGGGAATTTTGTGGACCCATTACCCTTTTTGTGCACTGACAGTACGAGTAATAGATTAGGATAAGTTGTATGGACCTATTACCCTTCTGCGCACTGGTGGTACGGGTAATAGATTTTGAACAAAAGCTATGACCAGGAACTTCATAGATATGACCAAGGGATGAGATATGAATTCATTCAGAGTAGTCAGAGAGTAAGTTCAGTGGTACCTGAGGGTACGTAACCCAACAATCTAGAAGATTTGAAGTCAGATTATAAGTTCAGATACCTGAGGGTATACAACTTGCAATCCGAGAGGTAGATGGAAGGTGTCGTTTAGACATAGTATTTCTTGAAGAACTTGTCGTTGATGGACATCATGAGAAAGTCCCCATTTTATTTTGCGAGACGATACACGTCGTTGGAGAATACAGTTTCGATGACGAACGGACCCTCCCACTTGGGCTAGAATTTGTCGGGGGTCTTGTGAGTCATGACCATTGGTCTGCGAATGGCCAAGAGAAGATCGCCAACTTGGAATACTCTCTGCTTGACTTTTTATTGAAAGCCCGAGAGATGTGCGCATGGTAGAGCTCTATGCTTTGTTGAGCTTGTAAACGCTTCTCATCTAATGCTTCTAACTCTTATAGCCGTCGGCGGTAGTTATCGTCCGCCGTTAACTGGTAGGTGAGGGCCACTCGAAGTGAGGGGATTGAGTTTCCAACGGGAGGACTGCCTCGCTCCCGTAAACCAAGGAGAACTGCGTATCTCTTGTAGCCGTCCGAATCGTCATCCGATACGCCATAGGCACTCACGAAGCTTTTCATTCCAGTCGTATTTGTTTGCAGACACAAACTTTTTGAGGAGCTTGATTATGGTTTTGTTGAATGCTTCAACCAGACCATTGGCCGAGGGGTTATATGTTGTCGAGGCCATTTTCTGAATTCGATTCTTATCACAAAATTGATAGAAAGTGTGGCTTGCGAACTGCGGATCATTGCCGTGGATAATCCTCTGTGGCAGTCCAAAAGACGTGATATTTTATGAAGCTGATCATATTCGATGTCTTGACCTCTGATAACAAAACATCTTCTGTCCATTTGGAGAAGTAATCGGTGATTGCAAGTATGAACTGATGCCCTCTAGACGACGGTGGGGTAATTGCCCAATAATGTCCATTCCCCATGCTTCGAATGGCCAAGAGGCCACTGTTGGGTGCAAGAATTCAGATGGCAGATGTATAAAATCTGTATGGATCTGGCAAGCCTTGTACTTCTTTGCGTAATCAACTGCATCTGCGACCATTGTGGGCTAGTAATAACCCATACGACAAAGACGATCTCGTAATTTCGGACCAGGTTGGTGAGCCCCACAAGTACCGTCATGAGCTTCACGAAGGGCTTCTTTGGCTTCTGCATTTGACATCACCTTAGTAGTAGCCCATCGTAGGATCGACGATATAACATTTTTGTCTTCTGATTGAGGTAGCTTCTTTCACATTCTCTGACAGAATTCTATAGATCGCAAAGTTGATGAGCGGCGTCTCCAGTCTTGTATGTCGTTGGTTATCTGGGCAGAGTAACTCATACCAGCTGAAGATTGTTCCTAGGGCAGACCAGTTCATGGCCTATTATGTCGACTAGATGATAGGTATTATTTGGGAGTGCTAAGGAAGCGGCAAGACCGGCCAGGGCATCAGCTTCGATATTTTGAAGCCTATGAACGTGCTCTATATAGAACCCCTCCAAGGTTGTAATGATGGCTACAACTGTCTGATAATAGGTAATCAGGTCCTCATTGTGAACCTCGATAACCTCGGATCTAGTTAACAACCAATTGTGAGTCACAATAAGCTTCCAGTATCTGATTCCTACTTCTTTCGTGAGTTGGAGCCCAATGACTAGAGCGTTATATTCGGCTACGTTGTTCGAACAGGTCTATAAGAGAATACGCCCGATTGACTTCTAGTCCGGAGGGAGAAATTAATACCATCCCGACTCCAGCGACGATATCACCTTGTGGCCCCATTCTTGAAGCACCATCGAAGAACATTTGCCAAATAGCGTCGTGCGAAGTCATGTTCAAGGCGACGACTTTATCAGGAATTTCTTCACAAATTTGGCTTTTTAGCCTGGATGGCTACTACGAAGTCAGCCATGGCTTGACCTTTGAAAGCTTTCACAGAACAAAAACCATGTTGTAAGGGGATAATAGTATCGTCCAGGTGGCTAGATGAGAACTGAGTGCGCCTGGCCTGGTCATGAGAACCCTGAGGGGATTAACACATAAAATAATATAGGTGGTCTTCCCTGTATAGTATCGTATTTTTTAATGGCGAACACTAGGGCAAGACACTCCTTCTCTACGGCAGTGTACCTATGTTCCGGTCCTACCATCATCCGGCTGAGATAATAAATAGCTTGTTCATGTCCCGCATCATTATTCTGTGCTAGCAGAGCACCAAGGGAGTGTTCCATCGCCCGTACATAGAGCATGAAGGGATTTCCGGCGACCGGGGCTACCAGAACTGGCGGATTCATCAGGTACTCCTTAATATCGTCAAAGGCACGCTGACATTCCTCGTTCCATACTAAAGAGACACTTTTCTCATGAGTTGAGTGAAGGGTTGGTATCGCCCTGAGAGGTTAGATATAAACCTTCTGATATAGGCTAGTCTTCTCCGAAGGCCGCGGAGTTCGCGGAGATTCTTTTGTGGGTTCATCTCCAGGATTGCTTTTGTTTTGTCGGGATCTATGTGAATGCCCCGGGAAGTAACGACAAAGCCCAAGAATTTCTGCTGGACACCCCCAGAAAAGACTTGGTGGGATTCATCTTCAGGTTGTGTGCCCGCATGAGGTCGAACACTGTTCTCAAGTCATGTAAATGATCGTCTTTGGAGCGGCTCTTGACGGTGATATCGTCTACGTAACATTCCACCGTCTTGCGCAAATGATCTCTGAAGATGACACTCATAGCCATTGATATTGTACCGACGTTCTTCAGGCCAAAGGGCAAGACCGTATAACAATATACGCCGATCGGCGTTCGAAATGATGTATGCTTCTCATCATCAGGAGCCATCTTGATTTGATTGTATCCTAAAAAGCCATCCATAAAGGACATGCGCTCGAAGCCGCACGTATTATCGATCATTATATCGATGATCGAAAGAAGGAATTCATCATTATAGGGCATGCCGCATTGAGATGGCAAAATTGATGCAGATTCAGATTTTCCCATTCTTCTTGATGACTGGTACTACGTTGGCTACCCAGTATGGGTGCTACTTTTCATGGATGAAACCGCTAGCTTTAAGCTTGTTCACTTCCGCCTCTATGGAATTCATGATGTCTGGACGAAAATGCCGCTATTGTTGCTTGACTGGTTTTGCGTCCGAATAAATGTTGAGCTTATGGAGTGCAATCTCGGGGTTCAGCCCTGGCATGTCTTCATAGCTCCTGGCAAAAACATCGATGTATTCTCTGACGAGTTGTAACAACGACTCTCGCTCGTCGTCTGTCAGACTTTTACTGACGAAGATTGGCTTTGAAGAGAATTCATCGTCGAGGTTAACTTGCATAACCTCATCTTCAGTGGGAGGATCCCAAAGTTCGAAGCATTTTTCCCATTGTGCATCTAGTTGCTGGACCTACGGTTCCAACTCAAGAGGTTCAAGTAGGTCTTCGTCTTCTTCCTCGACATCAGCAGATGTCATATTAGCAGATATGTTGGTCTGAATATATCTTCAATACTGCTATCGGAGTCGTAAACGGATGACTTAGATGAATGGGAGTGCCACTCGCATTCTTCGTCAGAACATTCGGGTGTTGTAGGTGGAGTAACATACCCGAGGCCACGTCTGAATTTGTAATAATGATCCCGAGGCTCCCCTACCGGTGCCGGCGACTATAGAGGCAATCGTCGACCACTACCATAATTTAGACCCGGGGTAGCCTCCATGTCGTACCCCTACTTTTGCATGAAGTACTTGGCTTGAGGACAATACAAGTAGAGCGGTAGCCTTCCAGCTTTGGGTCCGAGGTCGGACTCTTGTGGCATGAAAGATTGAGGTCCTTCTTTTCGGCCAAAGATGATTGTGTGATCCCATCCTCTTCTGTCTGAGACCGAAAAGTAAGCGCCTTTTATAGGAGCAAATCGATTTGGGATAGGGACATTTGTCACCTGTGTGTGCAGGCTAACGTCTAGATAGTCCCGTGCGGCATATGTTAGATTAGGCTTATCATACTTAGAATAGTCTAACGACATCCTCTTATTGATAAAATAAGGAATTTTATCCACCGGAATTACGTCATCAGGAGAGGGGATATCTGCCTGTGTAACCACATATTTGGTGAGTTCTCCGTCCTCCTTGGCTACCCCCTGCGAGCTTAGAGTTTTAACGCTACCTTGGGCAACTTGATCACCAAGGGTTCTGCTTGAGGGACTGAATTGCTGGGAGTGTTGGATCAGCACTTGCCTGCTGGCTCGTCTTGTGAAGACGTATGACAATTGGCTCGGCCAGGGGTTTTGTGTCTTCTAGTAGCCTTGGAGCAGATTTTGGCAATCGGATTACCATCGGTGTTAGTGAGGGCTTCTCACCTTCCTATTGACTTTGATTGGACTTTGGCAGTCGGATCACCATTAGTCCTATAACAGGTTTTGGCTCCTGGCTGGATCTCGGGAGACGGATGACCATTGGTTCCGACTGTACAGGTGTGACAAGAGAACCGAGCACCTCTTTATGCAAGGTTGCAACAAGGGGTACGGCCCTGCCCGTTTGCGGGCTTGGAGACGGATTCTCAAGGGTTCTTTCAGCCCTATGATGGCTTCCGGCTCGTCTGTTATATATTTCCTGGATTCGTCATATAGACAAGCCTCCGAAGAGTAATAAGATTCAACCCCTTTGAAGGGATCAATGTCGGCAAATTCGGTCTTCACGGAACCTTGCTTACTAACATATTCGAAACACTGGAAGGATGGATGGCACGATCGTATAGTCATGTATCCACAGACGTCCCACGAGGATGTTGTAGGAGATGTCTGCATCTATGACGTAGCAGGTAACTTCTGTCTTCAGGTCACCAATCTGGCACTTCAACCGGATGTTCCCTAGGGGATAGCTTCTTCCTGAGTTAAAACTAGTAATGGCAGTGTTGGTTGCTGCTAGCCGATGCATAGGGATGCCAAGAAGTTGGAGCAGGCTTTTAGGGATGATGCTTATTGACGAGCCCAGGTCGATATGCATCCTATCCACCTTGATGTCACCTATATATCCAATATAGTACAAGGGGCGATCATGCAAGTCGGTCTTAATCGACATGTCTTGTGGAGTAAATACGATATTGGGCATTATATCCGTGCTATCACCGTCCTGTAAATCTGCTGGCGGGTCTTCTCCTGGAGGCTTGACTTGAGCTAAGTAGGCATCAGCATTCTGGAGTGCTTCGCTTAATGCGACACGAAGATCCTAGGATAGCCTTAGGAGCTCGTATAGCGACAACCTTACTGGCGTATTAGCCAATTGTGCTAATATGTCGAAGTTGTAAGGTCTCTCCAGTCCCTGAGGTATATCATTGCGAAGTGCCCTGTCGAAGCGGGTCTCCCTTTTCTTGGACTTATCTGCCAGTGGAGGCTGAGATTGAAAAAACGTGTAGGCAACTCTAGAGGGGGGTGAATAGAGTTTGTCTCGATAATCACCAAATAAAATTAACTCTATATCACCTCCACAAAACAACTATCAAGATAGTAAATAAATCAGAGAGAATGCGGAAGTAAATAAAGATATAAAGAGCATACGCAAGCACAACAGTTTTAACCTGGTTTCCCTCGTGGAGGACTAGTCCAGGCCTGAGAACTCTAGCTCAGGATTGAAATCCACTATTTGTGAAATAGTATACAACCACGTGCCTTTACTCAGAAGAGCATGCCAACTTCTTACAGATTCGCAGGTGGCGAAACTTGGAATTGTCCAAGTGACTTTTCTTTTACTATTGCACACAACTTCTAGCTGATATCGTTCTGAGCACCTTGGGCTAAGGAGAGTTGTGGCTTAGGAGATATGGAAGAATAAGGCTTGGAGTAGTAGAGCTTAGAAAGCTTGAATATTTGAAGGTAAGAGATGATTTGAAATGAAAGAATTCAAGCTCTATTTATACTACTCTGGGGAGGCAGAATTCGGCCAGAATTCTGCCCCAAGAATTCAAATTTTGAACGTTGGACAGCTTGTAGCAAGCAGGCCCTAAAAATCAGGGTGCTGGAAATCAGGGGACAGAGTTCGGTCCGAACTCTGTGTGGAGGCAGAGTTCGGCCCGAACTCTGTCTCCAGAAGACAGAATTGGTCCATTGGGCTTTTGGACTTTGTGGAGCTTGGGCTTGGTTCAGGAATTGGTCTGTTGTATGGTAGAGCTTGGAGAGATATGTTTAGGGGTTGAGATGACTCAGTGCGACTCAACGTACACATTCTCCTAGACTCAATAAATTAAAGATTACAGACTTGGAACAAATAGGAAAACCAAGAGCCCTTTGATGACGCCTTTATTCTGATATTCGAGCAGTCATGAAGACGTCTTTTTCCTTGACAGCAGTCGTCCAAAAGATAAGCAGATCTGAAAATCTGAATACCTTTCGGGGGCTTCGCCCCGAACCCCCGACAGGGGGCGCTGCCCCGTCGACCCCTGTCCGCTGACCGGGTAACGGAACCCCCGATGCGAGGCCCCGGATAGGTCGCTAGGCGGTTCTGAGAAATCTCTTTGTATGACGCCGTCTTTGGTCCATCATTAATTCTTCATTGCCTATGTCCTGGTTTGATCATGTTTGACCATGCTTACTGCATGTCTACAAATACATGTTAGGCCAACAAAATATGTTACAGTACGATAAAAGCATAGCAATATAATATAGGACAATTAAGACAATGCTAAGTTTAAGTAGCAACATGATAGTGAGTATATGAATATTAGTGACATCATAATGTTAAACTTAACTGATTAGCCATATTCAAAAACACGATTTAATCATTGGGCCAACAGAGATGGCCTTGGAACATCAAAGGGAGGCAACGTTGCTGGCTGAGGATCTTCGGCTGGACTATCCCGTGTGGGCTGGACTTGTGCACCAGATCGGGTAACAACATCTGCAGCTTCTTCAACTTCAGCTGAAATTATATGGCAGCTTCTAGACTTTCTGTCATTCTTCTTGTTGGTTGGAGGTGACACCCCCTGGGTAACTTTGGGCACCAAGTCTGGATGCACCCACATGATCTCTCCTTGCGATGTGGTGAGGGGTACCAATCCAGATGTCTGGCTCCGGGAGGGTGGAAGATTAGTGACCTCCACTGTTGCCCCGGGTACAGGTATTATCCCGTTTGGAGTGCTTGTTGGAGGGAAGTCGCCAAACTGAATAGATACCATGTTTGCTGCCACGGTAACCTCTTCAAAGTCTATCGATAGAGTTTTGGAGTTGATAAGACTCTGAATGTACCGCTTCAATTGGAAGCAATCCTGGATGGCATGATGGACATAGCAGTGGAAGTGACAATACTTTGGGTCCTCCATTTCTGCTGCTCGGGTCTCGCGCCTTGGTGGCGGGAGCTGGATCCTACCCCCTTGCAAGAGAATAACGAAGATAGGTTTGACATGACTATCCTCGAATGAGTAGTTGATCTTGGGCCACGGACTTTCCACCTATTTTTGTTCGGGCTTCTGAGTCGCATCAGTGACCATGGCCTGTTTCCATTACTGTCCCTGTTGGTGGTGGCGCCACTGTTGTTGTTACTGGAGGTGGAACCAGGACGTCTGCCCTTGTCTTCTCCGTCTGGGATGTGTAATCCCAGCTGGCGAGCTTTCTTCAGTTTTGCCTTTGTATTTGTAGCACTTATGATGAAGGTCGTCCAATCCCTGAACTGATCATCATCCATCCAGAGGCTAATTACAGGGAGCAGCTTCTTCTGGCAAATTTCAATCAAGGAGCTCTCGAGATTACCTTGGGGCAATCTCATTGCGGTTTGGCCAAATCGCTCGATATAGTTCCTTGTCAGCTTCTTCTCTCCCTTGACGACGTCCAAGGGAGATGACATCGTAACATTATTCCCCACTTCGTAGAATCTATCCAGGAACATATGCTTGAAGTCGTCAAAATAGTGAATGTAGTTGTCGGGAAGGTTACGGTACCAGTTGAATGCGATCCCCTCCAGTGCTCCGATGAATAATCGCGTGAGGTTGGCATCACTGTGCGGCAAGTGGTCGGTGGTGACTTCAAAGTAAGTCATGTACCGACTAGCAAAAGTCTTTCCATTATAAGAGTCGATATGGAACAGCTTGTACCGAGGTAGAAAAGGCACGTCTCTCCATGCAACGGGATATGGCTGCCATATTCTAAGATCCAGAGAGGAGTCTCGGGCATTGAACATCGTTCGAAGCTCCTGGACTTCCCTCCTTGCCTCCTTGGCTTCATCTGCAGCTGACGGCATGGATGGTGCTAAGGGATCATCACCCAAAGGAGGGGCGATCGTGTTGGAGTTCGTGTTGACTGCGGGTCCCAAGCTTGTTTGTCCGGGTGTCCTTGCTGGTTGAGCTGGCAAGGCGGCTTTGATCCCGTCCACAGACTTAACCAAGGACAGGAGCATGGCTTTCAGTACTTTTCGTCATTATCGATCAGAAGGTGCTTCATGATCATCGTCAGCCATAAAGACTGTCCTAACGTGGGTAGAAGTGGAAGGGATTGTGGCAGAGGTACTCTCGGTGCCGTACCCTTGTATAGAGAAATCGTATGGAAATGTCAGAATATCATCTTCCTCAGACTCGGAAGGGCTGCTACCCCCTGTGCAGGAAGCCGCATCGTCTTAGCGAGGGTGGTGGTCCTCAGGGAAATCCGATTCTGTTGC
The DNA here is from genome assembly GCA_029216955.1 of Iris pallida. Classification (NCBI taxonomy): domain Eukaryota; kingdom Viridiplantae; phylum Streptophyta; class Magnoliopsida; order Asparagales; family Iridaceae; genus Iris; species Iris pallida. Next base: position 33,191,211 of record JANAVB010023800.1, on the reverse strand, counting down.
AGAGTTCTGGGATCTCTACCCCCTGTGTGTGCTCTTGGTCCACCGGGTTGCCGCATATATCGAGGGGACTGCTAACCCAGCTTCATCTACTCTCAATGAGGTCGAGGGTGTTCCCCCTGGTGCCGGAAGCTTTTTTTTGGATCGAGTGCCTAAATAGACACCCCCTGTGGTCGATGGAAAACCCCCATATGAGGGTCTCCTTGCAATACTGGCCGAGATGGCCGGGCTGGAAGAGCCTGTCTTCTTTTCTTCTTTGCTAGGAGGAACTTTTTAGAGTTAAATTACAAGAGGCAAAAGGAAACTCTTCGTCCCCTGGAATTTGCACCAGTCGGACAGGTGCTGGCTGCAGTCGTTGAAAAACTGACTGCCGATCTTCTCGTGCTGTTAATTTATTGCAGCAGCAGTTGATGATGACTTGGGTGCAACGATGCCCCGAGAGGGACTCATTGCATGCCGACGCTGCCGTCTCGCATTTGTGAGTAATCACGTCACTTAAGTCGGTAGGAGGCTGCTCTACCTTTGCACCAAACTTGTGAACTCGGGAATCCCGAGCACACTGGTGCTTAGGTATCATATTTGCTCCCTGATCCGTGGCTAGTAAGAGTACTTGCTCTGGATCTTTAGAGGGAGACTTTAAAGACCCACACTGTCCGTTGGCCATGGGGGACTGGACGCGAGTGGCTCTGTACAATTTTCTGTCAGGAGCACGTGTAACAGTCCACGGGGCCCACTGACAGTCAGCAACTTGGACAATTGACTGGGCTGGTTGGGCCCACACTGCCCTAGCCTTTTTGACTTAGCGCCCAAAGGCACATAGTAAAAAGAGTCCAGATTGATACATCCCGCATCCCTCGGTGGGCCGTATGGTATCGGGCCCGTATGAGAGGCGGTCAAACACAGGGCTTCTGATAGGGCCGCATAAGATGTCCTGTTTGAAGCCAGGATTGGTCGTCGCATGGAAATTCTTCTTGCGACTGGAGCTGGCTGCCACATGGATCATCTTCCTACGGCGAGAGTTAGCTGCCGCATGAGTTGTCTGCCTATGGTCGGAGTTGGCCGTTGCATGGGCAGACTGCCCATCTTCTCTCTGCGACCTCTTCTTTGTCCGCATGGAGTTCCCTTGTGCCCCTAAAAACTCAGCATCGTAGTGTTTTTTAATACTGAATTTGGGGACAGTGGGGTCCTCTGCAGTCGGAAACAATGTCGCAGGAGAGTTCTGGTCACCGTCTTGGGCTGCAAAAGGAGCTTCTTCGAGAACTTGGTCGGGGGCAACAATTTTGTGCACCGACGCGTTACGAGTCCACTTCGGGTTGGCTCACTTCTGAGACAGGCTGGCTCTCCCTTCAGAGAGCAATTCTTCGAAGGCTTGTTGGTCAAAGCAAACCGAAAGCATCTACTGTGTAGAGCCGAGCTTGGACGTGTCAAATTGCGTCAACAACTTCTCATCGGAAGAGAAGGATGTCCCCAGCAGAGTCGCCATCGTATTTGCCATAAAAATCAACGACGGGTATTTTGGAACACTGAAATTGATTGCAAACTCCCTTGTACAAAAAAGCACCTAGAAAGAATGCCTAGGAAACAATCTAAGTACAATTGTTTAGTTTTGATTCTGGGGGATGATGGTGGAGGCTCGGGAAAGTGCTATCAACTCTGCCATACTCCGTGGACTATCTGATGCAGTCTCTAGCTCGTGAAGGTATTGCGTTCTTCTTGATGGTTGCCAGCCTCTTGCAGGGGTGTGGTACCCTACTATTTATAATAAGATGTATTTTGAGCCGCATAGAGGGCTTGCGGCCACGTGGCTGATTAGCATGCGAAGACCCGCTTTTGGGCTACCATCTGTCGATTTGTTGGGATTTTGTTGCAACAAATCTCGATAGTTAAGGAATTGGTCAGATTGCCACGTGTCCCGTTGCGTATAGCTTTCTTAGTCTTCGATCATGCGGGGGTCGCATGAGACTCATGCAAATCTGAGCCGCATAAGTTTCATGCGGCTTAGATGACACTCTTCTGGCCGCATGGAGTCGTACGAACCCTGTTTTTGGGTGACGTCTCACGTCTTTTCTTTCTTGTTGAAGTGTCAGAACTCTCACGTTTTGCCAGGACTTGTAAGGTTTATCATTTGAACTGCTCCTTTTTGGCCGCATATTTTCCTTCAATAACTGTTTATCGACGGGCTGCATATGTCTTTGAACAGTCATGCGGCTTTCCTTAATGCGGACCTGTTTCGTCCGAGGTACCTATGCGTTAATTTGTAATCCGTATAAACTCTATATTTTTTATGCTTCTACATTCCCGATGACCTTTTTTAACCAATATATGTCGACCATCCGTCGGTAATTACATTTACCGACGGATATAGCCATTGCTAAATCGATGAATTTTTATAGTGCTTGGAACAGTGATGTGGAGGAAATTTTTTTTTCTCTACTACTGATGTGTGTGTGTATATATATATATATATATATATATATATATATATATATATATATATATATATATATATATATATATATATATATATTTATTTATTTATATGCTTATAACTAAGATTTTACAAACATCTACATATATAAACACATATCAAAATTACAAATAAAATTTCTCACTCCATATATATGTGCTTATATAGAAGGTTATATATAACATATATAAATTTATATTACAAAAATCTAAATACAATTATAAGTAATTTCTAAGCTTTATATATTCAATAGTGTATTACCACCAACCTTTGCAATAATATATCATATATGTATACAAATATATGTACACATATATGTATCACTTCTTCAATATTCTCCTATACAAATAAATTCTTTAAAAAACATATACTATAATAAAAATAAATTAAATAAATTCATAAAAAATATTGGGGGTTTATATATTTATAGTGAGGTTTATGTTCCCGCTCATAATTTCATATGCAGCCCACATCATAGAGCTCCAACTATCCATGGTTTAATTCCCATGTGAAATATTAAGTCCAAACTGCATTTCAGACCACCTATTTGTAGGTCTCCAACCTAGATATGGTAATGGCCTTCATTACATTATAAGCCCAGTTTTCCTTTTGTTAGGAAATCTATCCTACACTTGATTCAATTATCCACCCTCATGATCAATGGTGTATTTGTTTAGGTTGTTCAATCTTTATTCCATCTTGATAGCCTAGCCCTAACATTAAGGTGTCTGTCCTATTCATGCCCACAGGTCTACTCAGTATATAAATACATATATAGGCAGTGATAGGGGTTTAGGTAATACATATGTATATGCTATAGTTACAATACGGGGGAGTGGTATGACCATAGACCAGCACATAGCAGTAGTGGTGTGAGGGTGTGAGTGACATTATAGTGTCAAGTTTGTGGGGACTCTACGTTTTAAGTCAACTTATGTTGAAGTTGGGAGAACTTAAGTACCAGTCCTATAGTGTGAACTTTATGTATATGTCTACATCCTAAAATAACATAGGTAGTATAAGAGTTAAAGTACTTTATATGTAGTATACACTAGTAATAACTAAGTTGGCTAGCTTTAACTAGATGATGACAAATATACCAAGTTTGACCTAGTTGACTAGTGTTGACCAAATTGACTCTTTCAACCTAGAATTGACTTGTATTGACCTAGAATAGGCCTAGAAGCATATAGTTAGTGCATCTAAATATGTTGTTACTCTAGAACAATAAATAACTATGTACATCTCATATATAGGTTTGTGTGACACCACTTTGGGCATCGATCCTCATTCATTGCTCTGGACAACAGGTGAGTACATTCTTTGATAGTTTCTTTCATTTATTTGATGATTATTGTGATTCACTTCTAGTATAGTTCTATTTCATTCTCTGTCACAAAACGTATTGGTATTCTAGATTCATTCACTCGCAACACATGTATTTGACTTGTCTAGCCTCTATTACTTGAACCACTCACAAGAACCATTTACTCGAAACACCTACAAGTACTAAATATTCAAATTATACAAGAACCATCAATACAAACAAGATAGCCGTCGCCACTGGGTCCAGCATACGACGTGCCGTATTCAATAAGAACTACCTTACTAGAAAGATACTCGTCGCCGCTTGGCCGAGCGTGCGATGTGCCGTATTTTCTCGTCTAATCGTAAAAGATAGCCATCGTACGCTTGCCAAGCATATAGTGTGTCATATTTACTCGCTACCCGTTTACATGACGAGAATAGTATTTCAAAATACACTAGATTAGTGTCTTGTACTAGAATCACATTGTCTCATGTTTTACAGATTGGACTCGTATCATATTGTTCTACTTAGCTGTCACTTTTTACAGTCTTCATTGCCATGCTCTCCTGATTCTTTGTATTTAGTTACCTTTTTCTAAACTGTCTATTTCATTACCTGTCTTAAACTTCCATGATTCATCAAGTATAACTGTATATAACTGCTTTATAGTCTTTGTTATTTATTTGGGATTGCTAGAGGAGATGTGCTCATTCCAATCCTAACTGGATAAATTTTTCAGATGATTTTCCTTAGGATACGTATCCTACCTTCTATGGATCCAAGGAGGGGATAGCTACATTGGGTCCCGATTCTCAGGAGTGACCGAGAGACTAGTTTAGTGGACTTGTTTTAGAATTCCTGTTTGAACTTAAATTGTAATAATTGGAGATTTTGACTTGTATTTGAGATTGTTTCAGATATTATTTAGTTGTTGTTTGTTGAGTCTTTATAGTTATTTAGACTTCTGTGATATCATATGGTACTTTAGACTGAGATTGAGTATTACCATGTCTTCATACTTGTCCTCCATTTCGGAGTTGAGATCTATGACAGGTATATTATATCATTGTATGAGTTATTAGTTAGCGACCAAGAACAACGTTCTACTGCCGATTCTGCGGCGTAGGCTGGGCGCTGTCACGCACTTGTGTCCCTATACGGGTGCGGATCGTGACATATTTTTAGTGGTGGCACATACAGGTCGAGATTCGCATTAGTACGATATCGTGGTAGTACGACGATTTAGTTGTACTGCTGCGCCTGGGATAGGAAATAAGGAATAGGCTTTAGAGTAAAAGGATACTCAATCATAGTTAGGACTTCTTAAGAAGATTCCTAAGACGACCCTTGAGAATCTCATTATAAACTATCTCGAAATTCGATTCCAACTGTTTTTGTCTATTTTCCTTTGTCTGATGTTGAATTTGATTCTTAGTGTTCATTGTTGACGTGATTTTCTATCCAGACAAATCTTATGGGCTATGTTGCCTCGATTATGGAATCTAGAGTTTTCTGTAGCCATATTAGCTGGCATGGCGAAGACATATAGTCTGATTTTGGATGTATTTATAGGGTCGTTGGAATTTAAAGTTTTTGCAGCCAAATATGCGACAATGCGAAAATTGTATATACAATGATTATAGAGGTATGCACCTTAGTTATGGACCCTATGGTTTATCGCAGCCATATCTATTGGTGTGACGAGGATTCTGGTAACATGATTCTGGATAGGCGGGTAGGTTTATCAGAATGCAGAATAGACACCCTATAGATGGTACCCTAGTATAATAGAGTAAAATATAAGTGTGGATGTTACTTGAGTATCATGAAGTAGAAAGAGGGAGCTAGGCCACCTGTGGTGCAGCACGATGCCTAGCACCAGAGGGACAGGACTTTTGTGCTGACGGTCGAGGAGGCCGACGCTACGGGTGACGGGTTAGCAGGTCTGTCTTTCATGTCATTCTTTTCCATCTTGTTGTGTGATTCCATTAGTACCTGTCAGGATATTTTGTGTTGTGTTAGATAGTGTAGTGACCATGTTGAGACTGTAAAATTACGACCAGTAGGACCATGATTTCGTATGTTATTAGATAGAGTTTTCTTGACTCTGATTGTTGGGGGGTTTGACCTAGAAGGAGTACGACTATCTTAAATTTTGAGGACGAAATTTTTCTAGGGAGGGTAGATTTGTCACCACCATATTCTAGAACAAGGGTATTTTGATAATTTGTAAATTTTTTGATTATTTACTTAGTGTATTGTGTTAGTTCCATTAGTTGGTGAAACCTTAGAACCATTGGATAATTGTTAGCCATGGCCATAGAGACTTAGTTAGTAAGATTAGATAATGTTTGTTAGACTCTAACCTAACTAAATTATCATTTAGAAACTACAAATTAACTTAAAACAAGAAGCTATTTTGAGCCTTTCCTTAAAGGGCCTTAAATGACAACATGGAAAGCCTTTTTAGCATTTCACCCTAAACAAACCCTAGCCCACACCCCATGGCCGGCCAAGACACCCCTCCCCTTGCTATTTATAGCTAACATAACCTCATTCTTTTCCTTTTTATTACAAACCCTAACCCTAATTTGTGTTCTTCCCCAAATTGTCTCCAACATCCAAATTGAGTCCAAATTCTCTCAAACAAATTGCAAACTCTCCTCCTTGAAGAGAGGAAGCCTCTATTGCCTAGTTTGGGAGCATTTGGGGGCAATTTGACCATTGGAGCTTGGTGGAGATCTAGATCTAGAAGCTTTCATTGAGAATCCATCTCTCAATTGGTAAGAGCCCTCTAAACCTTCAAATTTCCCATTCATTAATATAGATGCATTCATTTAGGGTCCCTCTTGCATTAGGAAGGTTTGGGTCAATTTCGGATTCATTTAGAGTACGTATCACAAGAGTATCGGATACGCACACCAAGTGTTCGATGAAATGACTCTAAGAGTATTTGATGTTTAGATTTCAGTTTTAGTTTTGTTTTCCTATTGATTATATACTGTTTTATCAACATGGGGTGAACCAAGAGGTCTGAGAATGGTTTTGATAGGTTATTTTATGATGGGGCTTGGTACATGGGTTACTCACTGTTTGCTCACACCTACTGTATTGTCCCTGGCTTGTCATCCTTTCAGTCGACCACTGCACTTATTATACTGCCACACCTTAGCATTATGCTCAGTCTAATTCCCTTTGGTTCAGACCATGAGTGTTGCCCTACCTAAATTCCAGTCGAGCCCTAACATATCTTACGCTGCCCTTGTCCATACTAGAATGTCCAGTGAAGGAGCAAGGTTCTGCCCTTCTCATAGTGGGTAGCAACCACATCATCTTGTGTTAAGCAATATTAAATGTTACCTATAGATTTTGGATTTGGTTTGATGAATCAAACATAGTTTGAGGCTTGCATTGAAATGCAAGTTCATTGTTCTATCCTTCACCAATGGTAATAGCAGTCTTGCCTTAGCCATGATAGACCTGTTCACTCCTCTTTACTTTGGGTTTTTGCCCTGCATATCATTCATAGATACATAAGTATCTACTGTTCAGATCAATAGGATATTAACCCATTCATAAATCCTCTTCACATTTTAGTTGTTCAGTCCCTTTGGTAGTACTTATCTTGCACCTTGAATGTGTGCAGTCGAGTCCTTTCTTGGATTAGACCTGCATTCCTATTGACCAGTTAACCATATAACCATCCTATATGTACAGACCCCCTTTATGTATGTGCAACCTCATGTTACAGTTCATGGTGTTGTGTTCAGTCAATCCATTTTATATCCAATCCATATTGTCACTTAGCTCATTACCCTTACATGGTTAAGAAAATTCATATTGAGTTCAGTCCATGACCCTTGTGCAGACATTAGGGATGTTGTATCAGATGATTGATACCTTAGGATGTATTAGTCAACTGGACTAAGAGATTGCCATATAAGTTCATGTGTTCCCTTAAGGCTCAATCTTGGTATACCTACACTACTAAATATGTTCTGACCCTACACTCATAGGAGTATCAGTCCAGTTACTCTTCCATTATGTTTCTTGGTATCAGTGTTTGTATGGGTGATTAGAATGAGGGGTTTGTATGTAATGAATGTATGAGTGTGTGGATAGATATGTGTGAGTTCATATCAGATATATATATATATAGATGTTAATCTGTAGGATGTTGAGCTATTGGTTTAGTGAGTTCAGGGTGTGTGAGTGTTAAGATAAAGAGGGGTACTGCGAGTGTGGATTGGGAAATTGATGTAATGGTAGTGCAATGTCCTGCATCCTTAGGTTCACCACTACTTGGTAATGTCCTGCATCCTCTCAAGGATGTACGGACATTATGAGCTCTATCTTGGATTGACCAATCTACTTCCATTAGTATTGTCATGACTCACGCCCGTATAATCGGGCACGAGTACATGGGCCACGCCCAGCCTACGCCACAGTATCGGCGGTACAACGTTGTCAAGTACCCAATAAATATCGACAACATCTAGATGATCCATGATAATAAATGTACTCAAATAACACTACAAACGACTAAGGAAGATATGAAACAGAAAGAATATCAAATAAATATGAAAAAACCAAAGTCTACAATGAGTATACAAGACCAGAATGTATATAAGGTAAAATACAATAAAGTAACAAAATCAAACTAAAAGGGCCTAGAACTCCAGGGAGACAACTCACGGTGAAAGAATATCGAGGTCCATCTCAGCTATCATCATTCTGTAGTCCAATAATGTGGGGCATAACAATTCCTAAAATTTGTCAACGTATCCAGTCATGATTGGAGCGAAGTACATAAACTAACAGCAGTTCCAATGAATTGACAAATACTATAAGAAACAGTTATAATGAAATACAAGACAGAATATCAAGACTGAAAGTAAAACAGTACAAGGTAGACTGAATATCATGTCAAGGTGTGAGACATAAGGTAAAACTAGAATGTAAAGCAGTACAGTTAAATCTGATGTACAATGTAAATATAAATGGTACCTTGAGATATTAGAGCGTTATGTGATCGGCTTGGGTCTATATCAGGCTGTTTTATTTGATCGGCTACGTACAAGTAGTATATAGGATCAGGCCGGCCAAAATACAAAGCTATGCATAAGTAGTATCAGGTCAGGCAACACCCTACGTGTGGTGAGGGTGTAGCTATGCAGAAGTAGTAACAAAAGGGGGTATTGATCACATAACCTCTAACATCTCCCCATCCTCGAGTAGTATAATGGATCCAACCATAGCACATTACGATACGGGATTCTCTAATAGGGTAGCAAATCACCTTAGGAATTGGTGTCTATACAAGTACAAGGACAATAGTCAAGAAAGAGACATATACCAGTATACCAGGATAACAATGAGTAACATCTCATGACGAGATCCAACGTATACTAGTCCGTGTATCCTCATGCCGAGAATCAAGTAAAACACTACAACTGAACAGATATAATAAATATCAAAGCAATAGAAACTATCAGAGAATGTACTCGCCTCAATTTACTTGGAAGTCTACGTACACAATACGAGTGTGTCGACACAGAATAGGCATGATGGTAAGCTCCATAATATGGTCCCAAACGATGGCACAGGCAGTTCCACTAAGTCCAGAACAGTCCAAATAGCCTAGTTTGATATATAAAAGTCTAGAATCAGGATTTGGCACGATAAAAAAGGTGAGAAATAGGAAACGACTATAATAGTAGTGACTTACGATTTAAGGGAAAAGAATAACTATAAATACATATGTATCTACAAATCATTTATAATATATAGAAACTATAATTTTTATTCATAAAATATTATTAGGTAATACTAGAAACCCAAAAATCCTTTAGAGTTTTACAAAATCATTTATATAATCTAATAATATGAATTACAAGTTGTAGATTATTAAAATATCAAGTTTGTACCTCGTTAATCGTACATCAAAACCTACGACACGTAAATCGAGATAAGATGATCAATCGTAAGGTTAACAATCTTATAATAGCGATCCACATTGTCATCTTGTCAATTTCAGCGATGTGAGATAACTGGAATCGACTGATCTCAGTTTCGTTGTACGGATTCTGAAATACGAACATAAATAAGAATTAATTATAACTAATAGTGATACATAAAGAAAATATATAAAGACGTTGTCGGACGATGAAACAAACGTCACGAACGTGTCCAGAATGGTCAAATTAGCTAGGATAGTCTACCCATAAGTCCAATTGGGATACAGGGGCAAAATTGTAATTTTGGGTCAAAATGATGTCCGTTATTATACCCACTTTACACCAAAAAATGTGTCAAGATAAAAGACCACTAAACCTAACAAATTATATGTCTACGAATCCAGATTGATAATACGAACCCAACGGTATATCCGGAATTGGATTCCGATAAGTCGAGCTCAAAATGGTCCGTTGACTCGGACTATAGGGCCCGCCTTGCACTGAAATGTGTGTCGGGACCCACGTCCACCAAATCTAGCAAACTTTATATGAATTCGTGCTAGAACGATGCCACGAGTTTGCTGGTTGTGTCAGAATTTGAATCCGGAGTATCCAAAATTAGAATTTTACAAGGTGGAAATTACGAATTTGGACGACCAACTTTGGCGTCAAATTCAACCAATCAAACAAGCTCACAATGAAATGAAACTTAAGGGACAAGAAGTTGGTTATACCAGCTATGCACAAGAACTAGTGGCACGTCAAACGGAGCTGCGATGGCGGAGATAAGATTCCACGAAGTTGTTTCCACAAAACTGTCCAAAATAAATGTAATTATTTGGGCAAATTGGTGGCCGATTTTGATCTATCAAACAATCGAATTAACGGCTGAAAATTTATATAAAGGTAGAGGTATATAGCGAGATCGCAACGGAGCAAAGAGTTTGTCGATCAAAGGTCGGATTGTCCAAAAAATGTGCACAAAGTTGCTGTCATGAAGCGCACTTCAAACTTGTCATTTCTCGCGCGCGTCGACGAGAGCTCGTCCAAAATGTATGAATCGACTGTTGTACGTGTCCGGGAGCACGACGACCACCCAAGGGGGGTCTCTCATGGTTGCCAGGTCGAGGGGGTGTTGTAGAGGCGGTGTGCGGCCGTCGTCGCGCTGCTACGCTGTAGCCACTGCTGCTATGTCGATGATGTTTGTTGCTGTTTCTTGCGTGCGCCTGGGGAAAGCTAGCCAGGGAGGTCACCGGTATACAGGGAGGTTGGTGGTGGTTGGCCGCAGCCACTGCTGCTCTTTGCCTTGTGGCTGCTGCAGCCACTACTTGGCCGTGCGTAGCCGCACGGACCTGCCGTACGCGTGCGGACGTTACGCCGGCAGTGGTAGTTGGTCGGGGTTGCTGCACGCTACACGAACGAGGTTGCAACCATGGTTGCAATGGTGGGAGCAACCGCAGGGAAGAAGGAGAAGGAAGAAGTTAAAGAGGAAGGAGGAGGAGAATGAGATGATGGTGAAATGAGAAGGTGATAAGGAAGGAGAGTTTTAATGGAGGATGAGAGAAAGAAGAAGATGGAGATGGAGAGGGAGATGAAGTTGGTGAAAAAGAGAAGATGTGTTCAGCCATGGAGGTTCGGCCATGGAGGAGTACTGCTGTGAAGAAAAGAAAAAGGAAAAGGAAAAGAAAAAGGAAAATGTGTTTTTGTATGTGTAAAGTATAGACGGCTGTGAGTGTGTTTGGAAGGAGAGAGAATTGTACTAGAGTTAGGGCCGGCTACTATGAGGGGTGTGTGCGTTAGTGTTGTCATATAGAGATGAGTGGTTGGGATAAGTTAGAGTTTGAATCAATGGCTCGGATTGAGTGTAGGGATTAGGTTAGAATTTAAGAATTTGACCAATGGAGTTGTCCTTGAATATTTTTGAGTGGGTACACTAGGTGTTTGGTGTCTTGTATGGGGTAAGTGTGTTGGTATTCATGAGTGGATAACATGAAGCTTGGGTTTGGTTTAAATAAATCAGGTCGGGTCAAAATCGGGTTTGGTGTAATAAATGGCTTAATTTAGTCATTTATGACCACGGGTAAATAAGTAGCACGTGGGGACAAAATTTAATGGAATACAAGTGTCATGTGTGTAATAGAATTAATGTTGGTCGTGTCCATATTTTCGGTCGGCAGGTTTGGGTTAAAATGGTGTCCCCAATTTTAGTCGGAATAAATATGACTCTGTGGGATAAATTTAAGATCGAGTCTTGTGTCAGGAGAGTTGTGCAATTAAAATGAAGCACAAGAAGGTGTGTTTGAGTGGTAAGGAATAATCTTGTGTGTCTGGGTGGGTCATGAGAGTGGCCATGTGAAATTGGGTTTGGTGTTGGATCAAGTTGGGTTAAGTTTGGGCTAGGTTTGGTCATGACTACAAATTTAGTCATTTATAATCATTCGTGGAATAGGAGCATGCGGGTGATCAATTGGGTGGCACGCAAGTGGCATGTGCATAGTAGGCTCAAAATAAATCAAAACCATATATTGGGTCGATTAGATTGGACCGATGTCGATCCCCGAATTTAAATTGGAAGTTGGCAGGTTTTACGGTAGAGGGTCAAATGGCCTAAATTGATCCGAAAGTTGTGCGATGCAAATAGAATACAAGGGAACAAGTTTGAGTGAGACATGATATATCAACATGAAGATAAACTTGCCTACTAGAAAACTTGTGATGGATGTTTCCAGAGATTGACATCTCTGACGCTTCATAAATCAAAGTCACGGAATAGAACATTTAATGATAAAAATAATTAAATAATCATAAAAATATTTATTAAAAATAATTCATTTAGAAAATTTTAAAATAAACCCTAAAATTCAGGGGGCTCACATCCTATCCACCTTATAAGAATTTCGTCCTCGAAATTAAAAATCATCCAATAGGTCAAGCTAAATCATGTAGCTGCTACGGCTACAATACTCAATCTGCTACCCTTGTGATCATCTATTCTGTTTCTCTCTACAAATATTTTGGTTCAGGTTCAACAAGCTTCTTCATTATAAACTATGTCATTTTACCCTCTAGAATCTTTCATACCAATATAGAACCTTTACGTATACTCTAAAATATAGGTCATCCTTGAAATATGTATATATATGTCAACAATGCTTGGTCATCAACCATATTTTCCAATCTTAATTGCAAATAGTTTGTTCCATTATCCTATCCTAAGTATCTTTATCCTATCAATCTCAAGCTCCTTGTATTAATTACCCTTAGTCCTTCCCTACAGCTTCTCCTTGTAATTATACGTTCAATACCTATTCTTCGCATTGAGCCTTCTTCTTCTTCTTTTTATCCAACAACTCCTTCGAATATAAATCCTCAATTTCAAACTCTTGATTCATTTACCGATTTATTAATTTCCAATATACATATGTCCCTGCTTTGTCCCTTGTTATTTTAATTGTTATTTCCCGATCTTGTACGCAATGTTCTCTCTCTATATATCATCTTATATCATTCCATATATCGATCTACCCTCCAATCATATATACTTAGTCTATAGGTAACCAACCAAAATCCTACAATGCCCAATCCTCAATTTGTAAGTATAGGATTCGGATCCTCAATCCGTAGTCACAACAATATAATATTTCATCACTCCATCTTAGATGCCCTATCATCAAGTTATACTTTCAATGCAATCGTTCTTAGTGGTTTCTAAGTCCACTATAGTCAGTCATTCATATCTGTCCTATAAGCTTAACCTAATCAAATTCTAGGAAAATCACTCATCACAATCACAAACATATTATAGTTATACTATGGAATCCATTAACGAGGTTGCCTATTTATTAAAAGGTAGCAAGGGCCTAAGACTGGGTTGATCAATCCATAAGGCATTCCAACAGTTACCTAGAAGGACGAGAATAATTCACTCAAGAGGTCAACAGGGAAGAATTTAGTCATACCATAGGAAGGATGGAACACAAATGCAATTATGTTGGAAAGTTCTAGAGAACCTATAATCTTAGTTGTGGATGTAGATAGGACAGAGTTAATCAAGACGGAAAAGAATGATGATAAAAATTTATTCTTGCTTATCTGGTCATAATGAAGTCGTTGGCCTTTCCTTTTCTTGCACTTGTCCAAAATCACAAAAGCGAAATTTCAACCTCCAAGATGTTCACATTATCTAAAAATTACTCTCCCTCACTATATCCTCTTCGTGACTCCAAGTCACCAATTATCCACTGCGGATAGCCTTGTCTAATCCTATATCTAGGGTTACTTATCCACTTGATACCCATACAAATTCTTCTAAACTTTCACGTTTAAATTTGTCAGAATCTTCTAATATCAATTTTTTTTGCAATGTATATCAATGAAACTTTCTAAAGATAATGTCATAGAAATCTAGTCTCAAAATTCATCATTCACCCTCTTTATGCCACCTCAATTTTTTGTTCATAATCAAACAAATCTGTTAGCAATCCCGTAGAAATCATAATCCCTATATTTTTAATAGCTCTTCAAATTCCATGTGTAAATAACTTATCTAAGTTATATGACCTTCTAGACTTGTCAAATCTCCTGAATAAGTTGTAAACTCTAAGTATCCCAAATTCGATTCTTAGTCATCACTCATGTAAATTCATTCTAATCCTCATACTATTTATGTCTTGGTATTCCTTGATTTTTTTTGTATAATAATCGCATCCCGTGCTACTTCCTTGGAAACTCTAGCAAGAAAGATAATCCAATGTTCCCTTCGATAGCTCTTACCACTATAGAATTATATAATACGCATCTTTAACATCTATAAATCATTCTTGGCCTGAGTATATAACCCATATTTCTCTAGATTGTCCGTTTATTTCTCAACTTATTTTATCAAACCCTCGAGTCCCAAACGTACTATCTTGGTTAAAATTTAAATTTTCTAAAATAGATCTCAACCTTCATATATAAGTTTGACTAATCATCTCCTCTTACCAATCCAAATGGTTAGAAGTTCAACTTCCACTCTTTTGTTCCTTCTTGAGTCTATAAACTTATCTTCATGCGAGAATAGGGTTCAGCAACGGACAGGTGTTTCGAAAATCAAGATAAGCAAAAATGAATGATAATAGACTCATTATAGTTTCGAAGTAAGATTCTCAGGGTTCATTCCTGAAATCTATCAAGAGATCCTAATATGTGTTTGAGTACCAAAATTCTAGAAAATTCCATGATTCAAATCCAATCCTAGGGCAGACTCGCAGTAGTATGGCTAAGGCTAAGTACTACCACGACTTCGCTTAAAACATGTCACAACCTGCATGGGGCCACCATAAAAATATTTCACAACCCGCACCCACATAATCGGGCACCAGTACATGGGCCACGCCTAGCCTACGCTGCAGTATCCACGTTGTTAAGTATCCAATAAATATCGACAACATCTAGATGATCCATGATAATAAATGTACTCAAATCACACTACAAACGACTAAGGAAGATATGAAACAAAAAGAATATCAAATAAATCTGAAACAACTAAATTCTACAATGATTATACAAGACCAGAATGT
This sequence comes from Iris pallida, assembly GCA_029216955.1. Taxonomy (NCBI): domain Eukaryota; kingdom Viridiplantae; phylum Streptophyta; class Magnoliopsida; order Asparagales; family Iridaceae; genus Iris; species Iris pallida. Next base: position 33,175,920 of record JANAVB010023800.1, on the reverse strand, counting down.
ATCTGAGGTAAAATACAAAAAAGAAACAAAAATCAAACTAAAAGGGCCTAGAACTCCCGGGAGACAACTCACGGTGAAAAAATATCAATGTCCGTCTCAGCTATCATCATCCTGTAGTCCAATAATGTGGGGCATAACAATTCCTAAAAATTTTCAACGTATCCAGTCAAGATTGGAGCGAGGTACATAAACTAACAGCAGTTCCAATGAATTGACAAATACTATAAGAAATAGTTATAATGAAATACAAGACAGAATATCAAGATTGGAAGTAAAATAGTACAAGGTAGACTGAATATCATGCCATGGTGTGAGATATAAGGTAAAACTGGAATGTAAAGCAGTACAGGTAAATCTGATATACAATATAAATATAAACGATGCCTTGAGATATTAGAGTGTTATGTGATCGGCTTGGGTCTAGATCTGACTGTTACATTTGACCGGCTATGCACAAGTAGTATATAGGATCAGGCCGGCCAAAATGGAAAGCTATGCACAAATAGTATCAGGTCAGGCTACACCCTACATATGGTGAGGGTGGAGCTATGCATAAGTAGTAACAAGTGGGGGTATTGATTATATAACCTCTAATAACTCCCCATCTCTGAGTAGTATAATGGATTCAACCATAGCATGTTACGACACGGGATTCTCTAATAGGGTAGCAAATCCCCTTAGGAATCGGTATCAATACAAGTACAAGGACATTAGTGAACAAGATATGTACCAGTATACCAGGATAACCAGGAGTAACATCTCATGACGGGATCCAATGTATATTGGTCCGTGTATCCTCGTGTCAAGAATCAAGTAAAATACTACAACTGAACCGATATAGTAAATATCAAAGCAATAAAAACTATCAGAGAACGTACTCGCCTCAATTTAGTTGGAAGTCGACGTGCACGACATGAACGTGTCGACATGGAATAGGTATGATGCTAAGCTACACAAGATAGTCCCAAACGACGGCAGAGGCGGTTCACTGAGTCCAAAATAGTCCAAACAGCCTAGTTTGATATATAAAAGTCTAGAATCAAGATTTGGTACGATAAAAGAGGTGAGAAATAGGAAACGACTATAATAGTCATGACTTACGATTTAAGGGAAAAGAATAACTATAAATATATATCTATCTACAAATCATTTATAATATTTAGAAACTATAATTTTTATTCATAAAATATTATTAGGTAATACTAGAAACCCAAAAATCATATAGAGTTTTACAAAACCATTTATATATATATATATATATATATAAAAATATATATATATATATATATATATATATATATATATATATATATATATATAAGCTAATAATATGAATTATAAGTTGTAGATTATTAAAATATCAAGTTTGTACCATGTTATTCATACATCGAATCCTACGACATGTAAATCGAGACAAGACGATCAACTGTAAGGTTAAAAATCTTATCATAGCGATCCACATGGTCATCTTGTCTATTTCAGCGATGTGAGATTACTGGAATCGATTGATCTTAGTTTCGTTGCACGTATTCCGAAATACGAACATAAATACGAATTAATTATAACTAATAGTGATATATAAAGAAAATATCTATAGATGTTGTCGGATGATGAAACAAACGTCATCAACGTGTCCAGAATGGTCAAATTAGCTAGGATAGCCTATCCATAAGTCCAATTTAGATATAGGCACAAAACGGTAATTTTAGGTCAAAATGATGTCCGCCGTTGGACCACTTTGCACCGAAAAATATATTAGGATAAAAGTCCACTAAACCAAACAAACTATATGTCTACTAATCAAGATTGATGATACGAACCCAACAGTATATCCGAAATTGGATTTCGATGAGCTGATCTTAAAATGGTCCGTTGACTCGGAATATGGGGCCTGCCTTGCACCAAAATGCGTGCCGGGACCCACGTCCACCAAATCTAGAAAACTTTAAATGAGTTCATGCCAGAACGATGCCACAAGTCTTTTGGTGGTGTCAGAATTTGAATCCGGAGTCCCGGGTCCAAAATTAGAATTTTATAAGTTGGAAATTACGAATTCGGACGGCCAACTTTGGCGTCAAATTCAACCAATCAAACAAGCTTACAATTAAACGAAACCTAACAGATAAGAAGTTGGTTATAGTAGCTGTTCACGGGAACTGGTGGTGCATCAAACGTAGCTGTGACGGCGGAGATACGAGTCCACGAAGTTGGCTCCACAAAATTGTCAAAAATAAACACAATTATTCGGACAACTTGGTGGCCGATTTTGATCTATCAAACGATCGAATTAACGACTGAAAATTTAGACGAAGGTAGAGGTATATACCGAGATCACAACGGAGCAAAGAGTTCGTCGATCCAATGGTCGGATTGCAAGAAAATACGCACAAAGTTGCCGTCACGAAGTGCACTTCTGACTTAAAATTTATCGTACGCGTCGACGGGATCTCGTCCAAAATGCACGAATCAACTATTGTATGCGTCAGGGAGGTGACGACCACCCAAGGGGGGTCGCCCATAGTCTCCATGTCGAGGGGGTGTCTCGGCGACGGTGTACGACCGTCGCCGCGCTGTTGCGCTTCAGCCACTACTGCTCTATCGATGATGTTTGTCGCTGCTGCTTTGCCGCTTCTTCTTGCACACGCCTGGCGGCGGCTGGCGAGGGAGTTCGTCGGTGTATGGGGAGGTTGGTGGTGGTTGGTTGCGTCCACTGCTACTCTTTGTCTTATGACTGCTGTAGCCACTGCTTGGCTGCGCACAGCCGTACGGACCTAGCGCACGCGCACAGTCGTTGTACCGACGGTAGCGGTTGGTCGGGGTTGTTGTATACTGGATGGACGAGGTTGTGGCCATGGTTGCAATAGTGGGAGCAACCGCAGGAAAAAAGGAGAAGGAAGAAGTTGAAATGGAAGGAGGAGGAGAATGAGATGATGGTGAAATGAGAAGGTGATGAGGAAGAAGACGTTTTAATGGAGGATGAGAGGAAGAAGAAGATGGAGATGGAGAGGGAGATGAATTTGGTGAAGGAGATGAGAAGTGTTCGGCCATGGAGGAGTACTGCTGTGAAAAAAAAGAAAAAAAAATGTGTGTTTGTATGTGTAAAGTGTGGTTGGCTGTGAGTGTGTTTGGGAGGAGAGAGAATTGCATTAGAGTTAGGGTCGGCTACAATAAGGAGTGTGTGTGTGTGTTAGTGTTGTCATATAGAGATGAGTGATCGGGATTAGTTAGAGTTTGAATCAATGGCAAGGATTGAGTGTCGGGATTAGGTTATATTTTAGGAATTTGACCAATGGAGTTGTCCTTGAAAAATTTTTAGTAGGTACACTAGGTGTTTGGTGTTTTGTAGGGGGATGAGTGTGTTGGTATTCATGAGGGGATAACATGAAGCTTGGGTTTGGTTCAAATGAGTCAGGTTGGGTCAAAATAGGGTTTGGTGTCCCCAATTCAAGTCGGAATAAATGTGACTTCGTGGGATGAATTTAAGATCGGGTCTTGTGTCAGGAGAGTTGTGCGATTAAAATAAAGCACAAGGAGGTGTGTTTGAGTGGTAAGGAATGATGCTGTGTGTTTGGGTGGGTCATGAGAGTGGCCATATGAAATTGGGTTGGGTGTTGGATCAAGTTGGGTTAAGTTTGGGCTAGGTTTGGTCTTGACTACAAATTTAGTCATTTATAATAATTGATGGAATAGGAACATACGGGAGATCAATTGGGTGGCACGCAAGTGGCATGTGCATAGTAGGCTCAAAATAGATCAAAATCATATATTGGGTCGATTATAATGGACGAATGTCGATCCCTGAATTTAAATTAGAAGTTATGTTGATTTTAAGGTAGAGGGTCAAATGGCCTAAATTGGTCCGAAAGTTGTGCGACATAAATAGAATACAAGGGAACAAGTTTGAGTGGGACATGATATATCAACATGAAGATAAACTTGCCTACTACAAAACTCATGAAGGTTCCAGATATTGACATCTCTGATGCTCCACAAATCAAAGTCATGAAAAAGAACATTTAATGATAAAAAATAATTAAATAAAAATATTTATTGAAAATAATTTATTTAGAAAATATAAAATAAACCCTAAAATTCAGGGGGCTCAAAAGTATATCTGCCCATATCACAGTTGGTAGTGCATATCCTCCCTTGTTGACCCTGCCTTCTTACTATTTGCCATAATGCATCTCTCCATTTTTAGTTTTGTCATGACTCGTACCTAGTTTAGGGGCACAAAAAGTGGGTATGTCTAGCCTACACCATAGTATCGACGATAGAACGCTGTTCTAGGTTACAATCACAACTAAACACAATATGATATACTCTCCAAACGGAGGATAATCACAGAAGGATACAACTCAATCACAAAACTAGAGGTAGATAATCAGCACGATAAGATAGATATGAAATCCACAAATGATACAAACAGAAGGGAAGTAAGTCCAAGTGTCTAAACAACACCAACATCTCAACATCCACAAAATACAATCAAGGACAACAAATATGATAAGCAGCCTAGCTATCTAGCCTAAGCAATAGGGATGATGTCCTCAGCTAGAGCTGGATCCTCCTGTGGGTCCAACTCATAAGTGTCGTCTAGATGGACTTCATAGTAGGTTGTGCAAAAAAGTTCAGTATCATCTGTAATATTTTCAATAGGTCCAGTCAGGACAAGAGCGAATACACAATACTGAGACATGATCATATCATGGCAGAATATATAAAACAAGCAGTAGAGTAAACTATAATGAAAACTGTAAGACATGCACAAAAACATTATAAATAGACAAATCTGAGTACAAAAAGAGTTTGTATATGAAATAAAAACTGTAAGTAAATATAAGTGATTAGAGCACAAGATGGTTATGTAAACAGTCTAGGTTATACAAGAAAATGGGTCTCCATTATACGTGAGGGCATAATGGACATTCACAAGATTATACAATATGGGATTTGATCACATAACATTTCCTACTCACCATCTCCAATCAATACACAAGGATCCAGTCAAGTTACGTTACTTGTACAAGTAGTTTTTATCCATGAGGCTCATGTGATTATGAGAGTACAAGATTCCACAAGAGTATACATGAATAAGGGTGTATACGAAATACAAGATGTTTATAAAAAGCACATGACAAGATGTATTTGACGAACCCGAGGGGGATAACATTACACGACAAGATCCATAGGGTACTGGTCCGTGATAACAACGTGACATCATCAAGTAATTTAATCTAAAGCAGGAATATAAATCTAACAAGTATGAAAATGATCAGAGCATGTACTCGCCTGAGATCTTAAGTGACTGTGAATATAAATGTCCGAACTGAGGTGACTGAGTCCTAATAGAGCAATACTGGTTATGATGTATTCAAGAAGGTAATAATTGAAGTTAACAATGCATTCTACATGATTCTAAGCCGTTCTAGGTCAAAGTTAACTCTTGGTCAACTACGATCAATAATCTAGTCAAACTAGGTCAAACTCTAGTCAAACTAGTCAATTCTGAGTCAAACTTGATCTATTTAGTCATCATTTAGGATATGTCTATTTTAGGCTATTCAGGCTACTAGGGCTAATGTGGTTTCAAGTCATAACCTAAATCTAGGTTAACCAATATAGAGCTTCATACTTTATAGTATAACTATACGATACTATATCTAAATCCTCCTCAAGCTACTATATATAATTTTTATATCTATAATATATATATATGTGTAAAATATATATATATATATATATATATATATATATATATATTATATATATATATATATATATCTATATATATTAATATATATATATATATATATATTATTTTTATATATATATATATATATATATATATAATATATATATTATATATATATATTAGTTAGTGTAAAATATATATATAAATATATTTATATTTTATTTATATATATATATATATAATATTATATTTTTTTTTTATATTTTTTTTTATTTTATATATATATATATATATATATATATATATATATATATATATATATATATATATAATATATATATATTTATATATATATATATTTTATTTGTATATATATATATATATATATATATATATATATATATATACACTAAAAATATATATATATATATATATATATAATATAATATATATAATATATATATATATATAATATATATTTATTATTATATATATATATATATATATTATATTTATATATATATATATATATATATATATATATATATATTTTTTTTTTTTTTTTTTTTTGTATATATATATATATATATATATATATATATATAATATGTATACACTACTGCTAAATGGGGCTGAATTATACATGGGTCAAAACCTATACTCTAACCCATTCTCTAATATCTGGATAACCCATATGCTACACTTAATTATATATGCATACACATCTCTATCCATGATACACTATATTCTTACCCTACCTCGCACTCAACCTAAACTAACATATCAGGTACTCATATTACTAATCTCTAGACACTAACTAATCACATACATGACTCTAACCTATATATTTAATTAATATTCTAATTGGTATCCTATACTAACATCTACTAACATGACACACCCATTCCACCAACCAATCATCAACTGAACAGATCATATAATGTGAAGTTAACCCTATCTTCTATAGTCTAACCAAACAAGGTAAAAGGGGATTGAAACATTGGCCAATTGCTACCAATTTCTGAACAGAACCCAGGGTGGACAGAGTGTGAAAATGACTGCACAATGATCTGTTTAAGGGTCATGAAGGTGGTCAACCCAAGTGAATGGGGGCTGCTCCTAATCACAGTGGACTACACAAATAAACAAGTATGGTCAGGACATCCTAACTAAAGGTGAATTATGTAAAGTTGATTGTATGCATGCAACCTTATGGCATAACATGGGTCAGAACTTAATGTGCAGCATTGTACAAGGATTAAGCCACTGAACATGAACACTATAGGATAGTGTATAGGATCAAGGACTGAACCTACTGCAACTGCTTGCTGGGGCCTAAACCTAAGCCCATATCCCATTCTAATTCTCTCATAACTAACCCATGTAACCAATGTATGTATCAGACCTAACAAATCAAACCAAACTAACAATTGAACCATACACTCACACATACTCCCCTTTCCTCCTCCTACTGCTACTGCATACATCTAACATACTGTACAAATCCTATAACTCAAGACTAAACCCTCCCAAACTAACACAACACTCTAGTATATATATACACACCAACTGAACCACACCTGAACATATGTATATAGACCGCATCTATATGTAAACTATATCTCTAGATGACTTACATACATATCCTATATAAAAATTTATACAGGTCATAATATATAGTATTATATAAAACAAATTATAAATATACTAAAACAAACCCAGAAATCTGAACCCACACATGTATCAATCATTCAATCAACCCAACAATCCTAAATTCGAAAACCCACACACAAGTAAACTGGAAATGGAAAGGAGGTGTGTGAATGCATACAAGTGTGTCCAACCAGTGTCACAAATGTGTGTCCACAACAGTGTCACAGAGGTCATGTCCAAGTGTCGAACACAGATGAAACACACAGTATCAGAAATTGTGAAAACCGTGGTCTCGTGCACGTGTGTCGTGAGGTATAGGACACGATGTGTCGAACCTCACGTCATGGGGCCGTGTCCTAGGTAGCCTAGGTCTAGGAGTTCGTGTCTGTGTCCCTGTATTATTTTAGACGTGTCGTGTCTAAGTTCGAAACCCATATCAGTAGGCTCGTGTTCGTGCGTGCGCGCGCGGTGTGTGTCGTGTGTCTGTATGTGTGCGTATGAATTCGATGCAGACACGAGAACTCCCTCAAAACTGAACCAAACCTCATGAAACTTTAGGGGCATGTTGTCAGACATTGCCCCCACCTTCGTGTCAATTTACACGTATACAAGTGGCATGTCCATCGAGCACGAGGCTCGTGGCAGCAAGACACTACATGCAGTGTCGTGTGGCATCCGGTGTCCTAATTTTGATACAAAAATGTGTCGAAATCGACTCAGTCTCTGAGATTTGTGATCCACACATAAAGATCTACAAAATCATGTATTTAGTTTTGAAAATCATTAACATTCATTTCTAGGTGGCATTTTACCAAACACTTTACATAGCACTCCGATACTCCTCCGATACGCACCCTAAATGATTCAATTTCTAATCAACTTGGGCCTAGGGCTTAGGGGAACCTAAATGAATGCATCTATGGAAAGAAATTAGAACATTAATAGGTTTAGAGGCCATTACCTATTGAGAGTTGGAATCTCAATGTAAATATACTTGAGAGCCAAATCCCTCCACTTCCAATGGTCAATTAGCTCCAAATCCTTGCTAGCTAGTCACTAATTCTCTTCTACACTAGGATAGTGTATTGCAATTGATTAGGCTCAATTTGGAGTTGATTTGGATAAAGGGGTGAATTTGGGGAAGAACTCAATTAGGTGTAATGAAAAAAGGCAAAGGGGGCTATCATGATGTTTATATAGGGGAGGGGGCTACCCTTGGCTGTCACAAGGGGTTATCTAGGGTCTGGGTAGATATTTAGGTAATAGGTAGGCTCTACATGCATAATTCAAGCCCTCTTAGGAAAGGCCCAAGTAAACTAGGGTTTCAAGCTAAAATATCAATCTTAACATAATATCTAGATATCTCTAACCTTGTCATTTAGTTGGAAGCTACTAATAAATATCTAGGCTCATGATCAATATTTAGATTAGGTTAATTCTAGGTTAAGGCCTAATATCTTAATTAGCACATTATTAATTAACTATAATTCAAATTAATTAAAAGTCACAAATAACCAAAATACCCCTAACCTAAAAAGTGGTAATTAGCTATTCTAATCACATGGTTAGGTCTTCGTGGTTATGGTTAGTCTCTAGGCTAAGTAGCTCTAAGGTTACACTAATAAAAGGCCAAAGTCACAATAAATTAAATTAAATAGTATTAAATTAATTAAAAATCACTATTAATCATTAACATGATTTAAATCCTATTATTTAATGATAAATTTTACAAAAGTTCAAAATTACCCTCATTTTAGAAAAGTGGTGGTTACAAGTCTACCCTCCTTAGAATAATTTCGACCTCTAAGTCGGTCGTACTCCTCTTTTGGTCAGGTCCCCAATAGTTATGGTCTCTGAAAACTCTATCTAAATCATTCAATTTGAAGGAATAACCTACGTGGTCATGGTATACAATATCAATCTAGGGTCTCATCTAGCTATACTAGTCATACTACAGCACTAGGCAGTCATAAGGTATCAAATCATACAGGCAATAGTAGGGTGCATTAATTCATCAAAGATATGCTAAGGTCTAGGTAAAACTCCCCTCCAACTAGGTCAAGTGACTAGAACTCCCTCCTGGAGGTGGAGCCTAAATTCCTAAGGCATTCCTCATGAATCATGCTTTTGTTAAAACTCTTCTTCCTTCTTTTTGATCATACTCTCTCCCTATCAACTTAATCATCCCAAAATTTAAATTCCTATACCTTGTCCTAACTTGGATCCAAAATCTCTAGATCAAAGTTTATGAAATCCTTAAACTTGTTCAAATCACTGTCCTCAAAATCTTTCGAAGCTAATACTACTATGTCATGCAGGAACTTGTTCTCAATTATAAAATCAACCTTCGTATTTCCTTCACATATACCTTCAATATCATCCTTCTTAAATCTTAAATCTCCACCAAATCTTTAAATTTTCTATATACTATTTTAACCATCTATATATACATCTTACTATCCATCTTATCAGCCAAAGGGGTCACATCTCCTGAGCAGACTAGCATCCTATGTGAAAAGTGGTAATATAAACAACAGAGATTTAACTACAAGGGTTACTGTTCTAATGTCAAAATTAGACTACCATTTTAAGATAAACTCTAATACAAGCTATCAAATCATTATACTACGAAAGAATTATAACTAAATGAAGTTCTATAATAAATAACTAAAACTATCCCTACTGCTAAGTTAATTAAGGATGGAAAAAACAAATATATTTTTTGAAAAAGGACTGAAACGAAAGGTAGAGATGATATGTTTAAGAACCTTCTCAAGATATAATCTGATAATCATATGTGTCTGTCCAAAATCATGATACTTAGAATCCTCGCCATACTAGTAAGCAAGGCTGCGATAAACCATAGAGTCCGCAACTAAGGTACATACATACCTCTAGAATAATTGTATTTAAAAAATTGCAGTGTCACTAGCTTGGCTGCAAAAACCTTAAATTCCTACACCCGAGAAATACATCCAAAACCAGGCTCTATATCTTTGCCAATGCAGCTAATATGATTGTAGAAGACTCTAGATTCCATAACTGAGACGACTAGCCCATACGATTTATCTTGGTAGAAAATTAAATCAACAATAAACACCAAGAATCAAATTCATCAACGAAGAAGGTAAATAGGAACTGTTGGAATCGAATTTTGAGATAGTTTATAATGAGATTCTCAAGGGTCATCCCCGGAATCTCTCAAGGAATTCTAACTATGATTAAGTATCTCGCATTCTAAAACCTATTCTTATCTCTTATCGCAGGTGTGCAACAGTACAACAAATCATCGTACTACCACGATTTCGTAGTAATGTGAATCTTGACCTGCATGGGCTACCACTAAAACCGTGTCACGACCCGCACCCAGTGTAGGGGCACGAGAAGTGGGTACGTCCAGCTACCCGCAGTGTCGATGGTAGAACGCTGTTCTAGGTCACAATCACAACTAAACACAATATGATATACTCTCCAAACGGAGAACAATCACAGAAGGATACAACTCAATCAAAACTAGAGGTAGATTAATCACACGATAAGATATGAAATCCACAAGATACAAACAAAGAAAGGAAGTCCAAGTGTCTAAACAACTCCAACATCTCAACATCCACAAAATACAATCAAGGACAACAAATATGATAGAAGCATAGCTATCTAGCCTAAGCAATAGGGATGATGTCCTCAGGTAGAGCTGGATCCTCCTGTAGGTCCAACTCACAAGTATAATCTAGATGGGCTCCATAGTAGGTTGTGTAAAATCTTCATATTATCTGTAATATTTCAACAGGTCCAGTCAGGATAGGAGCGAATACACAACACTGAAACAAGATCATATCATGGCAGAATATATAAAACAAGCAGTAGAGTAAACTATAATGAAAATTGTAAGACATGCACAAAATAGTGTAATAGACAAATCTGAGTGCAAGAAGAGTTTGTATATAAAATAAGAACTGTAAGTAAATATAAGTGATTAGAGCACAAGATGGTTATGTAAACAGTCTAGGTTATACAAAAAATGGGCTCCATTATACATGAGGGCATAACGGACATTCACAAGATTATACAAGATAGGATTTGATCACATAACCATTTCCTACTCACCCTCCCCAATCAATACACAAGGATCCAGTCAAGTTACGTTACCCGTACAAGAGGTTTTTATCTATGAGGCTCATGTGATCATGAGAGTACAAGATTGCACAAGATATACATAAATAGGGTGCACAAGAAATATAAGATGTTCATGAAAAGCACATGACAATATGTATTTGATGAACCCAAGGGGGATAACATCGCACAACAAGATCCATAGGGTACTGGTCCGTGATAACAACGTGACAGCATCAAGTAATTTAATTTAAAGCAGGAATATAAATTCAACAAGTATAAAAATGATCAGAGCATGGATCCTGAGTGACTGTGAATATATGTCCGAACTTGTCTGAGTCCTAATAGAACAACACAGGTTATGATGTATTCAAGAAGGTAATAATTGACGTTAACAATGCATTCTACATAATTCTAAGCCGTTTTTTGGTCAAAGTCAACTCTTGGTCAACTCTGATCAATAATCTAGTCAAACTCAAACTCTAGTCAAACTAGTCAACTCTGAGTCAAACTTGATCCATCGGCCATGAACATGGACCAATTATGAGGATTAGTCGAAGGTGTCGTGGACCCTTCACTCTCTGGCTCAGACGCATGAGCCTCGCCATCTTGAGGATATACCGTAAGATTGTGATCTTCCTCGGACTCAGCACGGTTGCTACCCCCAGTCTGGTGACTGGCTGTGCCGATGGAGGCATCCGTATCGTATTGCTCCTCCTCAGATCAGAACACAAGGTTGTCGTGCATGGAAGGAGGTTGGCTACCCCCAATATTTAGCATGGCATCCAATGCAGATTTGGAGCGGTGCCTTGGAACACACCTGTATCGGGTACCTTAGCTTTGCTGCTCTCCGGCCTCCTCTTCGGTCTACCCGACACGGAAGGATCTGGAAGGGCTTCTTGAAACTCTGGAACCCTACATCGCGTAGCATGTGGTGATGCAGGGATCGTCTTCTCTATGGCTCATCGACCCCCTGTTGAGACTCTGGCGTGGGGTCGACGTAGAGTGAAGTCTCTGGAAGACGGAACGCCGGCTAGATGATTGTGCGACCATCTGCTGGCAGCAGCAATTGATGGTAATCTGGGTGCAAGAGTGCCTTGATTTGGCATGCCTTGTGCCATAGATTCTTCTTTCGCTTGCGAGAGGGTCGAATGCCATGGCAGGGAAGCTGCACGCAAGTATGGTCAAAATGGGTCTGGCGGGGAAGCCTCATGTCGCTTCTACGAGCATGCTGCTCGCGTGGCTCCCTCTCCGTAGGATATACCCCCTGGCTTGGCTCTCGTACAATTACTCAAGAAAAAGGGTTCGACTAGTCGAGGCGTCGGAGCACGAGAGCCAGTCTTGTATAGCCTTTCGTCCCGGCGTGTAACTATCAACGCGGGCCTCTGGTCTGCCATAGGTGTCGTGCGCTTATTGCATGAAGCACGAACCACCTGGGATCTCTTCCTACTACCCCCAGCGGGTGAGTAGTATTCAGAGTCCGCCGAAGGCTCGCCTGAAGGGAAAACGATTATGTCAAAGACAAATTTTTTTTATCGGCAATGCTTCCGTCGTGAGGGGTTGGACCGGTGTGTGCTTACTTTGGCGTCGTGCCTTCGTCAGATCAACCACAAACTACCGTCTTCTTCGCCATGCTTTCCCAGGATGGGAATCAGGCGAGGTAAGGCTGTAGCAGCCAGAACTTTCTCCGTGGCTTCGGAGTTGAGGTATTCCTGAGACGCAGTTCCTGCCATCGTGCTGCTGGCTGCAGCCGCCTTAGGCCTCCACACGTCGTGTCTTCTTCGGTTGTACGAACCGCTTAGAAGTCTTCGACTTTTCATCAGAGAGAAGATCTTCAAAAGCTTGCTGGTCAAAGCGTACCACCGGCATGTCTTGGAAAGATCCCAGCAAGTTGTCATCAGATTGCATCACTGCCTTCTCGTTGGAGGAGAAGGTAGTCCCCAGCAGAGTCGCTATTTTGTTCAAAATAATAAAAGGTTGAACAAACTTTTTTGCTTTATTGAACATATAAGGTATCTGTGTACAAAGAAGGAAGTCATAAATATGATATTCTCAGTACAGGAAGAGAGGTCTCTGGGAAAGCGTGATGGTGGAGATTGAGCAATGTAGTGGCTTCTTTACTCTCCGTTGATGATCTAACGATCCAACCTTGCTCTGGCTTTCTGGCGCCTTTGATAGAACTTTGGGGTCACTGATTTATCTGTCTGGAGGAGAATCCCTTGGATGTGGTTGTTCTTCTGTTGGTTGGTTGGTGGATTGTTCCTTCTTGGATGAAGTTTTTCTCCTTTTTTTTATAGAGAACCTAGCACATAAGCGATGTGCATTAGGGTTCCTAAGATATGAAATCTGCGGTTATTGTACGGTACAGGCTTCTGCGGCGCTGACACATGGCAGACATCGAGATTCCTCTCAATCAAGATCTCTGGTGGTTATCAACTAATCGAAGGAGATGACACGTAGTGCTTGCCGATTTGCTTGCCCAGATACAGTTGAGAAAACCTTAGGATTTCATCCTAGATTTGGAGTCAAATTGATTCTCGTCCAAGATTTAAATCAATCTGATATGATAATCTTGATTTAATCCTAATCTTTTCTACAAGAGGCGGTTTAAACAAACCAATTAGGGTGGACCCATGCTTCATATGCCTCTGGTGAGGACTAAGTACTGCTATGCTTCTGGAGTGACGAGTAGATCGTGCTTCTGGAGACGACGGAGCCTCTGTGCTTTCAGGCGATGAGTGGACTTGGCTTCGAATGACGATAAGACTTTTGTGCATTTAGAGCAATGATGAAGCTGTGTTTTGGAGCAACAGACTCACTGTGTTGTAGGCGACGAGTAGGCTTGTGCTTTAGGTTGGCGAGATTACTGTGCTTTTTGGAGCGACAGGCTGACTTACATTAGTTGCCGTGGGAGTTCCCAAGTCTCGTATAGAGAAGTGACTTAAGCTAGATCAGAAGATGACTATACCATAGGAATGGAGATGGTGTAAGCATATCACCATACTGTGCCTCATGTGGACGCATGTAAGTACCTGCACCTCTGAACTTTGAAGGCGTTAGCTTTGGAGGAAAAGGTATAACACCCTTGTGTGTCTGGGTTGGCGCAGGCAAGTAGCTGCACCTCTGGAGTGAAGACACTGGTTTCTGAAGTAAGGGAAAGGGCTGGGCCTACCACCCTCTTGCTTCTGAGTTTGGCGCAGGCGAGTAGCTTTGCCTCTGGCTTGAAAGCATTGGATTTTGATGTAAAGAGCGATAAATACGGCTCTTTAAGAAATTCCCTCTTAATTGCCACCGTATATGGGGAATTCTAAGGGTGTAAGACTGACACTCGTCATACTGAGTCTTAGGTTCATCCCATTAATGCGGTAATTCGGACCGTTGGTCATGTGGGGTGCACTTTGGACCATTCTCGGTCCTATAAAAGGGGAAGTTCTCCTTTGAAGAGTTATTATCTTCTTTTTGGCATCCTTCACTACATGCGAGATCCAAATATAACTTCGAGCGGCGATCGGCCTTGTATAAGTTGGCTGTAGGTTGAGGCCTTTCTCGTTCATAGGAGCCATGTTCTTACAGAATAACTCTGTGTAGAAGGAGCCATCACTGCCCTTAAGGAGTATCTAAATGTCCTTCTTGGGGAGTTTAACTCTGGGCGACGTTTGAAGGATCTTCGAGGTCCTGACGACCTAGGTCATGGGTGGATAGCCAACCCGAAGAGCCACAGGTTTGTGCTATGTCCTTCCTATTCAGGGCTTCGCGAACTGCTGCGCTCTTTGAAGGCTCGGGCTAATGACTGCTTCAGAAAGCTGCTTGCTTTGGCCGAGTGGCTGATATGCTTCTGGGGGCTGTGCCCATAAAAAGATCAGAATACGCCTTGATGGAGGTCAATCTTCTGGCCTGAGAAGAAGGGTTGCGCTTTGACGAAGACCAAATCCTTTGTAGACCCTTCTAGGCTCTGTCGAATCTATACCAGATCCTTTGTAGACGAACAGAATTAGTCCTTTTTGTGTAGTCTCGATGTGTCTGTACTAGACTAGACGTAGCACGTTAGGGACTTCTTTCCATATCCTCTGTTTCGTCTTTTTAGCACTTAGGCTAAACCTTTGTATCATCTGCTCTGTGGCGAAGGGATGTCATCAGCTAAGATTTTTCATGCTTCGACAGCAACCAGTGTCACAAACATGTGTCTACAGCAGTGTCACAGAGGTCATGTCCAAGTGTCGAACATAGATGAAACACACAGTATCAGGAAACTATGAAAACCGTAGTCTCGTGCATGTGTGTCGTGAGGTATAGGACACGACGTGTCGAACCTCACACCATAGGGCCGTGTCCTAGGGTAGCCTAGGTCTAGGTGTTCGTGTCTGTGTCCCTGTATTGTGTCCTAGACGTGTCGTGTCCAAGTTTGAAACCCGTATCAGTAGGCTCATGTTCGCGTGTGTGCGTATGTATGTGTGAATTTGATGCAGACACGAGAACTCCCTCGACACTGCACCAAACCTCACGAAACTTTAGGGGCATGTTGTCAGACATTGCCCCCACCTTCGTGTCAAATTATATGTGTCCAAGTGGTATGTCCATCGAGCTCGAGGCTCGTGGCAGCAGTACACTGCACGCATGTCGTGCGGCATCCCGTATCCCAATTTTGACACAAAAAATTGTCGAAATCGACTCAGTCTCTGAGATTTGTGACCCACACATAAAGATCTACAAAATCATATATTTAGTTTTAAAAATCATTAACATTCATTTCTATGTGGCATTTTACCAAACACTTTACATAGCACTCCAATCCTCCCATAATCCTAATGGATTTAATTTCTAATCAAACTTGGCCTTTCTCTAGGGGGACCCTAAATGAATGCATCTATGGAAAGAAATCTGAACATTAATAGGTTTAAAGGCCATTACCTATTGAGAGTTGGAATCACAATGTAAATGCACTTGAGAGCCAAATCCCTCCACTTCCAATGGTCAATTAGCTCCAAACCTTGCTAGCTAATCTAATGACCTCTTCTACACCAGGGGAGTGTATTGCAATTGATTAGGCTCAATTTGGAGTTGATTTGGATAAAGCGGTGAATTTAGGGAAGAACTCAATTAGGATTTGAAGGGTGTAATAAAAAGAGGCAAAGGGGGCTATCATGATGTTTATATAGGGGAGGGGCTGCCTTTGGCTGTCATAAGGGGTTATCTAGGGTTTGGGTATCTATTGAGGTAATGTGTAGGCTTCTACATGCATAATTCAAGCCCTCTTAGGAAAGGCCCAAGTAAACTAGGGTTTCAAGATAAAATATCTATCTTAACATAATATCTAGATATCTCTAACCTTGTCATTTAGTTGGAAGCTACTAACTAGGCTCATGATCAATATTTAGATTAGGTCAATCCTAGGTTAAGGCCTAATATCTTAATTAGCACATTATTAACTATAATTCAAATTAATTAAAAAGTCACAAATTACTAAAACCCCAAACCTAAAGTAGTAATTAGCTATTCTAATCACATGGTTAGGTCTCCGTGGTCATGGTTAGTCTCTAGGCTAACTAGCTCTAAGGTTACACTAGTGAAAAGGCCAAAACAATACACTAAATTAAATAGTATTAAATTAATTAAAAATCACCATTAATCATTAACATGATTTAAATCCTATTATTTAATGATAAATTCTACAAAAGTTCAAAATTACCCTCATTTTAAAAAATGGTGGTTACAACTTTCATTCACTACACTTATTGTTTTGTCTCCAAATCCCTTTACTCACTGTATTTTAAGTAAGGAAATGCATTTTGGTACTTACAGATGTTGTGTCCTGACACTTGGGATGTATCTGTCCTACATACAATTCAAACCCACTGCCTACATATTCATTCCTGTATATATCCTTGCCACCCATGAGTAATCGAGCCTCAATTTGGTATATCATGTTTGATGCTTAGTATAGGATATGTTTGTGAGACCCTTTACTGTCCTGATCATCTCTATATGGAAGACAATATATTCTTTAGCAAACCTTGCATATAAGGTATCTAGTAGCAGGTGAAGAACCCATGCATGCATTCCTGTAGGTAGGTGTCCTTGTCCAAGCATAGGAAGTTCAGTCCATGGGTATCTGTTCAGTCCTGTAGTGTTAGCTTGGTTTCTAATATACTTGTTAGGTCCTATACCATATAGCATGTATCAGTTATTGTATATGTTTGTTTTGTGTGAATTGTCATATATGTGTTATGTATTTATGTATCATACCTTGAAACGAGACATGCATCATATTCATAGTAAGGTTTATGTTCCAGGTTACAATTTCATATGCAGCCCACATCATAGAGCTCCAGCTATCCATGGTTTAATTCCCATGTGAAATATTAAGTCCAAACTGCATTTTATGTAGTGCCTCGTCCCACTCAGTCAATCGGAGGAATCGAAATGCCAACGGCGTTCAGACTTAGCCTTGCAATGGCTGCTCGAAGGCCCGCTCGGTCGCGGCGACTCCTCGTTCAGGTGGGGTAGTTTCGGTGAACTCGCCTCATCGTAGCCTTCACATAATAAATCGCATGTTTTTAAATTGCACAATTAGGCTTGATAATAAAGGAGACGAATCCACATAGCTAAGGGAATAAATTTGACGAGTCGAATTGAGTTAGAATATGGAAAGGTCCAACGGTCCGCTTAGAGTTGGTGCACGGCGTGCTTTTAAAATGACAATCGGTCCTTCGTCCCGTGGCTTGGGAGAAGAAAAAGTTGGTCTTCGCCACAAGATAAGAGTTAGCCTAAGTCATAGGCGTCGCCCGTATAAACGCTTCATAAAGCATGCATGATCCCATCGTCCAAGGCTTGACGTAATCTTTGCTCATCAAGTTGTTGCACGATTAAGTTAGGCTGAGTCATGATAGGCTATCGATGTCTTTTCTAAGCATTGTCCCATGTTTTTGTGGTAGTCGATATTACTTGGTTTCACGGTCGTAAGGCCCATTGCATAGGTATGTCTTGGGCGGTAGTGTCACCCAAAACACCAATTGGCGTAAGGCACGATGTCATGGACTTAGTGTTTTTAAGGCACGGGCCACGATTGATTTAATTGAGTTAGAAGGAGGGCTTTCAAATAGTCGTTCCTGAGTCGAATGAAATGATAGGAAAAGAAGGAAGAATCTCGCGACCATGGGTCGTCGAGGCGGTCTTGGATGTGAGAAGTAATGAACTTGGCCCTGAAAGAGATGGTAACACCAGAAGTAGAATGACTGTATGAGACGTCAGTTCGAGTCGAGTCTTGCATGGTCATTGGACAACTTGAGTTTGTTTCTCGAATGGCGACCCAGGTGGCCAACAAAACTGTTTCGATAGAGACTTTATTAGCAGTACTGGATGACCGCACGGGTTAGGCGGGGACTTGCAGCGGAGCTTGCTACTCGTGCTGGCAAGGGACGTCCTTCTAACAAATTCTATGGTGTCCTGGATAGCGCTGGGCGCTAGTGACTAGTTCATATAGATGAGTCGGCATGGGCGGCGGTCCGTGTGTATGCCTTTGGATTGAGTCGAATTGAGTACACTATACCAATGAGTCGAGTCGAATGCGTGCACGATCAGAAGACAATGTTTGGGCCTAAGATTTGGCTGCGACGAAGACACCGTGCTTCGGCACGAGATATAGTGTCAAGTCTTAAGTTGTCGGCATATAAGTTGCATAAGTTGGATTTGATTCATCTTGAGTTTAAGTCAGGAAACGCTGGAAGGCAATGTCGATCGAATGACACTTAGTCCACAAGTCTTGATTGGGTCAGTTGGTAATTAAAGTAGAAAGGGCCGTGAGACGGCAATATGGTTGCACGATGGACTTGTATCACAGTCACGTAGAAATTTGGTACTATCGTATAGTCGTGTCTCTGATTATGTGTCGAAAGGCAAGCACGACCTGATAGTTAACGTTATTGTTGCAAGCACGGGATGGTTTAGAGACACAAAATAGTCAAAGGCATCTGTCCTAAAACTGATCCTAAGACAAGAGAAAGAGACAATCATAAAGGGACTATGTTACATAAAAGTAAATAAATGTGTCGATTTTGTATGGGTGGCGAGGAGCTCATTCCACCAGTACAGTTGAGTACTGACACCCACACAGTTTTTATGTACAGGAACAGGTAGAAGCTCGTGGTGCGGAGCTCGTTTGGATGCATCGAGGTACGGAGTTCCTTAGCGATTTGAAGCGTACGTTCCACGTGGAGTCAGGACTTATACGGGACATAATGTATGGACATCGCCTTTCCGAAGCATCAACTGGTTCAAGACTTATATTGAGATGAGAGAGAGCTGAATGACTTGTAATGTGAGAAGAGTGAGCTTGAGTGACTTGTAATCTTGGCCTTGCGCCCCATTGTAATCCTTGTTTCAATATCAATAAAATGCATCTTTTGAATGACTTGTGTTTTGTTCTAAATTTTTGCTGGCATATTCAATATCTCTGTTTGGGACTTCTGTGCGACGACCCCGTCGCAGCCGCTGTAATCGGCCGTTATAGAACCCGCCTAGCACGAGCGCAATCTAGGCTCATGCGGTATCACGCCTTAGCGAGGATGATCGCTCCTACGGGAGCGGGGTGTGACATAAATGGTATCACAGCACGACTTTACACCCTTGGACTATCGATTGAATTCTTTAACTCTATTGCTTCTGCAAATTGATATCGTTGGTGCGCTCTCTCTCAAATGTCCCACGAGATGTCCATACAATAAGTCTAAGTAATTTACAAAAGGTAGGAGAACAGTTTTTGACAAAAACAAAAAGATGGTTCACGTAAAGCACGGTTGGCTAAGTCGGGCTGGGCATATACACCAAAGTTGCGTCGACCTTAGAAGAGTCGAGTGCGAGATTCGATCCGTCTCGGATGACACTGAGTTGGAATCGATTGAGTAAGTGGGATGACTATCGACAGAGGTACTATCGAGCGACGATGTTATCGTCGGTGCGAGATAGATGAGCGTGCTTGAAATTTAAGGAATCGTTCGGACGAAAATTCGAGGAAATAGATTTTGATTCGAATGATAAGTTTTGAGGATTTATCGAATGACTTCATCCCTGAGTGGTGTATGTGATAGCTTCAGGGATGTCGATCGATTGAGGATGTATGGTGTCGATGAGTCTATCAGCAAGCGTCGCGTATATACAAAGCCGTAGATTGGGTATCGTTGAATAAGTTGTAGTCTTGAAGATTTGGACGAGTCGATTCAAACAAATTAGAGATGACGTGCACGGGATAGTGATTGCGCAAGTATGAAAAGCAAAATGATTGAGTAGGTAAAATCGAATCGAGAAAAAGTTAGGGTGTACGAATGAATGACTTGATTGAGGAATTGATACGGATCGTATACGAAAAGTTAGCACGATGGAAAGATAGCGTGCATGAAAGGTTTGATTTTGAAGTTACAAAAAATGACACAAAGGATTGGAATGAATGTTGCTCGATGATTTGAGTTAGCAAGGAATGATGCGAATTGAAGAAATATGTTGGTCGATGACTTAAGATAGACGGATGAACAATACGTGAAATTGGTTTGAGAAAATTGATGATGTAAATGATTCGAGGGATAATGATCGAACTTGAATTTGAATGTCGAAGAGATTATCCAGTCGGACGATAGCATCATTCACATGACTTGTAATTTGTTGAAAAGGAAGATCGTCAGGTTACGCATATCATCGATGGTATTGAGGCATATCAAAGATCGATATGCGATAAGTAGGGGGCACTCTAATTCAAGGAATGATGATCGTGCAAGTGTTATTGTTCTGCCGGATGCTATACTTAGGATTTTGATTGAAATAAATGTGGATGAAACAGAAGTGTCTTGATGGTTACACGGATAACCACAGCGTCGACATTCTTGTCTTGCACGAGCGCAACTCTAGCCTCACACATGCGTTGCGTCGGATTTGGGAAGATCGTTCCACGTGAGCGCTGACATGGTAATTCTTGTCGCAGGAATGATCGAACTCGGAAAATCAGGATGCGACAACTTTGATTGTCTCAACTTGTTGGTTTGATGCGAAGGAAAATTCGAGGATGTTTGGACTTGTGATTGATGATTGAGTAAACTTGTGGATTGAATAGATCCAATCTACGTATCGAGAATGAAATAGTCTAGACACAAAATAAGTTACGTCCCGATGATGATTATCCCGCGGGAGTGTGCATGGTGATTCATGTCCATCGTAGATAATCTGTCACGCGTGAGATTGAGGCACAACATATTGTTAAGTTAGATGACCTTATGATCGAATACGTGAATTTTGATGAACGACTTAGGAAATATGAAATGTGAATTATGGCTTAGCAACAAATTGTGTCGTAGCATGCTTGACTAGGAAGGATTGATAGGCGAATTGTATCGAACGTGTGATATTGATATATCGTGGAATTGGTCGAAACGTAAGTTATCGTAGGATGGCTTTGCTGAACGACTCAGACCCCGTGCGACGAATGTTGGTATATGTGTAGAAAATCTATGCTCGAAGTTTAAAAATCGGAGTGATGTGAGCTTGGGTAGAAAACCACGTACTATCTACTTGGTTTGACCTTAGAATGGAGTCAGTGTTGATATTATTATTTGGGAACAATGATTACAATACTGACGGATGACCTTAGCGTAAAGATATAGCCTAGCGGTTAGACAGATGTCCCGGTACGAAGTGATAGGAATTGTGGAGGCACCGCTCATGAGGGCCGGTTGATATACACGTATATCAGGGACGCCCAAATATGTGTACGATCCGACTCGAGTGGTGATGGCGGATTCTCTATCACAAGACTTAGCTAAAATATATGTTTTTGGGACGCCTAGAATATGTGCATGATCCAACTAGTAATACGTTGAATCTAGCGAGACTAGAGGAACAGAAGAGTATCGATTTCAAAAATTTTAAGTTTTAAAAAATGATTGTGGGTAGCACGAGCGTGGCTCTGATTTGAGAAACGCATAGGAGAAATGTGTGCGAGAAATGTAGGATGTTGAATCAAGTTATAAGTCGATAAGTTTACTCAGTTAGTTTCGAGGACGGAACTTTTTTTGAGTGGTGTATAGTTTAGTGCCCCGTCCCATCAGTCATCAGATCAAAATGCCAACGGCGTTCGAACTTAACCTTGCAATGGCTGCTCGAAGGCCCGCTCAGTCGAGGCGATTCCTCGTTCAGGTGGGGTAGTTTCGGTGAACTTGCCTCATCTTAGCCTTCATATAACAAATCGTATGCTTTTAACTTGCACAAGTAGGCTTGATAAAAAGACGAATCCACATAGCTAAGGGAATAATCCGGACGGGTCGAATTGAGTTAGAATATGGAAAGGTCCAACGGTCAGCTTAGAGTTAGTACACGACGTGCTTTGAAAATGACACTCGGTCCTTCGTCCCGTGGCTTGGGAGAAGGAAAAGTTGGTCTTCGCCACAAACTAAGAGTTAGCCTATGTCAAAGGCGTCGCCCGCATAAACGCTTCATAAAGCATGCACGGTCGCATCGTCCAAGGCTTGACGCAGTTCTTTTTCGTCAAGTTGTTGCACGATTAAGTTAGACTGAGCCATGATAGGCTATCGAAGTCTTTTTTAAGCATTGTCCCATGTTTTCTGCGGTTGTCAATATTACTTGGTTTTACAATCGTAAGGCCTATTGCATAGGTATGTCTTAGGCGGTAGTATCACCCAGAACACCAATTGGCGTAAGACACGATGTCACGGACTTAGTGTTTTTATGGCACGGGCCACGGTTGATTTAATTGAGTTGGAAGGAGGGCTTTCAAATAGTCGTTCCTGAGTCAATTGAAATGATAGGGCAAGAAGAAAGAATGCTCGCGAACATGGGTCGTCAAAGCGGTCTCAGATGTGAGAAGTATTGAACTTGGCCATGAAGGAGATGGTAACACTAGAAGTAGACTGTGTGAGACGTCAGTTCAAGTCAATTCTTGCATGGTCATCGGATAACTTGTATAAGGTGAGTTTGTTTCTCGAACGGCGACCCAGGCAGTCAACGGACTGTTTCGATAGAGACTTTATTAGGTTAGGTGAGGACTTGCAGTGGAGCTCGCTACTCGTGCTGGCAAGGGACGTCCGTCTAACAAATGCTATGTTATCCAAGATAGCGCTGAGCACTAGTGACTAGTTCATATAGATGAATCGGCATGGGCAGTGATCCGCGTGTATGCCTTTGGATTGAGTCGAGTATTGAGTGTACTATACCAATGAGTCGAGTCGAATACGTGCACGATCGGAAGACAATGTTTGGGCCTCAGATTTGGCTGCAACGAAGACACTGTGCTTCGGCACGAGATATAGCGTCAAGTCTTAAGTTGTTGGCATATAAGTTGCATAAGTTGGATTTGAGTCATCTTGAGTTTAAGTCAGGAAACGCCGTAAGGCAAAGTCGATCGAGTGACACTTAGTCCATAAGTTTTGATTGGGTCAGTTGGTGATTAAAGTAGCAAGGCCGCGAGGCGACAATATGGTTAAGTCACATTGAGTTTGCGAGGCACGGCACGATAGACTTGTAGCACGGTCACGTGAAATTGGGTAATCGTGTAGTCGCGTCTCTGATTATGTACCGAAAGGCAAGCACGATCTGATAGGTTAACGTTGTTATTGCAAGCACGGGATGGTCTAGAGACACAAAATAGGCCAAGGCGTATGTCCTAAAACTGTTCCTAAGGCAAGAGTAGAAAGACAATCATAAATGGACTATGTTACACAAAAGTAAATGAACGTGTCGGTTTTGTATAGGTGGGCGAGGAGCTCATTCCACCAGTACAGTTGAGTACTGATACCCATATAGTTTTGATGTACAGGAACAGGTAGAAGCTCGTAGCACGGAGCTCGCTTGGATGCATCGAGGCATAGAGTTCCTTGGCGATTCGAGGCGTGCGTTCCATATAGAGTCAGGACTTATACAGGACATAATGTATTATCGCCTCTCCGAAGCATTCGCTGGTTCAAGACTTGTATTGAGAGATAAGAGAGCTGAATGACTTATAATATGAGAAGAGTGAGCTTAAGTGACTTGTAATCTTGGCCTTGTGCCCCATTGTAATCATTGTTTCAATATCAATAAATGCATCTTTTGAATGACTTGTGTTTTGTTCTAAATTTTTGCTGGCATATTCAATGTCTCTGCTTGGGACTTCTATGCGACGACCCCGTCGCAGCCGCTGTAATCGGCCGTTATGGAACCCGCCAGGCACGAGCGCAATCTAGGCTCGTGCGGCATCACGCCTTAGCGAGGACGATCGCTCCTACGGAAGCGGGACATGACATTTTAGACCCCCCATTTGTAGGTCTCCAACCTAGATATGGTATTGGCCTTCATTACATTATAAGCCCAGCTTTCCTTTAGTTAGGAAATTTGTCCTGCGCTTGATTCAATTGTCCACCCTCATGATCAGTGGTATATTTGTTTAGGTTGTTCAATCTTCATCCCATCTTGATAGCCTAGCCCTAACATTAAGGTGTATATCCCATTCATGCCTATAGGTCTACTCAGTATATATATATACATATATAGGTAGTGATAGGGGTTTAGGTAATACAAGTATATATGCTATAGTTACAATATGGGGGGGTGGTATGACCATAGACCAGCGCATAGCAATAGTGGTGTCAGGGTGTGAGTGACATTATAGTGTCAAGTTTGTGGGACTATGTTTTAAGTCAACTTATGTTGAAGTTGGGAGAACTTAAGTACCAGTCCTAGTGTGAACTTTAGGTATATGTCCACATCCTAAAATGACACTAGTAATAGCTAAGTTTGCTAGCTTTGACTAGATGATGACAAATAGACCAAGTTTGACCTAGTTGACTAGTGTTGACCAAATTGACTCTTTCAACCTAGAATTGACTTGTATTGGCCTAGAACAGGCCTAGAAGCATATAGTTAGTGCATCTAAATACACTGTTACTCTAGAACAATAAATAACCATGTACATCTCATATATAGGTTTGTGTGACGCCACTTTGCGCATCGATCCACATTCATTGCTCTGGATGACAGGCGAGTATATTCTCTGATAGTTTCTTTTATTTATTTGATGATTACTGTGATTCAGCTTCTAGTATAGTTCTATTTGATTCTCTATCATAACACGTATTGGTATTCTGGATTCATTCACTCGCAACACATGTATTTGACTCATCTAGCCTCTATTACTACAACCACTCACGAGAACCATATACTCGAAACACCTATAAGTACTAAATATTCAAATCATACAAGAACCATCACTACAAGCAAGATAGTTGTCGCCACTGGGCCCAGCGTACGACGTGCCGTATTCAACAAGAACCACCTTACAAGAAAGATAGTCATCGCCGCTTGGCCGAGCGTGTGATGTGCCGTATTTACTCGTCTAATCGTAAAAGATAGCGGTCGCACGCTTGCCAAGCATGCGGTATGTAGTATTTACTCGCTACCCATTTACTTGTTGAGAACAATATTTTAAAACATGCTGTATTAGTGTCTTGTACTAGAATCACCTTGTCTCATATTTTACAGATTGGACTCGTATCATATTGTTCTAGTTACCTGTCTCTACTTACAGTCTTTATTGCCATGCTCTCCTGATTCTCTGTATTTACTTACCTTGTTCTAAACTGTCTATTTTATTACCTTTCTCAAACTTCCATGATTCATCAAGTATAACTGTCTATAACGCTTTATAGTCTTTGTCATTTATTTGGGATTGCTAGAGGAGATGTGCTCGTCCCAATCCTGACTGGATATATTTTTTAGATGATTGCCCTGAGGATACGTGTCCTACCTTCTATGGATCCGAGGAGGGGATAGCTACCTTGGGTCTTGATTCTTAGGAGTGACCGAGACTAGTTTAGTGGACTTGTTTTAGATTTCCTGTTTGAACTTAAATTGCAATAATTAGAGATTTTGACTTGTATTTGAGATTGTTTCAGATATTATTTAGTTGTTGTTTGTTGAGTCTTTATAGTTATTTAGCCTTCTGTGATATTGTATCGTGCTTTAGACTGTGATTGAGTATTACCATATCTTTATACTTGTCCTCCATTTCGGAGTTGAGATCTATGACATGTATATTATATCATTGTGTGAGTTGTTAGTTAGCGACCTAGAACAGCATTCTACCGTCGATTTTGCAGCGTGGACTGGGCGCTGTCACGTACTCGTGCCCCTATACTGGGTGCGGGTCATGACACAACTCAACGTGAGTTAATCAAACTTGTCCTACGGCCCTTCCTGACTTAACTCGAAACGACCAACCCAACTTGTGGAACTTGTGTGGACGACTCAAATATGATGCCACATTTTGTGCCGAAGCATGTATCCTTGCTATAGCTAAATCTTAGGCTCCGTAATGGTGTTGCAACCGTGCATACCTTCTTAACTCGATTTGTGCCTTTCATGTACTTACTTTGATCTGACCGACACCGTGCATGCGGATTGCCACTTAGCACATCGACTCATCTATATAAAGGGTCACTAGCAATATCAAGCTATCTTGGACTTGGCTGAGGATAGACGACGGTTATATAGCGCAAGTAGCTAGCCCGTGGAAGTCCCGAATCTCCTATATGGTACATCCAGCATCCTGTTTTAGCTAACTCGCTTCCCCCGAGAACAACATGATCCCGAGGCCCTGGCAATCAATGTCGAGGAAGACTACCCCTTGTGCACAAGTTCTCCATGACCGTGCACCTATGACAACTTCTATACTCGACGTAAATACAAGGCCTACAGATGATATAACTTGCTTTCTCTTCCTTATACTTCTTAATCCAAGTCCATGCTTTCCATACTTCATTGGAGACTCCCAAGCCACGGGACCGGTCTTGATGACAAATAGTCGCGTGAACTTTTCCAATATTGAAACCCAGAAAGTGGCTATTGTATATCCTTCTTACTTGACTTGAACCACACGTGTCTATTACATGCCATAGACCGTGACATCCTTATCATCGAAATGACTATGTTTCGTGCCTTAAACCAATTGTGTCCTGTGTGACGCTACTGCCTAAGTCATACTTTATATGACGAGCCTTGAGATCGTGGGACTGTTGGCTATAACAACCGTAGAAACGTGGGACAGTATTTACAATGACTTTGATATCTCGTGGTGTAACTTTTGCCGAAGTCAATTGTACAACAACTTAACCCATGGGACGAGCAAAGGCTAACCCAAGCCTTGCACCGTCGAGACTTACATTATGGAACAATTATGCTATGCCAAACATTGTACAGTGGGACAGTGCATGATTTATCAAGCATCTATACCGTGCGACGCCTACGACTATGTTAGGTTCATAGTCTTGTGGCACATATACCAACTTTTTCCTTCTTCCAAGCCATGGGATGAAGGACTGAGTGTCAATTTTTAAAGCATGTCATGCAACACTTCTAAGCCGACCATGGGACCTTTCCATATTCTAACTCGCTCAGACCCAAGTCGGGATTATTCCCTTAGCTATGTAGATTCGTCTCTTTTATCATCAAGCCTACTTGTGCAGTTGAAAACTTTTATTTTATTAGTATGAAGGCCAAGCTGAGGCAAGTTCACCGAAGCCACCCACCTGAGTGAGGAGTTGCCTCAACTGGATATGACTTCGAGCAGGCCATTACATGGAAAAGTCCAACGTCGTTGGCAATTTGATTCCTCCGATTGGACTGAGCGGGACGGGGCATTACATTATACACCACTCAAAAAAAGTTTCGTCTTCGAAACTTACTGAGTACACACTCATCGACTTATCACTTGATTCAACATCTAACGATTCTTGCACACACTTTCCTATATGTTTCTTCAATCCGAGCCACAATTGTGCTTTATTTATTTTTTACCCCGAACAACTATATCTCAAATCCTCGATACCGTATCGTTCCTTTAGTCTAACTTGAATTCAACGTGTCACTTAGTTGGATCGTGCACATATTTTAGACGTTCCCAAAATACATGCATTTCAACCAAGCCGCGTGGTAGCGAATCCGTCATTTCCACTCGAGTCGGATCGTGCACATATTCAGGTGTCCCTGAAACATATGCATTCTGCCAAGCCTCGTGAGTGACGTTTCTATATATTTGAATCATTCTATCCATCAATACCTTTCTCCAATCCTATCAATTCTCAATATCAATCGTACTGATGTTACCTCTCAAATCATGGACGTCTTGCCTAACCGCTAGGCCATCTCTAAAGGCTAAAGTCAACTATCAATATTGGAATCACTGTTTCCAAACAATAATATCAACACTGACCCCTATCCTAAGGTCAAACCAAAGTTGATAATACGGGACTTTCTATCCAAGCTTGCATCAATCTGATTTCTAAGCATCGAGCATATATTCTCCTATTTGCACTTGCAACACTTAGTCCAAGGGGTCCGAGTCGTTCAACAAAGCCATCCTACGGTAAGTCCTATTCAACCAATTCCTCGATATATCAATATCATATGTCCAAACAAGCAATTCGCGTAGTCTATCTCTTCGAACATGTTCGATATAATCCACCTATCCAAGTCAAGTACTCCAATACACTATTTATCTTTAAACCATAATTCTCATATCATATTCCCTGAGTTGTTCGAAGTAATTTACGTATTCGATCACAAGGTCGTCTAGCATAACAATATGTCACGGCCCAATCTTTTACAAGTTCGATTATCCACGCTGGACATGAAATCACCATGCTAAAGCTCCCGCAAGATAATCGTCCTCCTCGAGACGTAACTCTTGTTTTTTGTCTAAACTATTTCATTCTTGATACGTAGATTGGATATATTCAATCCTCAACTTACTTATCGTCAATCACAAGTCCCAAAAATCCTCGAATTCATCTTTGCATCAAACGACAAGTCAAAACCATCCAATTGCCATGCCATG
Organism: Iris pallida; assembly: GCA_029216955.1. Classification (NCBI taxonomy): domain Eukaryota; kingdom Viridiplantae; phylum Streptophyta; class Magnoliopsida; order Asparagales; family Iridaceae; genus Iris; species Iris pallida. Next base: position 33,146,596 of record JANAVB010023800.1, on the reverse strand, counting down.
ATCTCCTGCAAGTTCGATTATCCATGCTGGACATGAATCACCATGCCAGAGCTCCTACGGAATGATCGTCTTAATCTGACGTGACGTATGTGCGAGGCTGGAGTTGCGCTCATATAAGACAAGAATGTCAACATCGTGGTTACCATCGAAGCAATCAAAATACTTTCATTTTCATCCAAACATTCATTTCTATCAAAATTCCAAGTGAAGCATCCATTGAAACAATAATATTTTACACGATCATCATTCCTCGAATCAGACTACCCTCGGATTATTGCACATCGATCTTTGATACGCATCAATACCATCGATGATATTCATAACCCGATGATCTTATGCATGGAACTCCGAGTCGTGCAACTGATGCTCCCATCCGAATTGGATATACCATAATCTCCTCGATCTTCAAGATCAAATTCGATTATTATCCTTCGAACTAGTTACATGATCAATTTGTTCATATGTCTATCTTAGTCATCGAGCAATTTCTTCTTTGATCTCTAGCGTAATTCACATACCTTTCAATCGACATTTTCATGCACGCTATCATCCAATCGTGCTAACTTTTCATATACGATTTATATTGATACCTCAATTGAGTCATTCGTTTGTTACTCCTTAACTTTTCTTAGATTCGATCTATCTTTTATTATCACTTTGCATTTCACATTATACGTAAATCCCAATGTCATATGCGTCATTTTCCTCGTTCGTTTGAATCAAACTCATACTAGCTATCAAGTCACAACTATCTGAAAATACTCTTTCTAAAGGTTTACATAATCATCGCTTGCTGAAAGACTCATTAGAACCTCACATCCTTAATCGATCGACATCTTCGAGGCTATCCCATACACCACTCAGGGATGAAGTCATTCGACAAATCCTCGAAACAAGTTTCGAATCACAACCGATTACTTCGAATTTTTGTTCGAACCATTTCTCAGAATCCAAGCATGTTTTATCTATATCGCATTGATGATAACACCGTTCGATGGCATCTCTATGATTAGTCATCCCATTCTATGAATCGAGTCAAACTCATTCTCGTCCAAAGCAAAACCTAATCTCGCATACAACTTGCTAAGGTCAACGAAAATCTTGGTGTATATGCCCAGTCCGACTTAGCTAACCGTGACTTAAGTAAAATCATCTTTTGTTCAACCAAATTTCTTTCGTGTGCCTTTGCAAAATATATAGACTTATTGTATGGAACATCTGCAGAACATTGAGAGAGAGTGCCAATACTTTGATCGCGGAAACAATATCAGAGCTTGCGGAAACAACAACATCTGAGTTAAAGAATTCAATCGAAAATCCAAGAATGTAAAGACGTGCTCTGATAACATTATGTCACACTCCGGTCGCGTAGGATCGATCGTCATCGCTAAGGCGTGATGCCGCATGAGCCTAGGTTGTGTTCACGCAAGGCGGTTCCATAACGGCCGACTACATGTTAAGCGATGGGGTCGTCGTACAGAAGTTCCAAGCATAAACATTGAATAATAAAGGCAACATGAGTATACAAAATGATAACTCTTTATTTATATTAAAACAAAGATTACAATGTGGCACGTGGCCATGATTACAATCACTCAGTCTCACTCTTCTCAAAATACAAGTCACTCTGCACTCTCTCATCTCTCGATACAAGCTTCAAGGCTACAACTTGCGGATGCTTCGGAAGACGATGTCCATACATTATGTGCCGTATAAGTTCATTCCATGCGGTCGCACGCCTCGAAACGCCAAGGAACTCCATGCCTCGACGTATCCAAACGAGCTCCGTGTCGATTAATCTTCTACCTGTGCCTGCACATAAATACTATATAGGTGTCAATACTCAACTGTACTGGTGGTGTGAGCTTCTCACCCACCCATACAAAACTGATGCGTAATTTTACTTTGTGTAACATATCCTTTCGATTGTGTTTCTAATCTTGCCTTAGGATCAGTTTTAGGACATAGACGCCTGGCCTATTTTGTGTCTCTAGACCATCATCGTGCTTGCAGCATCAAAGCACCAACTCGTGCTTGCCTTTCGTATCATCTTTCGAGATGCAAGAACAGGGTCGTGCCATAACTTTGTTTGTGCTTCAAACATCGAGGTTGTGCCTCACAACTAAACGTGACTTAACCAAACTTGCCCTTACGGCCCTTCTAGACATAACTCGAAACGACCAACCCAACTTATGGAACTTGTGTGGACGAATCAAATACGATGTCACATTTCGTGCCGAAGTACGTGTCCTTGATATAGCCAAATCTTAGTCTCCATAATGGTGTTACAACTGTGTACACTTTCTTAACTCGATTCGTGTCGTGCTTGTACTTATTTTGATCTGACCGACACCGTACATGCGGATTGCCGCTCAGCACATCGACTCATCTATATGAAGGGTCACTAGAAATGTCAAGCTATCTTGGACTTGGCTGAGGATAGACGGCGGGCATCCATCGTGGGTAGCTAGCCCGTGTAAGCCCCGAATCTCCTATGCGGTACATCCAACATCCTGCTTTAGCCAACTCACTTCCTCCGGGAACGACATGATCCCGAGGTCCCGGCGATCAATGTCGAGGAAGACTATCCCTTGTGCATAAGTTGTCCATGACCATGCACCTGTAGAAGCATGGAAAATATTGTTTTAGTCCCACATCGGAAAGGAAAAGAAGAAAGGACTCACTCCATTCTATATATAGAGCCCCCTTCCCTCCTTTGAAAATGGCACCAACTTCCCTTCTCTCCTTCCAACTTGGACTCTTCCTACTACGCACCTTCGAGTGCTAAGTCGAAGATGTCTAGGACAGTACGGGCCCAATAAGCCCAGTCAACTGTCCAAGCTGTTGACCATCAGCGGGCACCGTTATCTGTTATACGGTCTCCTGATGGAAAGTTGTACAGAATCACCTGCGTCCAGTCCCCCAGGGCTAACGGACAGGGTGGGTCTCGAAGTATTCCTACAACGATCGAGATCAAGTGCTTTTACTAGCCTCAGATCAGGGAGCAAATATGATACCTACGCACCCGGACGCTCGGGATACCCGGGCCCGCAAAACGGATACAAAGGTAGATCAATCTGCTAGCAACTTGCGAGAGGTGATTACTCACAAACGCAAGAAGAGAGAAGCAACCTTGGCGTGCGATGAGCCCTTTCCAGGACTCACTGCACCCAAGCCATCATCAACTGCCACGGCCACAAGATAGTGGCTCCACTATCAAGGCAGTCTATGTTCCAGCGACTGTGACCTACTGCACCTTTCCAACATCATCTCAGAAACATGATGCCAATTGAAGACGTTGTAACGGACTACTCTCAACTAGATGCATTACTCGGATGTCTCAGTTAGGCGCATCGTCTCAGTCAAGCGCATCATAATCTTCTGAAGGAGTCCACTGTCAAATCTTCTTCGAACAAGGAGATCCATGATCCGTAATGCCAACACTCGCCAAGGAGGAGGGTCTGTCAAATTCAATTTTTCGAGAAGTCAAGAGGGAGACAAACGAAATAGTGACATTCGATACAGCACCTTCTCCTAGGGCCCCCATACCCATTCAGCCAGAAGTTCCTCATGCGGCTCGGCTAGAAGGCATTCGTCATGTGGCTCGGTCATGGGACATTCCTCATACAGCTCGGTCATGAGACATTCCTCATGAGGCTCGGTCATGAGATGTCCTTCATGCGGCTCGGTCATGAGACGTCCTTCATGCGGCTCAGTCATGAGATATTCCCTCATACGGCTCGATCATGAGACGTCCTTCATGCGGCTCGGTCATGAGACATTCCTTCATGCGGCTCGGTCATGAGACATTCCTTCATACGGCTCGATCATGAGACATTCTTTCATGCAGCTCAGCCATGAGACATTCATCATACAGCTCAGCCAGGAGACATCCTTCATGCAGCTTGCCACAGAAGATTAGTTGATGCACGTGACAAGTTGACCAGGTCTCAACTACTCATCGACAAATCATAACAAATCCTAACAAATCCCCAGCTATCAGTCACAAACCGAGTCTCGAGGCATGATTACGGCCATGTAGCCCGAGGATTTGCCACGTGGTCATCTATGCGGCTCAAAATGTCCTTCATCCCAAAATCACTATAAATAGCAGGGTGCCACACCCCTGCAAGATGATTGCCAATCCAAGGCTGGCAACCTTCAAGAAAAAACAATATCTTCACGAGCTAGAGACTGCATCAGATAGTCCACGGAGTAAGGCAGAGTTTATAGCACTTTCCCGAGCATCTACTGTCACCCCCCATAATCAAAAATAAACAATTGTACTTAGATTATTTCCTAGGCTTTCTTTCTAGGCTCTTTTTTGTATAAGCGAGTTTCAATCAATTCCAGTGTTCTATAATATCTATTGTTGATTTTTATGGAAAACACGATGGCGACTCTGCTGGGGACATCCTTCTCTTCCGATGAGAAGTTGGTGACGCAATTTGACGCGTCCAAGCTCGACTCTACACAGCAGATGCTTGTGGTCCGCTTCGACCAACAAGCCTTCGAAAAATTGCTCTCTAAAGGGAGCGCCAGCCCGTCTCAGAAGCGAGCCAACCCGAAGAAGACTCGCAAGGCATCGGTGCACAAAACTGTTGCCCCCGACCAAGTTCTCGAAGAAGCTCCTTCTGCAACCCAAGATGGTGACCAGAACTCTCCTGTGGCTCTGTTTTCGACCGCAGAGGACCCCGCTGTCCCCAATTCCAGCAGAGGAAAACACTACGATGCTGAGTTTTTGGAGGCACAAGGGAACTCCATACGAACAAAGAGGAGGTCGCAGAGAGGAGATGGGCAGTCTATCCTTGCAACGGCCAACTCTGGCCGCAGGCAGACAACTCATGCGGCAGCCAACTCTTGCCGCAGGAAGATGATCCATGCGGCAACCAGCTATAGCCGCAAGAAGATGGGCCATGCGACGACCAATCCTGCCCACAGATAGGACGTTTCATGCGGCCCTGTCAGAAGCTCTGTGTTCGACCGCCTCTCATACGGGCCCGACGCCAAGCGGCCTACCGAGGATACGGAATGTATCAATCTGGACTTTTTTTACTACATGCCTTTGGGCGCTAAGTTAAAGAAGTCTAGGGCAGTGCGGGCTCAACCAGCCCAGTCAACTGTCCAAGTTGCTGACAGTCAGTGGTCCCCGTTAACTGTTACACGGGTTCCTGGCGAAAAGTTTTACAGAACCACTCGCGTCCAGTCCCCCAGGGCAAACGGACAGGGTAGGTCTTTAAAGTCTTCCTCTAAAGATCCAGAGCAAGTGCTTTTACTAGCCACGGATCAGGGAGCAAACATGATGCCTAAGCATTAGTGCGCTCGGGATCTCCGAGTTCATAAGTTTGGTGCAAAGGCAGAGCAGCTTTCTACCGACTTACGTGACGTGATTACTCACAAGCGCAAGACGGCAGTGCCAGCATGTAATGAGTCCCTCTCGGGGCATCGTTGCATCCAAGTCATCATTAACTGCTATTGCAACAAATCAGCAGCACCTGAAGATCAACAGTCAGTTTTTTAGTGACTGCAGCAGCCAGCACCTGTCCTACAGGTGCAAATTCCAGGGGACGAAGAGTCTCCTTTCGTCGCCTGTAACTCAACTCAAAAAGTTCCTCCTGGCAAGGAAAAAAAGAATACAGGCTCTTCCAGCCTGGCCATCTCGGCCAATATTGCAAGGAGACCCTCATCTGGGGGGTTCCCATCCACCCCAGGGGGTATCTATTTAGGCACTTGATCCAAGAAGAAGCTTCCGGCACCTGGGAGTGTGTCTTCAGCCTCCTTGAGAGTAGATGAAGCTGGGGGTAGCAGCCCCCTCAATGTATGCGACAACCCGGTGTACCAAGAGCACACGCAGGGGGTAGAGATCCCCCAGAACTCTGCAACAGAATCAAATTTCCCTGAGGGCCACTTCCCTCGCCAACACGATGCGACTTCCTGCACAGGGTGTAGCACCCCTTCTGAGTCTGACGAAGACGATATTTTGACATTTCCTGACGATTTCTCTATACAAGGGTACGGCACCGAGAGTACCTCTGCCACAATCCCTTCCACCTCTATCCACATGAGGACGGTCTTTATGACTGACAATGATCATGAAGCGCCATCCGACCGACAACGGCTAGAAGTGCTCAAAGCCATGCTCCTGTCCTTAGTCAAGTCGGTAGATGAGATCAAAGCTGCCTTGCCAGCACAACCAGCAAGGACGCCCGGACAAACAAGCTTGGAACCCGCAGTCAATACGATTCCAACATGACCGCCCCTCCTTTGGATGATGATCCCATAGAACCATCCGTTCCTTCAGCTACAGATAAAGCCAAGGAGGGTAGAAGGGAAGTCCAAGAGCTTCGAGCATGTTCAATGCCCGAGACTCCTCTCGGGATCTCAGAATACGGCAACCATATCCCGTCGCATGGAGGGACGTACCTTTTCTACCACGGTACAAGCTGTTCTATATTAATCTTATGATGAGAAGACCTCCTCTAGTCGGTACATGACTTACTTTGAAGTCACCATCGACCACTTGCGGCATAGTGACGCCATCCTCACACGATTATTCATCGGAGCATTGGAGGGGATCGCGTTCGACTGGTACCACAATCTTCCCGACAACTGTATCCATTCTTTCGACGGCTTCAAACACATATTCCTGGAGAGATTCTACGAAGTGGGGCATGATGTCACGATGTCATCTCTCATAGATGTTGTTCAAGGAGAGGGAACTGACGAGGAACTATATCGAGCGGTTCTGCCAAACCGCGATGAGATTGCCTCAGGGCAATCCCGAGAGATCCCTAATTGAAATCTATCAGAAGAAGCTGCTCCCTGCAATTAGCCTCTGGATGGAAGACGATCAGTTCAGAGATTGGATGACCTTCATCATAAGTGCTACCAACGTGGAGGCAAAATTGAAGAAGGCTCACCAGCTGGGGTTACACATCCCAGACAGAGAAGATAAAGGCAGACGTCCTGGTCCTACCTCCAGTAACAACAACAATGGCGTCGCCACCAACTGGGACAACAAGGGCAAGCAGGCCATGGTCACTGATGCGACTCAGAAGCCTGAACAAAAATAGGCGAAATGTCAGTGGCCCAAGATCAATTACTCATTCGAAGATAGTCATGTCAAACCTATCTTCGATATGCTCTTGCAAGGGGGTAGGATCTAGCTTCCGCCACCAAGGTGCGAGCCCCGAGCAGCAGAAATGGAGGCCCCAAAGTACTTTCACTTCTACCGCGATGTCCATCTTGCCAGCCAGGATTGCTTCCAATTGAAGCGGTACATCCAGAGTCTTATCGACTCCAAAGCTCTATCGATAGACTTTGAAGAGGTTACTGTGGCGGCGAACATGGTATCTATTCAGTTCGACGACTTCCCTCCCACAAGCACTCCAGACGGGGTAATACCTGTCCCCCAGGCAACGATAGAGGTTACTAATCTTCCACCCACCCGGAGCTAGACATCTGGATTGGTACCCTTCACCACATCACGAGAAGAGATCATGTGAGTGCACCCAGACTTGGTGCCCGAAGTTACCCAGGGGGTGTCATCTTCTACCAACAAGAAGAAGGGCAGAAAGTTTAGATCTTGCCATACAATTTTAGCTGAAGCTGAAGAAGCCGCAGATGTTGTTACCCGGTCTGGAGCACAAGTCCAGCCCGCACGGGATAGTCCAGCCGAAGATCCTCAGCTAGCAACGTTGTCTCCCTCTGATGTTCCAAGGCCATCTCAGCCTCTGCTGGCGAATAAGTCCAAAACAAGGGAGACACGCTTCGACAGGCCGCTCCGTAGTGATATACCTCAGGGACTGGAGAGACCTTACAACTTTGACATATTAGCACAATTGGCTAATACGCCAGCAAAGTTGTCGCTATACGAGCTCCTAAGGCTCTCTAAGGATCTTTGTGTCGTATTAAACGATGCACTCCAGAATGCTGATGCCTACTTAGCTCAGGTCAAGCCTCCAGGGGAAGACCCGCCAGCAGATTACAGGACGGCGATAGCTCAGATAAAATGCCCAACATTATATTTACTCTGCAGGACATATTGATTAAGACCAACTTACATGATCGCCCCTTGTACTACACTGGATACATAGCGGATAGGATGTATATCGACCCGGGATCGTCAATAAGCATCATCCCGAAAAGCCTGCTCCAATTTCTTGGCATCCCTATGCATCGACTGGCAGCAACCAATACTGCCATTAGCGGTTTTAACTCAGGAAGAAGCTATCCCCTAGGAAAGATCCGGTTGAAGTGCCAGATTGGAGACCTGAGGACGGAAGTTACCTACTACGTCATAGATGCAGATACCTCCTACAACATCTTCCTAGGACATCCGTGGATATATGACTATATGATCGTGCCGTCCACCCTTCACCAGTGTTTCAAATATGTCAGTAAACATGGTTCCATGAAGACCGAATTTGTCGATATTGATCCCTTCAAAGGGGTTGAATCTTATTACGCGTCAGAGGCTTGTCTATATGACGAATCCAGGAAACACATAACGGACGAGCCGGAGGCCATTGTAGGGCCAGAGGAACCCTTAAGAATCTATCTCCAACCCCGCAAACCAGGCAGGGCCGTACCCCTTGTCGCAACCTAACATAAAGAGGTGCTCGGTTCTCATGTCACACCTGCGCAGTCATAACCAATGGTCATTCGTCTCCCGAGATCCAGCCAGGAGCCAAAACCTGTTACAGAACCAATGGTGTTCCGGCTGCTAAAGTCCAATCAAAGGCAACAGGAAGATACGAAGCCCTCAGTAACACCGATGATAATCCGATTGCCAAAATCTGCTCTAAGGCGACTAGAAGACACAAAATCACTTGCCGAGCCAATGGTCATCCATCTTCCCAAGACGAGCCACCAGCCAAGTGTTGATCCAACACTCCCAGCCAGGTCAATACCTCAAGCAGAACCCTTGGTGGTCAAGTTGCCCAAGACAGCATCCCGACCTCCAAGCTCGCAGGAGGTAGCCAAAGAGGATGAAGAACTCGCCAAATACTTGGTTACACAGGTTGATAGCCCCTCTCCTGATGATAACTGTCTAGACGTTAGCTTGCACACACGGGTGACAACCGTCCATATCGCAAGCCGACTTGCTCCCAATAAAGACGCCTGCTTCCTAGTCTCAGGCATCTTTGGCCGAAAAAAAGATCTCAACCCTTCATGCCTCAAGAGTTTGATCTTGAACCCGATACTGGGAGACTACCGCCCTACCTGTATAGTCCTCAGGCCAAGTACTTCATGCAAAAATAGGGGTACGACATGGAGGCTACCCCAGGTCTGAATTACGGTAGCGGTCGACGATCGCCTCTGTAGCTGTCAACTCCGACATTATTATGGGAAATTTTTGAAGAAATACTATGTCTAAAGAATATGCTGGCACTCCCTCAAAACCATCACATCTCCCTGAGTGGCGAGTCATGTACGATAGTACCGCTGAACTCACACTCCATCGCATCTTCCTGAGTGGCGAGTCATGTACGATGATACCTCTGAACTCCCACTCTAATGCCTGCCCAGTTCATCATTATCCCTGAGCAAACTTCCTGGTCCTGATTATCGTGTGTCACATCCATATTACCTCTAATACCGATAATCTTCCGACTTAACACCTGTACCCCAACCCGGGATAAAAGACACGGTGTTAAGACCAAAAAACCTATCACCTCTGTTGGGTTTTGTTTCAAATCTATTATCCGCACCGCCAGTGCGCAGAAGAGTAGTAGGTCCATAAAAGTTTTCCTAATCTATTACCCATAGCACCAGTACGCAGAAGGGTAATAGGTCCATAAAGGTTATCCTAATCTATTACTCACACCATCGGTGTACTAATGAGTAGTAGATCCACAAAATATCATTCAAATTTGTCACCCGTACCATCAATGCGCAGAAGGGTAATTAGGTCTATAAAACTTATCATAATCTATTACTCGCACTGTCAGTGCACAAAAAGGGTAATAGGTCCACAAAATTATCCAACGGGGAAAAACAACCATGTCCATATTACCTCTGAGTTGTTTTCCCGTCCATCACAAACAAATCACCCAATACATAGAACTTCCATATTGATAACACCTATGAGTTGTTCTGTGTATCCCCATTTGGCCTCCTCCTACCATTTCCTCATTACCTCTAAGTAGGAAGGCTTTGTTTTGACCCATATTTACCATTTCCTCATTACCTCTGAGTAAATGTGTTGGTTTTCTTCCCACTTATTATCAGTACTCGTATCGCCAGTACACAAAAATGGTAATAAGTCCATAAAAATTATTCTAATCTACTACTCGTACCATCGGTGTACGAAAGAGTAGCAGGTCCACAAAATATCATTCAAATCTATTTTGCTCGTATTTCCAGATGCACAAATGGGTAATAGGTCAACAAAATTCTCCAATAAGAAAAACAACCATGTCCATATTACCTCTGAGTTGTTTTCCCGTCCATCATAAACAAATCACCCAATACAAAGAACTTTCACGTTGATAGCACCTCTGAGTTGTTCTGTGTATCCCCATTTGGCACTCCTACCATGTCCTCATTACCTCTGAGTAGGAAGGCTTTGTTTTGACCCATATTTACCACGTCCTCATTACCTCTGAGTAAATACGTTGGTTTTCTCTCCACTTATTATCCGTACTCGCACCGCCAGTACACAAAAAGGATAATAGGTCCACAAATGTCCTCTGTTGACCACAAATGCTGTATTAGGTCCTCTAGTACATGTACCCCTTTTTCACAATTATATGCTTCTAGAACCCAGTTGTTCCATGGCATTCATTACCCATTACGTAGAACTTCCATATTACCTCTGAGTTGTTCTATTATGTAATGCCCCGCTCCGCACGGTGCATTATGCTGAGTCGTTGACTCGAAGAGTTGCGTCGACCCAATTACATATCGATGTGAATCGATACAAAGTGTTAATTTGTCTCGAGCAATGCATCGAACTAAGTCGATGCGAAGAGTCGCCTTGTCCCAAAGAATGCATCGAGTGAATCGATGCGAAGTGCCGCGTTGCCTCGAAGGATAAGTGCGTTGAGATGCCTCGAAGATTCTAAGAAATCGAATCGACCAAGGCGCAAGTCCGAATCGATGCAAGTATTGATTTTAGTTAGTTTTATGTGCAGGCTATACGTTTACGCTGAAATGTTAGAGGTCGATCTTTTGCCTTATTCAGTAAGGGGTCCGCGAAAACAAATCGTCGCCTTGCGATGGACTGAGGCGTTGGCACGGTAAGCCAAATCGAACGTATAATTCAGTAAGTACGAAGTGCTCGAATGGCTAAGTCAGGAGAGTGGCCGTGCAACGAAGTTATAAAATCGAGCCGCAACGGCTCGGCGAAACGACAAAGGCAAATCTATTCAAGATGTGGGACATTAACTCTCATTCCTACTCCGTCATGCTTAAGTAAAACACATATCATTGAATGCTGAGTTAACCTATCGACGCCACGGGCGTGGCTCGATAGATAGATAAACGTAGTGCGTGTCGAACACTAGATAGAACAATTGAAATGAATCGTACGGCAGACGTACGAGTCGCTATGGAATATTGAATATCGTAAAGGCGAACGCCTCAGTGCGCAAGCCGCAACAACGTGGAATAACTGTACTCGGCGAGTGCCTTAGTGCATGAACCATACCGTGCCTTTGCGTACGAGTTAGAACGGTTAGAACATTGAATGATAATATGCGAGGGCCCTAGCGCGCAAGCCATGAACATTGAACACTAAGGCATAGAACATCGAAAATACGGTCGAAACGTGCCTTCGTGCACGAGATAATAAAAGATGGCTTCGTTGCGAAAGAATACAGTTGTGGCAGAACTGTCGAAGATGACATAATGCCTCGAAAGGTGTTCGGGACCTTCGGGTCGTTCAGTTGACGAACATTGAGTTGAGACATAATGCCATTGAACATTGAAACGAATTACGAAATGTAAGAACATAGAAAGTTTACGGAAGAAATACGAAATGATAATGCGGCATGGTGTCCTTCAAAATGTTCGCGGCCTTCGGGCATTCATTGAGGACATTCGGGCGTTGTGCCAATTGAAATAGAGATAAGCGAACTTGCTTGGTTGTATGAAAGATAAGATTCGTTGTATGGTCAAATGGACTTAAAGATATAAAAGCCCGTACATGGGTATTCCCTCGAACGCAGCGCGCCAGGGCGCTGGGACCGTTCGGCCTAGGAGGGATTCGTTTACGGTATTATTGGTGCACTTCATTTAGAAGGGTAGCGACCTTCTGGTGAATGTGATAAGCCACTTGCTGCGATTATTTCGATGGCCTCTGATGTTGGTTAGCAACCGCACAGAGTTTACATCGTATCATGTTTCAATTTCGATAAATATAAGTCCATTCTAGCCCCCTCATCTGAGTCCACTCCTACCACGTCCTCATTACCTCTGAGTAAGAAGGCTCTACTTTAGACCCATATTTACCACGTCCTCATTACCTCTGAATAAATATGTTGGTTTTCTCTCCACTTATTATCCGTACTCGCACCCCCAGTACACAAAAAGGATAATCCGTCCACAAATGTCCTCTATTGGCCACAAATGTTGTATTAGGTCCTCTAGTACATGTACCCTTTCTTCACAATCATATGCTTTTGGAACCCAGTTGTTCCGTGGCATTCATTACCCGTTACGTAGAACTTCCACGTCCAAATTACCTCTGAGTTGTTCTTTGTATCCTCAGTCGAGTTCACTCCTACCATGTCCATATCACCTCTGAGTAGGAAAGCTCTACCATCAACCTCATATTTACCATGTCCATATCATCTCTGAGTAAATATGTTGGTTCCCTCTCTCAACTTATTATCTATACCTAAAACCAAGGTACGCCAAGGATGATAAGTCCACATAAAATTCCCAGCAAAAGTACCCAAACCTATCACGTCCATGCTACCTCTGACAGGATTGCTATAGCTAAACAGTTCGACTTTCCATGCTTCTTATTCAAAGTATTCCAAATTTGTAATTTGAAAACTTCGAAGGGGGTCTTGTAGAAGCATGGAAAATATTGCTTTTAGTCCCACATCGGAAAGGAGAAAAAGAAATGACTCACTCTATTCTATATATAGAGCCCCCTTTCCTTCTTTGAAAAGGGGACCAACTTCCCTTCTCTCCTTCCAACTTGGACTCTTCCTACTACGCACCTTCGGGTGCTAAGTCGAAGAACTCTAGGGCAGTGCGGGCCCAACAAGCGCAGTCAACTATCCAAGCTGCTGACCGTCAGCGGGTACCGTAAACTGTTATACGGGCTCCTGATGGAAAGTTGTACAGAATCACCCGCGTCCAGTCCCCTAGGGCTAACGGACAGGGTGGGTCTCAAAAGTCTTCCTACAACGATCGAGAGCAAGTGCTTTTACTAGCCTCAGATCAGGGAGAAAATATGATACCTACGCACCCGGACGCTCGGGATACCCGGGCCCGTAAAACGGATACGAATGTAGATCAATCTGCTAGCAACTTACGAGAGGTGATTACTCACAAATGCAAGAAGAGAGAAGCAACCTTGGCATGCGATGAGCCCTTTCCAGGACATCATTGCACCCAAGCCATCATCAACTGCCGCGGCCACAAGACAGTGGCTCCACTATCAAGGTAGTTTATGTTCCAGCGACTGTGACCTACTGCACCTTTCCAACATCATCTCAGAAACATGATGCCAATTGAAGACGTTGTAACGGACTACTCTCAACTAGATGCATTACTCGGATGTCTCAGTTAGGCGTATCGTCTCAGTCAAGCGCATCATAATCTTCTGAAGGAGTCCACTGTCAAATCTTCTTCGAACAAGGAGATCCATGATCCGCAATGCCAACACTCGCCAAGGAGGAGGGTCTGTCAAATTCAATTTTTTCGAGAAGTCAAGAGAAAGACAAACGAAATAGTGACATTCGATACAGCACCTTCTCCTAGGGCCCCCATACCCATCCAGCTAGAAATTCCTCATGCGGCTTGGTCAGAAGGCATTCGTCATGCAGCTCGGTCATGGGATATTATGTCACGCCCCAGAACCAAAATACTGGAGTACAGGGGCAGACACAGCTAGCTACGTATATAGAAGTGTGATCCACCTCCATATACGGTCACGACTGTCTAGATGTATGAGGGTTTATCTACAAGCTATCAGTCTCTTATGGTCAAGAACAAGCCTAGTATCTCAATCTTAAGCAAGCAATAATGGTTATAAGATGTTAGACCATCAGATACTCAATAGTAAGGCATCCCATATATTTTATAAACATATGATCATGAAGCTAGTTGTACAAAATGTGAGGACTAGCAAGAGTTTCAGTCATACATGATTAACCCTAGGATTTGTTAATCATGTTACAGCCTGTAGGCAGACAAGAAATATAAGTATTCAATACGAGCTAACACTTACTAGGCGGCTAAACGCCTCAAAAGAATAATTTTATAATAGAGCGGGAGAGCAAAATAAAACCCACTCGATGCCAGGGTTTCTTCTAGTGGTCACCATCTGGCTGGAAGTTAGGAAGATCCTCGAGAGCTACTTCAAAATTTGGCCATACAAAACCAGCTGGGTCAGACCCCAGAAAGAGCAAGTACCACAAGGGAGGCTTCACTTAAGAACAAAAAACCAGCAAGTTAAAACACAGAGCATAAATAAAATAACAAAAGACAAAAGTTATCATGTCAAGTTGCTTGTCCTAGACATGATGCAAGACGGGACATGTAGCATATACAGGCACAATCAAGAAAATCACCCACGGTGTCAAGACAAGAGTTACTTAGCAAGTCAGAGTAGCTGTCGCAACAGCGTTCAAGATTATCATGTCAGGTCAGGTTACTTATCATGTCAAGAGTGCATCACGATGGACCACTATCAAGAATTATCATGTCAAGTTGCTTGTCAAGAGTGTACCACGACGGATCACTATTAAGAATTATCGTGTTACTTGATAATTGTTAAGAGTGCGCCTTAACAGGCCACTATCGTGTTTTATTCTTACATTATTATGAATGAGAGAAACTCGCATAAAATAATTAGTGACATAATCTTGAAGCCAAGAAAAAGATCTACAACTTTCATGTTCTGAGCTTTTTGAGATTCTAGCTACAAAACAGCTTAAACGGGCAAAAACAACAAAATAACACAATTCCGGCACATACAAATTCCTGCGCATCCGTGCATCAGAATTCCTGCGGATCTGCGCATCAGCACATCCTTGCATCAGAATTCTTGTGTATCAGCGCATCAAAATTCTGCGCATCAGAATTCCTGCGGATCCGCGCATCAGCACATCCGCGCATCAGAATTCCTGCGCATTCGTGCGTCAGAATTCCTGCGCATCAGCACATCCGCGCATCAGAATTCCTGCACATCCGTGCGTCATAATTCATGCGCAACCGTGTGTCAGAATTCATGCGCATCAGCACATCCGTGCATCAGAATTTCTGCGCATCCGTGTGTCAGAATTCCTGCACATCAACACATCCGTGCATCAGAACTCACGCTGCGTCTTCAGTACATGCGCGTAGGAAGAATACGCGTATGACACTCTCAGAGTCAAAGAATGCGTTGTCGAAACTTCACGGCGTATGGCCTCTCGGCGCATGGCCTCCCGGGCACATGGGGGTCATCGTCCCCAACAGCAAGTTCAGCCATGAAAGATTTTAAAACTTGCCATGGCTATAACTTCCTGATCTAAAGTCGAAATCAAGCGAAACAAAAGCCAAAACTATATAAAATTGAATTCTCTACAACATAGAACCATTAGTTTTTGGAAATACCAAGCTTTTAGAGATTAAAACCAAGAAAAAAAATTAAGTCTAGATATACAAGAATCTATCCATGGAAACTAAAAATAAGTTCTAAAGAGGCTTAAAATCAAGTAAAGAAGAAAATAGAACAATAAAACTTGAGATCCATCATGAAGCAAGTAGCACTTGTCTAGGCTTGGTAGGCGGGAGGAGTAAATAAAGAAGATGAAGAAGTAAATACAAATAATAGAGGAGAGAGAAGAAGTTGACTTATATAGCAACCCCTCTCATTTCAACCCAATATAAACCAAACCAAGCCAAGCCAAGTCATGTTGAACTAAGGTAAACCAAGTCAAGCCAAAATAGGTCAAGTCAGGCTAGATAAGTCAAAGTATTGGCCGGGAATCCGTACACGAATACTAAAAATACGTATAACGAAAAACGAGAGTGACAACTCTACCCACCTTAAAAGAATTTCGTCCTTAGAATTTAATCAAGAGGCGAGAGATGTCGGGGCAACCTATACTAAGGCACAAGCAATCTATGACAATCAATCATGTAAGGAGGAAAACGAAGGCATGAGGCATAAGGAAGACATCCTGCTGGAAACCTCTCTGCCGGTTCTGAATCGGAGCTTGGGTCTGGGCATACTGCTGGGGTCTCTACTGCTTACAGGCTTGTTCCTGAGGCGACAATGGCCTCTGAGGCTGATACTGCTGTTGTACTAGAGCTGGTATTCTAACCGATGGATTGGTTAGGTTCACTGTCGATGAGCTGGCTCTATTCGGACAGGACCCTATCTTATGATCCGGTGCCCCATAAGCTAAATATAATCCCTGTGCTCTGCGACACTCCGAAACAACGTGTCCTGGCTTTCCACAATGACTGCAGCCCATTATGAGAGACTACTTCTGCTTCTGCGGCGTCGGTGTCGAGTGCTAAACCGATAAAACTGTGGTCATCCTCTTGGGGGCTCTAATTGTCAAGGCCCTAGCTGCCGGGGCTGGTGCTGATGACTAGGACAATTATTCATGGGACCTCTTCCGTTCTTCGGTTCGATCTATTATTCTTTGGGATGTATACTAATGCTTCCTAGCTGCCCTCAAGACAGTATCAAACGTCTGGTGCTCAAACTGCTCCACAGCTAGAATAATCTCTCGGTAGAGTCCCTGCTGGAACTGCTGGGCTCGGTCCAATTCGGTCGCCACCCAGGTAGGAGCAAATCGACTAAGTCTTGAAAACTCGACCGCATAATCATCGACCGTCCTGTTCATCTGCCTCAAGTTGGTGAATCTTGTTTGCAGATCATGTCGAGCCACTGCATCAAAGTACTTGATCTGAAACTTGTCACTGAATGTCGCCCATGGGACAGGCGTCGCCAAACCCACTGCTAGTATCGCCCACCAGGTGCGGGCTAAGTCCAACAACTATAGGTACACTACAGCCACCTTCTCTTCCTCTGGAGTCTTGGCTGCTCCTAAGATAATCTCGATGTTCTGGAGCCAGGCATCAGCTGCGATCGCATCCTCGCTGCCGTCAAAGAAGTGTCACCCCCAGTTTCCAGAAATAGAAGTATTTTTGTCATTTTTCATTTTAAAATTATTTTGGAATTATTTATTATTTTATTTATTGTAATATTTTGGGGTTATTTGAGTCGGGTTCGAATTTTAACTCATTCTGACTTGTATCGGGGACCCGGGGTAGTTTTGACTCTAGCGGGCCCACACACTAGTTAGGCATGGCCCACATAATATTAATTTTAGTCCACATGATATTAATTTTAGTTAGTGACTAGACTAATTATTTTGGTTAGTATTAATATGGATTAGTGTTTTAGGATTGACCAAACTACCCCCGACTTAACCCCTTACCAATGTATTAGTAAATAGACTAGAAAAGGGGCTTTTGGACTTTTCCTAATTGGACAAAACTACCTTTATGGCCAGCCACAATAAGGATAGGGTTGGGCCTCCTATTTGTCATTATCCATCTATTTTTCTCTCTCTTGTTCTTCTCCAAATTTCTAGAGAGCAAATTCCTATCATTTCTTCACCAAATCAACTCCTTCTTCCACCAAATCTTCTTCTTTTCTCCTCTACTCCACAAAAGGGAGGAGCTAGCCAAGTTTGGGAGGAATCGGAGCTCATTCGTGTCCTTTTGGAATCTCTATGTGTCGGTGTCGAGTCGGAAGGCTTTTTCCTTTGAATCTCTCTCCCGGAAGGTATAATCTCTCCTCTAATCCATCCCAACATGCATATAGAATTATTTTGAACCCATAGGAATGACTCCCATGGTTGTATCTCCATTTATGTCCATTTTGTGTCCATTTGGAGGTCATAGGAGTGTCCTTTGTGTTGTGGTTGTGTCCTAGTGGAAAAATTCCTATTTTGGACACTTGTATGCATAAATATAATGTAGGAATAATTAATTAGTGTTTTAATCTCAGATTTATATATTTAGAGAGTTGTTTCTAATGTGTTCTTTATGGTATCATATTTTATCATATTCATTTTATATTTAGAATGGTGTGTCTCTTTATATATATATATATATATATATATATATATATATATATATATATATATATATATATATATATATATATATATATATATATATATATATATTTTTTATATACATATATATATATATATATATATATATATATATATATATATATATATATATATATATATATATATATATATATATATATAGAATAAGGGAGTGTGTGTGACTATATTATTAGGTATCTTGATTATATATTTGTATGTGTGTCTTATATATATATATATACATAAGTTGTGGGTGTGTCTATTTTAAAATGAGTTCTTAAAATATTTTCATGTGTATATATTATAATGAGAGTGTCAACATATATATATATATATATATATATATATATATATATATATATATATATATATATATATATATATATATATATATATATATATATATATATATATATATATATGTGAGTGGAATGTGCATATATATTTATTTGTGTGTGTGGATAGATGGTTAGAGAGTGAGGGAATGAGCAAAAAAGCATCAGGAATAAGCAGTAAGCAATAAGCAGTAAGCAGGAATAAGCAGTAAGCAGAAGCAGTGCAGGATGGTTTTTTGGAGTTTTTGTGGTCCCGAAACATCCCCTTTTGAACCACCTTAGCCCCAAATACCTACCCCCACTTGTCAACCACATTTAGTACTATGAAACCCCTAAGTTAGAGAGTGTTATTAGTGTGTTAGATGGTTAGTGGAGTAGTGTTTATAGTGGTAGAAAATAAGGTTGGTCATGTTATGTTATATGTCATGTTAAGATACATTAGGGGGTTTGTGGTAGTTGTTTGAGTTGGTTCTTGAGAGTTATTTTAGGAGTAGCATTCTAAGTTAGATGGGGGTTAGATAGATGATGTTTATGAGGGAGAGTGAGTGTGGTTTAGAAGAAATGGGTTATGTTAGATGTGGTATCTTGATATCTCAAGATTACTTTAAGGTAATGTTGGGATGACCAACATGGAAGATAAGATGGATTAGATGTCCAAGAACCCTAGATTTCTTGGTTGGTAAACCCTAGATAGGATATTTTCTAGCTACCCTAAGAAGCCTAGGCTAGTATCCTGAGATCTAGAAGGATTTCCTTTGTAATGGGCAAGGTATCGGGAATACCTTATAAGGGTAAATATAAGGGGTATTGGGTAATGTAAGGTATTGGGTTTCTAATTGCTAGATGGGACTAGAAATAGGTTGTCTTGGTATATAATGACTAGATGAGTGTAGTTTAGACTAGTCTTGACCCCCGTTGACCAAGAGTTGACTTTTTGACCCAAAGTCAACTACAAGTCAACACTTGACTTAGAATTGACCGAAACTAAACCAGAGTTGACCACTTGACTGAAAGGCAACTGTTAGTCAACATTTGACTTGTTTGACCTAGGGTTGACCCAGTGTTGACTCAGCATTGTCCAGAGTTGACCAGAGTTGACTTTTTGACAAAAAGTCAACTGTAAGTCAACCCTTGAACCAGATTGACCTAGTTTGACTTGGATTGACTCCCAGTGACCTTGTATTACCTAGTATGAGCTAGTATGACCTAGTGTGACTCAGTCTGACCTAGATTGACCTAGTTTTGACTTAGACTTGCATTCATGACTTGAATTAGCTTCTTTTTTCAGTATTTAGCCCTGTTTGACTCATAGTATCTTATTTTAGGTCTGTGATCACTCTGAGCGTCTGTTCACCCTATCAGCTCAGGACCACAGGCGAGTACATTCACTGATAGTTTTTATTGTCTTGATATCTGCTATATCCGATTCAGTTGTAGTGTTATACTCGATTTCCAGTCACGACAGTTCACTGACTAGTATATGTTGGATCATGACATGGGATGTTATTCGTAGGGTTACATGGTATATTGGTACATATTCTGTCTTATTTTTGTGTATTGGTATAGACACCAATTTCAAAAGGGGACTTGCTACCCTCTTATGGAATCTCGTGTCATAACGTGTCATGTCCAGATCCATTGTACTATTCGGGGATAGGGAAGTTATTAGTAGTTGTGTGATCAAATTTCTACATGGTTCTATGGTACATATGGTTCATAGCTATACCCTTACCTCACGACGGGTAAAGCCTTACCCTATACGGTTCATAGCTTGCCATGGTGACCGGCCTTATCATTCTATTGTATACAGGGTTCATAGCCGGTCGAATGGAAAGCCTGATCATATCTTCCCAAGCCGATCACATAACACACTAATAATTCAAGGCACCTTTTATATTTATTTTCGTAGGAGGCTAAGTTCTGTTCGGGAGAAGGGTTACAACTCCGGTCCTTGTTTGGTTTAGGGGTTGTAACTCGGCTTCCGAATAGTTTCCAAGTCATCCTATATATATGCATTATTGTCCTTTTTAATACTCACATCCTGATATGTATTTCCAGTTGATTTTGTCTTGTATTTCATTATACTGTCTCTTATAGCTTTTGTTAATTCACATGGAACTGTTGTTGGTGTTTGTACTTGCTCATTTTCCTGACAGGATACCGTTGACAAATTTTACAGATAATTTAGAGACTGATTGCCCGACCTACTATGGGGTCGAGTCTGACGGAGTAGAGTTAGACTGTGGCTTGTTGGTAGAGCCACTAGATTTTGCTCACCCTGAGTAGTGTAGTTTAGCTAGATTTGCCTGGCCTGCGAGTCAGCTAGTACTTCCAGATTTGTAGTATCTATTATATATTTTCTGAGACTCTGGATGTTTTGTGTATAGCTCCGACTTGTGGATCTTAGACTCATTTCCTGTTTTATCTATCATATTTCCTTTCTATACTATCTACCTTAGTTCTGATATATGTGATTGAGACTGTATTGCTATGTCACCTCTATTCGGAGTGTATATACTGTACAAGTACCTTTATCTGTTTTAGTCGTAGTATTTACAGACCCTATATACAGTGTTCTACCGCCGATACTGCGACGTAGGCTGGACGTAACCACGTGCTCGTGCCCCTCTTCCGGGTGCGGGTCGTGACACATTTTTGTGGTGGCCCATGCAGGTCTGTGTCACAATTAGTGCGATCTCGTAATGGTGCTTGACTTAGAGTGCTAATTACGAGCCTGCGACTAGGACGTAGGATCTAGGATATGATAGGAGTTACTCAATCACAATTTAGGAAATTTCTGATCTTTTGATTACCATGACAACTCTTCTTGCATTTGAATTCAATTGTCCTCCTTTGGTAATATCCTATTACGTGCCATATTGATCTCTTGGGTTCAATTAGTCTTCAGGATGACAGTGACTCGTTCTCAGGCAGTAGGGCCTAGTACAGTTCCAGAGAGGTCAGATCCGTGAGGTCTTCCACCTTCGGCTACGGGAGTAGCAGTCGAGAGAGCAGTAGCCACAGTCCCTGCCCTTCAGGCAGGAGTAGCAGCGGCAGTTTCCGGAGGTCTTCCACCTCCAGCTGAGGGAGCTACAGTTCAGGGAGCTGCCACATCAGTCCCTGCCCTTCCGGCGGGAGCAGCAGCAGCGACGGTTCCAGGAGGTCTTCCACCTCCAGCAGCGAGACTGTCCATGGTCATCCTTGATATTCTTCCACCGCCGTCTCAGTTACCGACTGATATTCAGGGGATGATGGCCCTTCTTTCGCAGATACTGCAGACACAGCACCGTCAGGCAGAGGTGCTACGACAGACCATGGAGAACTCGCATCAGCTAGCTATGGCAGCAGTGGAGAGGGGTGTACTGGCTACAGTTCAGGAAGCACCAGCACAGCAGCAGGGTCAGGGGAGGCCCGGTACACACCTCCACTTCAGGAAGATGAACCCACGGGAGTTCAATGGTACCGAGGGTATCCTATACGCGGACGACTGGCTAGAGGATGTCCAGCGAAGTCTGGAGTTGGCAGAGGTCCCGAGAGGTCTGTGGGTGACGTCTGCAGCGAGCCAGTTCTTCGATATAGCGCTGACTTGGTACCGCACGGATCTACGTACGTCAGTGAGAGGTAAATCTTGGAAGGACTTCAGGAAGCTCTTTAAGGAAAAGTTCTACCCAGATGTAGCCTTGACAGCTTTGGAGGGGCAGTTTGCTAGTCTGGTGCAGGGGAACTCGTCGGTAGACGAGTATGCAGCGGAGTTCTTTCGTCTGAGCAGGTTTGTACCTAGTTTGGTCCAGGATGAGGGGTGCAAGGCCCAAAAGTTCCGGAGGGGTCTTGTACATGTAGTGCGCACTCGCACATCTGGGCGACGAGACGCGACGTTCGAGCAGATCCTTATGGAGGCTCAGATTGCAGAGGAGGACTTCGGCCTCAAGCCGAAGAGGAGTAGTGACGCTCTTGGAGCTAGTTCGAGTGCAGGGCCGGCGAAGCGCCCACATTTCCAGCAGAGGCAGTTTCAGCAGCAGCCTCAGTTGTAGTTTCAGCAGGCACCGACGCGTGCCCAACAGCACCAGGGATAGGGCCGGAGGCAGGACATCCAGTGTGCCTTCTACAAGAAGATGGGGCACACCCGGGAGGCTTGTAGGATGAAGCTTGGAGTCTGTTTATTCTGTGGAGCTCCAGACCACCAGGTGAAGGACTGTGCGGTCCGTGCAGCCAGACAGGCGGGCCAGGATAGAGTACAGCATGCTATAGGAGGCCAGCAGGGGCGAGCTTTCGCCATGACAGTTGAGCCCACTCAGGCAGTAGCAGAGCATATAGCAGATTCCAATCTTTCTAATCTCCTTTCCGTATTTGCCTTCGTAAACTGTCTTGAACTTCGATTCTATCTGTTCTTGATTTTTGGGTGAAAATTGTTCTTGTGATGTGATTTCCTTCTGAGATAAGTTGTATGGGCTAGGTCGCCTCGATTATGAGATTTAGAATCCTCTAGGGTCATGTTAGTAGGCAGAGTGAGGACATATAGTCGGACTATGGACGTATTTCTCGGATGTGGGAATTTAAGGTTTTCGCTGCCAAGCTAGCGGCAATGCAAAATTTTTAAATACCATAATTCTAGAGGTATGTACCGTAGTTGAGGACTTTGTAATTATCGTAGTCTTGCTCACTGGCATGACGGAGATTCTGAGTATCATGATTTTGGACAGACGCATACGATTATCAAATTGCATGAATTTTCTGTGTTTGCTTTGTTTTAAATTTTGAGGATGAATTCTTTTAAGGTGGATAGACTTGGAGTTTCTAATTGAGAGTAATTTCAAATTTTGTAATTTTTAGTCATTTAGTTCATGCTTTGATTTTGAGATTTTAAATCATTTTAAATTTTAAATCATGACTTGTGATTTGAGATTTTACTATTGTTTGGTTTTAATTTCGAGGACAAAATTTATTTAAGGTGGATAGATTTGCCATCCCCAGTTTCCAGAAACAGGAATATTTTTGTCATTTTTCATTTTTAAATTATTTTAGAATTATTTATTTAATTATTGTAATATTTTGGGGTTATTTGAGTCGGGTTCGAATTTTAACTCATTCCGACTTGTATCGGGGACCCGGGATAGTTTTGACTCTAGCGGACCCACACACTAGTTAGGCATGGCCTACATAATATTAATTTTAGTCCACATAATATTAATTTTAGTTAGTGACTAGACTAATTATTTTGGTTAGTATTAATATGGATTAGTGTTTTAGGATTGACCAAACTACCCCCGACTTAACCCCTTACCAATGTATTAGTAAATAGACTAGAAAAGAGGCTTTTGGACTTTTCCTAATAGGACAAAACCACCTTTATGGCCAGCCACAATAAGGATAGGGTTGAGCCTCCCATTTGTCATTATCCATCTATTTTTCTCTCTCTTGTTCTTCCCCAAATTTCTAGAGAGCAAATCCCTATCATTTCTCCACCAAATCAACTCCTTCTTCCACCAAATCTTCTTATTTTCTCCTCTACTCCATAAAAGGGAGGACTAGCCAAGTTTGGGAGGAATCGGAGCTCGTTCGTGTCCTTTTGGAATCTCTACGTGTCGGTGTCGAGTCGGAAGGCTTTTTCCTTTGAATCTCTCTCCCGGAAGGTATAATCTCTCCTCTAATCCACCCCAACATGCATATAGAATTATTTTGAACCCATAGGAATGACCCCCATGGTTGTATCTCCATTTGTGTCCATTTCGTATCCATTTGGAGGTCATAGGAGTGTCCTTTGTGTTGTGGTTGTGTCCTAGTGGAAAAATCTCTATTTTGGACACTTGTATGCATAAATATAATGTAGGAATAATTAATTAGTGTTTTAATCTCAGATTTATATATTTAGAGAGTTGTTCCTAATGTGTTCTTTATGGTATCATATTTTATCATATTCATTTTATATTTAGAATGGTGTGTCTCTTTATATATATATATATATATATATATATATATATATATATATATATATATATATATATATATATATATATATATATATATATATATATATATATATATATTTATATATATATATATATATATATATATATATATATATATATATATATATATATATATATATATATATATACATATATTTATATATATATATATATATATATATATATATATATATATATATATATATATTTATATATATATATATATATATATATATATATATATCTATATCTATCTTATGGTTGTGTGTGTGACTATATTATTAGGTATCTTGATTATATATTTGTATGTGTGTCTTATATATATGTATACATAAGTTGTGGGTGTGTCTATTTTAAAATGAGTTCTTAAAATAATTTCATGTGTATATATTATAATAAGAGTGTCAATATATATATATATATATATATATATATATATATATATATATATAATATTTTTTTTTTTTTTTTTTTGTGAGTGGAATGTGCATATATATTTATTTGTGTGTGTGGATAGATGGTTAGAGAGTGAGGAAATGAGCAGAAAAGCAGCAGGAATAAGCAGTAAGCAATAAGCAGTAAGCAGGAATAAGCACTAAGCAGAAGCAGTGCAGGATGATTTTTTAGAGTTTTTGTGGTCCCGAAACTTCCCCTTTTGAACCACCTTAGCCCCAAATACCTACTCCCACTTGTCAACCACATTTAGTACTACGAAACCCCTAAGTTAGAGAGTGTTATTAGTGTGTTAGATGGTTAGTGGAGTAGTGTTTATAGTGGTAGAAAATAAGGTTGGTCATGTTATGTTATATGTCATGTTAAGATACATTAGGGGGTTTGTGGTAGTTGTTTGAGTAGGTTCTTGAGAGTTATTTTAGGAGTAGCATTCTAAGTTAGATGGGGGTTAGATAGATGATGTTTGTGAGGGAGAGTGAGTGTGGTTTAGAAGAAATGGGTTATATTACATGTGGTATCTTGATATCTCAAGATTACCTTAAGGTAATGTTGGGATGACCAACATGGAAGATAAGATGGATTAGATGTCCAAGAACCCTAGATTTCTTGGTTGGTAAATCCTAGATAGGATATTTTCTAGCTACCCTAAGAAGTCTAGGCTAGTATCCTGAGATCTAGAAGGGTTTCCTTTGTAATGGACAAGGTATCGGAAATACCTTGTAAGGGTAAATATAAGGGGTATTGGGTAATGTAAGGTATTGGGTTTCTAATTGCTAGATGGGATTAGAAATAGGTTGTCTTGGTATATAATGACTAGATGAGGATAGTTTAGACTAGTCTTGACCCTCGTTGGCCAAGAGTTGACTTTTTGACCCAAAGTCAACACTTGACTTAGAATTGACCGAAACTAAACCAGAGTTGACCAGTTGACTGAAAGGCAACTATTAGTCAACATTTGACTTGTTTGACCTAGGGTTGACCCAGGGTTAACTCAGTATTGACCAGAGTTGACCAGAGTTGACCTTTTTGACCAAAAGTCAACTGTAAGTCAACCCTTGAACCAGATTGACCTAGTTTGACTTGGATTGACTCCCAGTGACCTTGTATTACCTAGTATGAGCCAGTATGACCTAGTGTGACTCAGTCTGACCTAGATTGACCTAGTTTTGACTTAGACTTGCATTCATGACTTGAATTACCTCCTTTTTCAGTATTTCGCCCTGTTTGACTCATAGTATCTTATTTTAGGTCTGTGATCACTCTGAGCGTCTGTTCACCCTATCAGCTCAGGACCACAGGCGAGTACATTCACTGATAGTTTTCATTGTCTTGATATCTGCTATATTCGATTCAGTTGTAGTGTTATACTCGATTTTCAGTCACGACAGTTCACGGACTAGTATATGTTGGATCATGACATGGAATGTTATTCCTAGAGTTACATGGTATATTGGTACATATTCTATCTTATTTCAGTGTATTGGTATAGACACCAATTTCAAAAGGGCACTTGCTACCCTCTTATAGAATCTCGTGTCATAACGTGTCATGTCCAGATCCATTGTACTATTCGGGGATAGGGGAGTTATTAGTAGTTGTGTGATCAAATTCCCACATGGTTTTATGGTACATAGTTCATAGCTATACCCTCACCTCACGACGGGTAAAGCCTTACCCTATACGGTTCATAGCTTGCCATGGTGACCGGCCTTATCGTTCTATTGTATACAGGGTTCATAGCCGGTCGGATGGAAAGCCTGATCATATCTTCCTAAGCCGATCACATAACACACTAATAATTCAAGGCACCTTTTATATTTATTTTCGTAGGAGGCTAAGTTCTGTTCGGGGGAAGGGTTACAACTCCGGTCCTTGTTTGGTTTAGGAGTTGTAACTCGGCTTTCGAATAGTTCCCAAATCATCCTATATATATATGCATTATCGTCCTTTTCAGTACTCACATCCTGATATGTATTTCATGTTGATTTTGTCTTGTATTTCATTATACTATCTCTTATAGATTTTGTCAATTCACATGGAACTGCTGTTGGTGTTTGTACTTGCTCATTTTCCTGACAGGATACCGTTGACAAATTTTACAGATGATTTAGAGACTGATTGCCCGACCTACTATGGGGTCGAGTCTGACGGAGTAGAGTTAGACTGTGGCTTGTTGGTAGAGCCACTAGATTTTGCTCACCCTGAGTAGTGTAGTTTAGCTAGATTTGCCTGGCCTGCGAGCCAGCTAGCACTTTCATATTTGTAGTATCTATTATATATTTTCTGAGACTCTGGATGTTTTGTGTATAGCTCCGACTTGTGGATCTTGGACTTATTTCCTGTTTTATCTATCATATTTCCTTTCCATACTATCTACCTTAGTTCTGATATATGTGATTGAGACTGTATTGCTATGTCACCTCCATTCGGAGTGTATATACTGTACAGGTACCTTTATCTGTTTTAGTCGTAGTATTTACAGACCCTATATACAGCGTTCTACTGCCAATACTGCGGCGTAGGCTAGACGTAACCACGTGCTTGTGCCCCTCTTCCGGGTGCAGGTCGTGACAAGAAGGAAGGATCTAGGCGCTTGAAATTGTTGGCTATACTGTTACCTTGGTAACCCACTCTCTCCATGGCCGTCTGTACTGTCTGGTGCAGGGCATCACCTCGACGATCCTGTGATGCAAGTAATTCTCGGATAAGTCCTACCAAGGTTCCATTATCAGGCTCTGCAGGCTGGATTGGCTGAACCGGCTGAACTGGCGGCTCATGATCTCCGGAAGGCATGACTCGGGAGACTGCTTCTGAGTATTGGGCTTGATCCCCAGGTTGCTGCTGAGATACTGGTTGAGCTTTGTCGGGCTGATCGGCAGGACCAGGAATAATGCCACTAAAAAATAATGACATAGGGGAACAATAAGGAAGGACCAAGGTAGATCAAGGATAATAGCATGTGATCAGGTCAAGATTTCAGGAAGATTAGAGGATACGAATAGAGATCAAAGGCGAGTGCTGATTGAGACATCTATTCGGAAAAACCCTCACACGTCTTGATTTATAAGACCTGCATGGGCCACCACTTAAACCATGTCACGCCCCAGAACCAGAATACTAGAGAGAGGGGGCAGACACAGCCAGCTACGTATATAGAAGTGTGATCCACCTCCATATACAGGCACTGCTGTCTAGATGTATGAGGGTTTATCTACAAGCCATCAGTCTCTTATGGTCAAGAACAAGCCTAGTGTCTCAATCTTAAGCAAGCAATAATGGTTATAAGATGTTAGACCATCAGATACTCAATAGTAAGGCGTCCCATATATTTCATATATAGATGATCATGAAGCTAGTCGTACAAAATGTGACGACTAGCAAGAGTTCTAGTCATACATGATCAACCCTAGGATTTGTTAATCATGTTACAGCCCGTAGGTAGACAAAAAATATAAGTATTCAACACGAGCTAACACTTGCTCGGCGGCTAAACGCCTCAAAAGAATAATTTTACAATAGAGCGGGAGAGCAAAATAAAACCCACTCGATGCCAAGGTTTCTTCTAGTGGTCACCATCTGGCTGAAAGTTAGGGAGATCCTCGGAAGCTACTTCAAAATCTGGCCATACAAAACCAGCTGGGTCAGACCCCAGAAAGAGCAAGTGCCACAAGGGAGGCTTCACTTAAGAACTAAAACCAGCAAGTTAAAACACAGAGCATAAATGAAATAACAAAAGACATAAGTTAGAGAAAACAGGGTGATAAATAATAAGATAACTAAAGGACTATTCCGGTAACCAAGTTACAACTCGTAAACCAAACAAGGACCGAGTTTGTAACCCTTCGCCTGAACAGAACTTAGTCTCTAACCAATTATCAACAAGAGTAAAGCATAAACAAGCATGTCCTGAGATAAGCATGTACTGGATCTAGGCAAGACTGGACAAGATAGGACTCTATCCAACATTCACGGCCAAGCAAAGAGTACGGCTTGATACTTTAACTAACTAGGGTTATCACAAGCCTAGTTACTAGCAAGATGCAATGAGATGTTCCAGCAGTCACAGGCCCTACAGCTACCCAGGTTATCCAGGCGAGGTTCATTCAAGAGTTATCAAGAATTATTAGGTGGCTTCGAGTGCAACACATGACAGTGTGCATAGAACTTGTTTCATGAAGTGCCCCACATGACAGTGGGCTGGAAATGTGTCCTACTCGATGGCAGGCTACAAGTCCCTCAGGTGTAGCCGGGATAACGGGATCACCTGTAACTGGAAACATCTTTCTATATGAACTACTTGATCAATCTAGTCATTAACTTAGTCAGATTCAGTATAAATTCCTGACCATGGGAAATCAAGAATTCATGTCATAGACATGATGAAAGACGGGACATATAGCTTATACAGGCATAATCAAGAAAATCACCCACGGTGTAAAGACAAGAGTTACTTAGCAAATCAGAGTAGCTGTCGCAACAGCGTTCAAGATTTTTATGTCAGGTCAGGTTACTTATCATGTAAAGAGTGCGTCACGACGGACCACTATCAAGAATTATCATGTTAAGTTGTTTGTCAAGAGTGTACCACGACGATCACTATTAAGAATTATTATGTCACTTGATACTTGTTAAGAGTGCACCTTAACAGGCCACTATCGTGTTTTATTCTTATATTATTATGAATGAGAGAAACTTGCATAAAATAACTAGTGACATAATCTTGAAGCCAAGGAAAAGATCTACAACTTTCATGTTCTGAGTTTTTTGAGATTCTAGCTACAAAACAGCTTAAATGGGCAAAAACAACAAAATAACGCAATTTCGGCGCATACAAATTCCTGCGCATCCGCGCATCAGAATTCCTGCGCATCAGCACATCCGCGCATCAGAATTCCTGCGGATCCGCGTATCAGCACATCCGCGCATTAGAATTCCTGTGCATCCGTGCATCAGAATTCTTGCGGATCCGCGCATCAGAATTCCTGCGCATCCGTGCGTCAGAATTCCTGCGCATCAGCATATCCGCGTATCAGAATTCCTGTGCATCCGCGTGTTAGAATTCCTGCGCATCCGTGCGTTAGAATTCCTGCACATCAGTACATCCGTGCATCAGAATTCCTGCGTATCCGTGTATCAGAATTCCTGCGCATCAACACATCTGCGCATCGGAACTCACGTTGCGTCTTCAGTACATGCACGTAGGAAGACTACATGCATGACATTCTCGGAGTCAAAGAATGTATTGCCGGGACTTCACGGCGCATGTCCTCTCGGCGCATGGCCTTCCAGGCGCATGGGGGGCATCGTCCCCAACAGCAAGTTCAGCCATGAAAGTTCTAAAAACTTGCCATGGCTATAACTTCCTCATCCGAAGTCGAAATCAAGCGAAACAAAAGCCAAAACTGTATGAAATTGAATTCTCTACAACATAGAACCATTAGTTTTTGGAAATACTAAGATTTTAGAGATTAAAACAAAGAAAAATAAGAAAAACTTTAAGTCTAGATATACAAGAATCTATCCATGGAAACTAAAAACTCCAAGTTCTAAAGAGGCTTAGAATCAAGTAAAGAAGAAAATGGAATAATAAAACTTAAGATCCATTTTGAAGCAAGTTGTACTTGCCTAGGCTTGGTAGGTGGGAGGAGTAAATGAAGAAGATGAAGAAGTAAATGCAAATAACGGAGGAGAGAGAAGAAGTTGACTTATATAGCAACCCCTCTCATCTCAACCCAATATAAACCAAACCAAGCCAAGCCAAGTCATGTTGAACCAAGGTAAACCAAGTCAAGCCAAAATAGGTCAAGTCATGCTAGACAAATGAAAATATTGGCCGAGAATCCGTACACGTATACTGAAAATACGTATAACGGGAAACGGGAGTGACACATTCCTTATACAGCTCGGTTATGAGACAATCCTCATGCGGCTCGGTCATAAGATGTCCTTTATGCGGCTCGATCATGTGGCTCGGTCATGAGACGTCCTTCATGCGGCTCGGTCATGAGACATTCCCTCATGCGGCTCGGTCATGAGATGTCCTTCATGCGGCTCGGTCATGAGACATTCCTTCATACGGCTCGGTCATGAGACATTCCTTCATATGGCTCGATCATGAGACATTCTTTCAGAGGCTCAGCCTTGAGACATTCTTCAAGCGGCTCGACCAGGAGACATCCTTCATACAGCTCACCACAGAAGATTAGTTGATGCACGTGACAACTTAACCAGGTCTCAACTGCTCAGCGATAAATCACAACAAATCCTAATAAATCCCCAGCTATCAGTCACAGACCGAGTCTCGAGACATAATTACGGCCATGTAGCCCGATGATTTACCACGTGGTCATCTATACGGCTCAAAATATCCTTTATCCCAAAATTACTATAAATGGCAGGGTGCCACACCCCTGTAAGATGATTGGAAATCTAAGGCTGGCAACCTTCAAGAAAAAAGTAATATCTTCACGAGCTAGAGACTACATCAGATAGTCCACAGAGTAAGGCAGAGTTTATAGCACTTTTTTGAGCCTCCACCGTCACCCCCAGAATCAAAACTAAATAATTGTACTTAGATTATTTCCTTGGCTTTCTTTCTAGACTTTTCTTTGTACAAGCGAGTTTGCAATCAATTCCAGTGTTCCATAATACCTGTTGTTGATTTTTATGGCAAGCAGCACCTACGACGACTACTAGACTCGACATAAATGCAAGACATACAGATGATATAACTTTTTTTCTTTTCCTTATACTTCTTTATCCATGTCAATGCTTTCCATACTTTATTGGAGACTCCCAAGCCACGGGACCGGTCTCGGCGACAAATGGTTGCGTGAAATTTTCCAATATTGAAACCCAGAATGTGGCTACTGTATATCCTTCTTACTTGACTTGAACCATACGTGTCTATTACGTGCCATAGACCATGGCATCCTTATCATCAAAACGACCGTATTTTGTGCCTTAAACCAGTTGTGTCCTATGCGATGCTATAGCCCAAGTCATACTTTATATGATGAGCCTTGAGGTCGTGGGACTGTTGGCTATAACAACTGCAG
The DNA here is from genome assembly GCA_029216955.1 of Iris pallida. NCBI lineage: Eukaryota > Viridiplantae > Streptophyta > Magnoliopsida > Asparagales > Iridaceae > Iris > Iris pallida. The sequence goes on along the minus strand of JANAVB010023800.1, from coordinate 33,114,479 downwards.
AAAACGTGGGACAGTGTTTGCTATGACTTTGATACCTCATGGTATAGCTTTTGCCTAAATCAATTGTGCAACAACTTAACCTGTGGGACGAGCAAAGGCTAACCCAAGCCTTGTACCATAGAAACTTGCATTGTGGAACAATTATGTTATGCCAAGCATTAGACAGTAGGATAGTGCATGCTTTATCAAGTATCTGTACCGTGCGACACCTACGACTATGTTATGTTCATAGTCTTGTGGCACATAGACCAAATTTTTTCTTCTTCCAAGCCACAGGACGAAGGACTGAGTGTCAATTTGAAAGCACGTCGTGCAATAATTCTAAGCCGACCATAGGACCTTTCCATGTTCTAACTCACTCTGACCAAAGTTGGGACTATTTTCTTAGCTATGTGGATTCGTCTCTTTTATTATCAAGCCTACTTGTGCAGTTGAAAACTTTTATTTTATTAGTGTGAAGGCTAAGCTGAGGCAAGTTCACCGAAGTCGCCCACCTGAGCGTGGAGTTGCCTCAACCGAGCAGGATTTTAAGCAGGTTGTTGCATGGCTAAGTCCAACATTGTTAGCATTTTGATTCTTTCGATTGGACTGAGCGGGACGGGGCATTACACCGGATGCCTTGCTTTGGAGCCCCAATTGGAGGGTTTTTCGACCGTGTTAGCTTGGCAAGTGATGAGACTGCAGTCTCCGACTATTCCCTTCTGGGCTTCTCAATAGAATAAAAACATTCCACTAGAATGGTCGATCATAGTTTGGAGAAGCGTCCTTAACAAATTACTGACTGATAACAACATGCAAGGGTTGAGCTTCTTGATGGCCTCCCGATGCTTTTGCTGCTCAGCCTCCTCGACCGAATTTGTGAGCCACTTTCTTCTAGAGAAAGAGGCGACCGCAGACATTTGGAGGATCTTCCATCCTTCCAACGGGCCGCCTTAATTCGAGGACATGTTTCTTTCCCTACCTCAGATCTGACTATCTCTTCCAATCGGATGACTGAGCTCACGACTATCGTTTGGGTCCTGTGAAAGAATAGAAACAAAGCCAGATACGAAGGGCGCTTATTGTCGTTGCATAGGCTGGTGACGGAGATCGAACGACATATTGACAAAAGGTTGAAATGTCGTGAATCGTGCCTGGGGATTGGTTAACGGTTTCAATGGCTCTCCTTTCCCCTCTCTTTTTGTGATTGTATACTTTGCTTCTATATACTTTTTTTGATGGGGTGCCGCCTTTGGTCTGCTGCTTGGATGGAGCAGCAGGGCCTTTTGGGTATCCCTTCTTTCCTTTAGCCGTTGGCCCAATAAAGTTTGTCTTTCCTTTTATTTATATATATATATATATATATATATATATTATATATATATATATATAATATTTTTTTCTTTTTTTATATATATTGAAGCAATGGGTAATTGTAGCGAACTCGCCTCCACTGGGCTCGAACTCCGACCACTTGGGCCGTATGCATTTCTCTTAACCACTAGGCTAGAGGTCATTTGCTTATATATATATATATATATATATATATATATATATATATATATATATATATATATATATATATATATATATATATATATATATAAAATATATATATATATATATATATATATATATATATATATATGTATATATATAAATAAATAAAAAAATATAAATAAAAAATAAAAAGTAAAAATAAAAAAATAAAAAGTAAAAATTATATATATACATTCATTAGGGGTTATGGTCCCAACTGTCACGACCCGCACCCAGATATTTGGGCACAAGTACATGGGCTACGCCTAGCCTACACCGTAGTATCGGCAGTAAAATGCTGTCAAGTACCCAGTATATAACTACAACATATATGATCTACAATAACAACATGTACTCAAATCACATACAGCTAAGGAAGATATGAACTAGGAAAAATAGCAATAACATGTTGGCCCAATGATTATATCATGTTTTTGAATATGGTTAATCGATTAAGTTTTACTTAATGATGTCACTAATATTCATTTAATCACAATAATGTTGCTACTTAAACTTAGCATTGTCCTAATGTTCACTATATCATATAGCTATGCTTGTATCATACTGCATCATATTATTTTGTTCGTCTAACATGTACTTGCAGACAAGCAGAAGCATGGTCAAATCAGGACATATGCAGTAAAGAATTAACAATAGGCCAAAGATGGCGTTATACAAGAAGATTTCTCTGAACCGCCTAGCGACCTATCTGGGGCCTCGTATCGGGGGTTCCGCTGCCCAGTCAGCGGACAGAGGCGAGGGGGCAGATGTTTGTCATCTTTTAATGATAATATTTTCATAAAAGTTAAGATACATTGATCTTCCATAGGTTAATATTTGTCATCTTTTGATATATTTATTTTTCTATCACACTATTCTATATTCAGACTTGATTTGATCTTGTGACTACTCATTAAATATTATGTTCTTCTGATATGTTCCTTAGCGTTTGAATAATATTAATGATACTCATTTTATCAAGCTATTATTATTCTCTTCTTATTCAAGTTACTAACTACCTATAGCAGTAATTCTTTGTGTGGAAGAAGTTAGGCATAATTTCTCTCTCTCAAAGCATTTTTTTTTTCTTTAACCCTACAGTTATCAGATGGACAAAGTACTAAAGTTTTAAAAGAGAAGAAATACACTTCAATAAGAAGACCTAATATTTTTGATGAATTAGTTTCCTACTTCTGGAAATATTTTTCTGGATTTAAATATGCCGATATTATAAATTTTTGGATATACCCATGTAAAGACGGAGCAGTTAATTGTTTCATATCAATTATTCCTCTGACATGCCATATATCTAGAATACTATTTATTTGTACATTTATCAAGTCCTATTTTATTTGTTCAAAATATGTTATTTACGATTTATGGATTCTTTTATGAAAGTTGTTTCCGTGATACAGAAGTTTTGAATCGTCAGTTGTCAGTTTGAGAACTAAAAGGACGCATTCGAACATTTATTAGGACATCTTTTCCATAATGAATTTTGTATTTCGATCGACTTTTGATTTCTCTCTCTTATTTTGAGTGCTACTATTAAGGCAGTTTTCAAATATTCTTCATTGTCTTGAAATTATTTTTATTATTCGAATATTTTTTAATTGGAGATATATTTTATTTGTTCATCTTTAAGTGTTTATTTATTGGATATTTCTTTTATTTGCCTAAAGATGATATTTTGTTTTAAGTTTTAAACTTTATATGCATTGATCAAAGGGAAGAAAGATGCATGTCTCAGATATCCCTTAGATCCTGTGATTATTTTATCTACTTTATGCATATAAATGTTTTTGAAATAGATATGTATATTTTAAGGGGAAGCAAAGTAATTGTTTTAATTCATTTATACCCTTAATATGTGGTATACATAGTTCATCATGGACATGTATTCTTTTATTTAAATATCTTGTTGAGTTATTCATGATATTTAGATTTATATTGGATTAATGAGAGAATATATGATTTTTATTTTTATTTTTCTTGGTTCTCTCATTTTCATGGGTTCACAAGTTATAATTTTTCTATACTATCTTAATTTTCTTATCTTGATAATTATTGAACTTTTATGATCTTGGCTTTCCTTGTTTTATCCAAAGTTCATGATTACCTATATTTAGATTGGTAATACTTTGCGGGGGAGCATTCAAGTTGACTGAATTTTTCCTTCTCAAGTATTTTGTCTCCATACCTTCATGTTTATCTAATGGATATTCATATATCATGCTAAGGTAATTGAGTTCAAATGCATGAAATTGAGCAAGTAGATAGATTCTAGTATATATATTTTATTTCTTTTCAATGATTATACCCTTTATGGAAGTGATTCATTACTTTGTATGGACAAAGTGTGAATCATATATATTTCTTTTGTGATCATTATTAAGAAGTTTTGTTTATACTAGATCCGCGAATTTTTAATCCTCTTGGATTATTTATGACTAATGATTGATTTCTATTATATTGGTATCTGTTTTTTTATTCAAATCCTTTATTGGTCTATTTAACTACAATTACATTTAACCATCATATTGTGTTTTGAATGTCATTTTTGATTTCTTGTTAGTAAACTATTTATTATTTCAGTTCATTTGTTTTAAAGTTCAACCAACTATTTTTGCGTTTTGACAAGTTTTTTTCTACTTTAGTTGTGTAATTTTCTAAACTTGTCGTTACACTGTTCCCATATTTGTTGTTCATGATTATTTCTGCCTTCCTTCTATTATACTTGATTTTCATTTTATAACTTATTACGGGGGAGCTTATTTTTTATTATGTCAACGGGGGAGAAATAAGTTTTTGTTAGCACACAATATTCTAGTAATATGTGTTTATTAGTGATACATGCATCTATCGTTCTATCTTAAACGTAACCGATTTGCCACAATCAGAAAGGGGGAGATTGTTGGCCCAATGATTATATCATGTTTTTGGATATGGCTAATCGATTAAGTTTTACTTAATGATGTCACTAATATTCATGTAATCACTATAATGTTGCTACTTAAACTTAGCATTGTCCTAATGGTCACTATATTATATTGCTATGCTTGTATCATACTACATCATATTATTTTGTTCGTCTAACATGTACTTGCAGACAACCAGTAAGCATGATCAAATCAGGACATATGCAGTAAAGAGTTAACAATGGGCCAAAGACGGCATTATACAAGAAGAGTTCTCTGAACCGCCTAGTGACCTATCTAGGGCCTCGCATCTGTTTATCATTGGACGACCGCCGTCAAGGAAAAAAGTGTCTTCAAGTTCGCTTAAATATCAGAAGAAAGGCGTCATCAAAAGGCTATTAGTTTTTACATATTTCTTCTGTATTTTCAAGTTTATTGAGTTTAGAAAATATAAATGTAAGGTCGTCCAAGATTGATACTGGCTTAGGTTATTCCCAGTCCATATATCCAAATAAGCCTACCTACTTATCCTAAAAACCCCACAATTTCGAAAAGCCTAAAACCTATGCATTTTGGCCCAAAGCTTCTGAGTTATGACCCAACAGAACTCTAGGCAAACTCTGACCGATTTTGGTCCGAGTTCGGCCCGAGTTCCGTCGGACTATTTTGAAATTCAGTTTTCACCAAATCTGCATGCAACATTCAAATGCGAGATTCATGCATCCGAACTCTGCCCGAGTTCGATCCCCAAAAATACTATAAATAGATAAGGATTTTCACATTTCTAAATCACTCATTTACTCTTCTCTCTATATCTTCTAAGGTGTTTTCCAGCGCTCTAAATCTTTCAAATCTCGCCTATACTACTCTTAGCTAAAGGCAGCATAGTTCTATTCGATCTAGTATTTTGGATTAGAGTAGTTGTAAAGAGGTTATAATTCCGAAAATGTTCCAGTTTTCAAAATCAGTTTGTTGGAGTCGGTCGTGCACTCGTCACCAAGGCACGGTGTTGTAAAGAGACGACAAGCTCTCCTTTAGCTTGTGAATAGTAGATTAACATTGAGCAAGGGTACTCAAGACTGGAGTAGTCCTCTCAAAGGGATACCAGTATACATCGTTGTGTTCATTGAGTTTGATTCTCTGATCTCTTGCTTACTGCATTTATTTACTGTCTCTTATATCCGCCATAGTTTCTAACTGCCATATTTTAAAATGGTGATTATTTCTGCTACACACGCACACACCCCTCTAGAGGTGTTCAACGGTCCTACATAACACTGAATCAACTAGATTCTATAAATGATCATATAAGACAAGAATGTATCAGAGGCAAATCCGATAACGAAAACACAATCAAATAAAGAAGTAACGACCTAGAGCTGCCAGAAGTCAACTCACGGTTAATGGATCATTGAGACCTTTCTCAGCTAGCATTATCATGTAGTCCAAGTATGTGGGACGTAACAACTCCTAAAAATATGGTTATCCAGTCAGGATTGGAGCGAAGTACATAAACTAACAGCAGTTCCATTAAATTGACATAAACTATAAATAATAGTAAGCAATGAAATACATTATGGTTAAGTAGAACTGAACAGTAGAAAAGTAGGGAAATCCTGTGAGCATGTCATGGTAACAATGTACTGTAAGTAATCAGGAGTACAGTGTAACGACAAGTGATAATCTGTAATATAATATGTAATACTACTAGACGGTGCCTTGAGATATTAGTTTCTTATGTGATTGGCTTGGGACTAGGATCAGGCTGTCCATATGACTGGCTATGCACAAGTTCAAGCACAGGTAAACCTGTGTAAACCCCCAAAATTTCATGAACTTTTTTTTCTTTTATATTTTGCTTAAATAAAATATCTTGGATTTTTATATTTTTAAAAATAATATTTTTATATAAAAAAATGTAATCTTAGTCATGGCTAAGTTTTGTGGTATAGGTTGACTAGAAAATATGGCACGGCTAGTGTAGTCATGTGCTATGACTAGCCTATTACCTATATACCTTGCTAAATTAATTTATTTTGATTTTAAGTGTTTTTAAATTATTATATCGTATATTGGTTAACTATTCCATGTTTTACTACTTATTTATTTATTTAGTTATTTATTTATTAGTTTTTAAAAAGGATTTGAATTAAATATTATTATTTGTAATAATAATAGTTAGGTACTCACCCAAATACCCATATTATTTGTTGATTGTTTTATGATTATGATTATTTTCATTATCATCAATACTATTATTAGTATTAATTTTATTATTAGTATTATTAATAATAACATTATTTGTTTAATTCTAAATTTTAGAAAAAAATTTAAATATTTTTAGAAGATGTTTCTATATGTATTTGGATGTGTGTGTGTGTGTGTGTGTGTGTATATATATATAAACTATTTTCGACCAAATCTTCTCCTACAATATCCTAATCCTATTCTCCACCAGATTTCGTTAAATCCAGTTCGAATTTGAATCAAAAATTTAATTTCGAATCAAAATTCGAGAATTCTCTATATATATGTATTTTGAGATTCTATCGAAACTACTCAAAAAAGTCAATGTGAACATCAAATCTCCATCCCAGGCATTTGCCCGACCCTGACGCACCTGTTCCGACACCGGCGCCACCATGAAGTCGTCGGGAGGCTGCCCGGAAGTGTCGCAAGCAGCAGCACCATCAACCGCAACAACAGCAGTAAGCAGTCAACTCGCCAACTTTCGAGTGAGATTTCTTCATCCTCGTTTCTTTATTTTTCGAACCGAAACATGCTACGCTTAGACAACCTAACCACCTTCCATTCTCTTCAATTAGTTTGTTTAAAATTGCGATCTGTGCGAAGAAAATTGAGTTCCAAAATCGAGAAAAAAACTCGATTTTCTGAATATAGAAACAGCCCCAAACCCCCAACTTTGGATGCCGATTGCGGTACATCTAAATTTTTTTTTTGAACACCACCTAAATAGGAGTTGTAGACAACCTAACCATGTATAAACCCTTTAAAATAGTTTTATTTTAGACAAATAGTTTCTGTTTAATTTCAATTCCAAATTGAGAAAAAAAATTAGTTTTAAAAACTTTGAAAAACTTCGATAGGAAGTCCGTCCCGACAAACCGGACGACCCTATCGCAAACCGAAGGCATCGAAAGGTGTGTATCGATTTAGTGGATGCACGAGCTTTGACGGAATTCAAATTGGTCGCGTGTGCGCGACGAATTTGACCCATATCCGTCGAAGAACGTCGTATTGGCCTTCTCTTCAAATTTTCCAATTACTTTATGCACACTTGTCAAATTGCGAGGAAACTTGTGCCATTGGACTCAAAATATTTTTCTGGTCCTGTGAGCTAAGTTTGGTCCAATTCTGAGACCATTGACCGGATCACCGTTTTACGGGCCCCATGATCCGATTCAATGGGCGATTTCGTGCACGGCTCATCGGAATCCAAAATTGAACATACCGTTGAGTTTGTCTCGAAAAACCAGATCCGTAGATCTATAGTTTGACAACTTTAGAGACCGTAGGTTCTCGCACGCATTTCGGTGCAAAGTGGGTCCAACGGCAGACATCGTTTTGATCCAAAATTATGATTTTGCCCCTGTTTCGGAATTAGACTTTCAGACAGGCATTTTTTAGGTATAACTTTTACATCGGAAACATTTTTGATGTTTGCTTCAGCATCCGGGAACGTTTACGGAGGTTCCACTCTTGTAGCTTCTTCTCACTTGTTGATTTCATCTACTAGACGTCGTCAAAACACCTTCCAACCATCAGGCAAGTATACCTTGCTATATTTACTGTCATTTTATTTATTTTTAGCATTTATTTACTTTGTTTCCTATTTATTAGTTTTAATTGTTATAAACTGCACGTCCAAGCCATACTTGGGTACAAGCGACTCTATTAGTCGTTTTTCGTTGCTTTATTTTATTTGATGCGCGTTGAATTAGTTTTAGTAGACTATTTTCTTACTGTGGGATATCCTTATATCTCCATTGGCTACGACACTTACATTACACGGTTTGAGAAATGTTGCTAGGGGTACGGCTTGCATATTAACTGGCCATCTTTATAGTCGTGTGACTGATAGATGATCGTAACTGCTATGACTAGGGTATAGAGACTCAAGCAGTTATAAAACTAGATAGGTTATGGACATGACTTGGTCAGTGTGGGATAGCTTGGGGGAGGATAGTCACTAGGTCGTATGGGAAGCCAAACAGGTAAACCATAGTTTTCGAAAGGAACTATGGCGTAAAATATTTGCAGATACCCTCTGACATTTTGGACGTTATGGCCGGATACGTATGACTGGATGCCAGTTACGTACTTATAGCCTAAATCCCACCTTTGTGCAATAAAAGTTGTCCTCTAAATTGTACATTAGACGGCTAGAATCTCATTTACATATTTGTGTCTAGGATAGTCTTTTATATAGTATTTTATTATTATTATGACAGTTAATATTAGCATGTTCTTTTGTATCTTGTTACGTCCCTCTGAGGACCTGGTGATTCCTCCAGGTGTGTTTGTGTTTTTTGCAGGTGCTCTGGACAAGGACGTAGTTTACAATCTACCTTCGCGATAGTAGCTTTTGGATCGTCTTTTGCTTCGCTCGACTCTTCCATCATTGCTATGTATTTCCCTCTTTTTGTTGGTAGTAGATTTGTCTCCACCCAAAGTTTTGTACAAATGACATTTATGAGTTGATTTTATGATATATTAGTTTGTGGATGAGATTAGTTTCATGGTTACTACATTTTACAGCTTACGTATACATACGAGGTTCCATATATTGGAGTATGCTTCGGATGTATATAGCTGACATGTCTACGTACTTGGTCCTAAATATTTTGGGACTGGGGTGTGACACCTGGAATCAGGCCGCCCATACATGGAAGCTATGCACAAGTACAAGTAAGGTCAAGCTACACCCTACATGTGGCGAGGGTGAGCTATGCACAAGGGAGTAAACAAGTACGGGTATGATCACATAATCTCCTAATATCTTTCTATCCCCCGACTAGTATAATGAATCCAACCATGGCACGTTATGACACATGATTCTCTAAAAGGGTAGCAAATCCTCTTAGGAATCGGTGTCCATACAAGTACAAGAACAATAATCAAGAACGAGTTATGTACTAGTATACCAGGATAATCAGGAATAACATCTCATGACGAGATCCAAGCTATACCAATCCGTGTACTCTCGTGTCAGGTATCAAGCATAACACTACAAACTGATATCATAGAGACTATCAAGGTAATGAAAACTATCAGAAAATGTACTCACGTCAATTTGTTGGGGTCAACGTGTCTGACACGAACGTGTCAACACAGAATAGGTACGATGCTATGCTCCACAATATGGTCCCAGAAGACGGCACAGATATTTTCATTGAGTCCATAATAGTCTAAATAGTCTAGTTTGGTATATAGAAGCCCAAAATCAGAGTTCGGCACGATAATCGAATAAAAAATAGGAAACGACTATAATAGTCGCAATTTATGAATTTAAGGAAAAAAGAATAACTATATAGTATTCAATTCATTTATAACATTGTGAAACTATATTTTTGTTAATCACAATATTTTAGGTAGTATCTCAAAACCCAGAAAAATTATTTTAGTTATAAGACTCTAATTTTGTCAAATATAAATTTAGGTCAAGGCAATATTTACAATAATTTGAAAAATACTATAATAATATTTTGAGTCTCAAATCAAAATTTGAAATTAATTGTAGGGCTAAAAGCCCACACACAAACCCAATTTTTAAATGCTTAAAAATAAATTAATAATAATGATGATTATACTAATGAGAATAATCTTAATAATAATAACAATAAATAGACATGTGTTATACATTTATACACAAATATTCAATAATGTACAAAATACACTCTTGTTTACATATATATGGGCCTAAATTAATGTCAAAACCCTAATCCTCACCATTAACCATATTAATAATAATATTAGTAATAATAATAAGAAATTTATCACTAATGAAATATAAATCAAATTTGGGGGGGGGGGGCTTTGTTGTTGACTCCATTCTTAACCCTAAATTCCTAAAATAGTAAACGAAGAGGGGAAATAGAAGAAGGAGAGCTCACATGGGTCTCGGTGGGCTGAGCGGCAGCTCTCAAGAAGCTGCACTGCGCGGAGAGGAAGTAACGCCGGCGTGGGCTGGAGATCTTAGCGTGTCAATGGAGGCGCCTGCTCTGGGGGCGGCGCTAACATTCACTAGCGGCGGAGTTCGTGGGGAGGACGAGGCCGTCAGTCCACTGGCGGTGCACGACGGAGGCGGATCGAGTTGGAACGTGGCGCTGGAGAGGGCGACCCGGCGGCGCACGGATCTGGACGGAGAGCGGCGGAAGAGTGTGGCGCTCCGGGTCACCAGATACTGGGAATCGAGGTGGTGGCTCTCATGCGGTGCCACGACGAGGGTCCCGCCAGGGTCGAGCGCTATGGATGCTCGACCGAATCTAAAGGGCGGTAGGCGGCGGAGAGCGGGTTAGGCTTCACTCTTCCTCTTCCTTTCTCTTGTGATGGTGATGATTATCGGAGTTCTTGGTGGTGGCGACACCGTGTGTTGGTCGGGAAGTCATGGCCGGGGTAATGGCGGTGGTAACGGGTGTTGGGGATTGCTTGGAGACGGCAGACGGTGGTCACGGCCATGGTGGTGGTCTTTGCTTGGTGAATGAGGGAGGTAGACGATCATAGTGGCGGTGGGTGTCTATGGCCGGGGCATACTGGTGAGGGTGTTGGTGTCGATGGTGGCGGCAGTGAATGGGAAGTGGAGGCGTTGTCGGGGTATTGGTGGAGTGTGGGGTGATGGCGGTAATGTTGGTCTCGGCCAAGGGTTGGCTAACGAAGTGTGTGGTGGTGATGGTGTTGATGTGGCATTTTCCGAGTAGGCTTGGGGGAGTCGGGCTATGCTGGTAGAGTGATGCCGAAGTGGCGGTGGCAAGGCAGTGATGGTGTGGTGGTCGGGACTCCGGCGAAGATCGGCCGGAGAGGCAAAGGAGCTGGCAGTGCAGGATTGGGACATTGGTTAGGGAAGGATATGGGGTGGTGGCTGATAGCGTAGGATTAGGGTTTAGGAAATTTTGTTATGATATAAAATATTGGGAGTGTCCAATATTTATATGGGAGGGTAGAAAATCCTAATAGAAAAATTGTAAATGTGATAGAATTAGGGAATTAGTGGAACACTAACAACTAACTTATCAATAACCGCTAACAATTGTTTACTAACTATTAGCTAGCTAATTACAATCATTATTGAAAACAATATGATTCAAATAAATTAGAATAAAGTATATTTATTTAGGATAATATTTTGATAAATCTTTTATGTACTCAAAAATAAATATTTATAACTTATATAAATTTAAGGAAATGAACAAGGAGATTCCAATAGAATATAATCTCACATAAAATCGTTTTCATAAAACCAAATGGTCCAACAAAATACCAATAGCATTATACGAACAGAAATACGCTTCAAATTAAAATTCTCATTTTCAAAGACTTGGAAAAATTCAGAGAACCGAAAAAGAATACAAAAATTCGAAAAATCTACGAATTGGGTTAACGGAGGTTACATCAACTTATACGGCCACCAAAGAGAGGGCTTTCTCTTTTTTTTTCTTCTGTATCCCCGTCAAAAGAGAGAGGAACAAAGAATACATCTATATTATTAAGGATCGTAGTAAGTTGGAAGATCGAGAAATAAAGAATACATCTTTACTATAAAGGGTAATAGCAAGTTGGAAGATCTAATCGCATACAGAGACGATCGCTACAAGATCCATCAAGCCAAGTAACAGATTCAGGTATGCTTTCGCAAATTAATTTATGTTCTTCATCTCATGAATCAATGGGTTGAATTCTAACAATTGGTATTAGAGCCTCCTTGTTTGATTCATGAGTTTGAAAATTCAGAATATGTTTTTTGTTATTTAGGAACCCTAGATTTAATTTAGGGTTCCGATTGTTCAAAACTGTTTGTTTTTGGATGGATTCAAATTTATGTGATCTGGAGTTATTTGATTGGTTTTGATAACTTTTGAACAACCAATATCTGGCCTCTTTTATTGTTCTAATATGAACCAATATTTCACGGCCACCCATCTACACCATAATATAAATTTGCAATCTTTTTTTCTTTTGATTGATTACATGTTAAAGATGCCATTTTTTGTGTAGTGGAATATGGGTCTGGACGAATGTAGTAATATTGGTTCTTTGATCTTGTTGAAGTAATTAACTATTAAGGCGGATTTTTTTAATATGCCCAGATGTTGGTACCAATGTAAGTTCATGGTGTAAATGTGTGTCAGATATACACATGCATCTTTATTTGGATTCTTGAATAGTCCGGATGGTTGTTTTAGGGATTTTTACAGTCAGTTAAAAGAAATAAGGATTTAGTCAATTTGGCATATTAAAAAAAATCCATCCTTCCTTGGTCCTCCTCCACCTCCACTCCTCCCTCCCTCCCTCCCTCGTGTGGCCTGCACTAGAAACCATTTGTGATTAAGAGTATTATTTGTTCCCCCTGTCATGTTTTTTTAGAACGTACAACAATATTTCACTTCGAAACCATTTGTTCTTTTTGGAATGATTGTGTTGTAAATTTTCATGATATGGAACATTGTAAATTATCCCATAACTTGCGCTATGGTATTACATTTAACAACACTAAATTGACATTTTTCCCTTTTTATTACACAAATTAATTTTCATTAAATTTGGATGCACTTGTTGGAATTTTGGTTATGATTAAATTTGGGTGCAGTTGTATAAAGATTATGATTTGTTATAATTCATTTTGATAACACCATATTTGGCTAATTTTGGTTATGATTAAAGAAGATATCATTTGGCATATTTGCATGATTCAGTCAACAACAACAAAAAATTACATACTTATAATTATTTTATTTGATGCAATCTATTGACGTATATATCTTCAGTAGATTATTTTTTGATGTAATCTTCATGAGTTATTTGATGTAATCTTTTGATGCATATATTCAGTAGAATATGTTGATGTAATATGTTGACTTATGATTATTTGATTTACGTTATAATCATGTAAATATGCATGTACATAAAGATTTAGTCAACATTCAAATTTTTGGTGCTCTTTATAACTAGCAATAGTTGTCTAACATTCCAACTAGACCCATTAAAATAAGATGTCGCCAAAGTCACTTCTCTTACATAGATAGTCTATGAGAGATGTCGGATATTTGTGTCTGGAAGTATTAGCTGACACAAAGGAAGGTTAATACTTGGTCGAATTACACACATACTTGTGAAAATAAATGTGTGACACTTGTCAAATTTACTTGTGAGTAATAAACCGATCTAAAGATAGGCTTATTATTTGACATGAGTTACTGTCAACGTTTGACAATTACACTAAGAGTACCACTTATAGTTAATATCATTGTCCAAAGACTTGATATTAACGATGTACTTGGTATCTTGAGATAGGGTTCACCATTATTTGAATTTGTTGACTATATTTTATTCTGGTTATTAATTAGAGCATGTTTGTTTAGTTTTTTTTTTCTCTTTACAACTAATATTGCTATAATATTTGCCAATTTAAATTCGATTCACATGCTTAATGGGACAGATTTTAAGAGCAACAAGTGAAAGAATACAAAAGCTACTAAGGGTAAAAGAAATAACAATATAAAACTAAAGGTTATTTCTTTTGTGACAAGTCGGGACACGTAAGAAGAAATATACTAAGTACCATGCATGACATCTAAAAAAATTACATTTCTTAATTTGATCTATTCTGAGATTAATTTAGCTTCAGTACCTTGAAACATATGGTGGTTAGATTTCGGTACAACTATCCACATTAGTGTTTCTAGACAATGTTGCATGAGCTACCAAAAGCCAAATGATGGTGAAAGACACATCTATATGGGTGATGAGAAGTCGGTAGAAGTGGAAGCAATAGAACATTTTAGTTTATTATTAGAAACCAGTTAGTATTTAAATTTGATAGGCACTTTTATTGTACCGTCTTTGGACAAAATTTAGTTTCATTTTCTTATTGGACAAATCTGGTTATCATTGTTCATTTGGAAATAATAAGTTTAGTCTATATTTAAATTCAAATTTTGTAGTTAACGATTCCCTTAATGTTTATGATAACTTATATTCACTTGAAACTATTGCATCTTACAATAAAATCTTGCATATGGAGTCATGTGATACTAAAAGCAAAATTAACAATAAAAATTTAGCCTCATTATGGCACAAGCAATTAGGTCACATCTCTAAAAAGATTTGAACGACTTATGTCTGATGAAATTTTGGATTCACTTTACTTCACAGACTTTAATATCTGTGTTGAATGTGTAAATGAAAAACAGACAAACTGTAAGCCGCTACTTTATTAGCTATGTTGACAGATCAAAGGGAAGTAATTATACGTATTTGCCATGAAATATAAAAGAACATAACAATTATCGGAGGACCGGACTTTTACTTCCCGTTACAAACTCGCTTGTACAAAGAAAGCCTAGGGACGAAAACCTAGGTACAGCAGTCTAAGTACAATTATTTATTTTAGATTCTGGGGGGTGACGATAGAGGCTCGGGAAAGCGACGGCAGCCCTGCCTTACTCCTTGAACGATCGGTATGCAGCCTTGGCTCCTGTGAAGAGATGGTTGGCGTTGATGAAGAAATGCTCTTCTTGCCCTCTGTAGGGTGTGAAAAATTATGACACGCTGACATAAGACTCAGCCAAAGTCATACGCTCAAGGCCATACGCTCAGCCAAAGTTATACGCTCAAGGCCATACGCTCAGTCAAAGCCATACGCTCAAGGCCATACGCTCAGCCAAGGCCATACGCTCATCTAAAAGCCGTACGCTCAGTGAATATTTTATTATTTCTTGAGATGACAGCACAGCATGTATTTAATGAAGGATGAATCTGACACTTCGTCTTTCGTGCAAAGACAGCTGCCCTATGCAGATTAACCGTCGTATGGGTTTTCGAGAATTAATTTTGTCTCTTACGAGGACAGCTCAGCAACCGTCATAAATGCACAGCCATCATTACTGTCATTTCTGACAGTCTGTCAGCCATCATATCTGCAGCACAACGCTCGAGAGATATTTTTCAGTATTAGAAGATATGGCGTATTTGAGAAGATTGAGGACGGCCACGTGTCTACTCCCTCAATCTCTACGGCTCCTTGTCCAACCAAGTGAGCGTATGGACTCCATACGACTCCTTGTCGACTAAGTGAGCGTATGGACTCCATACGACTCCTTGTCGACCAAGTGAGCGTATGGACTCCATACGACTCCTTGCCAATCAAATGAGCGTATGGACTCCATACGACTCCTTATCAATGAAGTGAGCATATCAGCTTTATATAATCCAAGTAAGCGTATGCAAGACATGTGCCTTCAAAAGCTAGCGTATGACTCTTCTTCAACAAAGGCAGCGTATCACAGCAAATGCCTTTGGGATAATTTTCAACGTACAGTCAACACACGTTCTCACGTGTCCTGTACTCAGTTACCCACTTATTCAGAAGTTATGCAACGTGGCATCCATGCCACCAATCTTTCCTAGATATATTCCATTACTTTCAACCGTACTCTAATGTGTCTCCACCAGAATTCGCCACGCGTCCCTACAGTTATGCACACGTCAAGTAACTGACTGAGCGTATGCTTCAGAACAGTTGTCCAGAACTCTATAAAAGAGAGTTTCTTTATCTTCATCAGACACTACAGTCAATTCAGAGAGAACAAAGAGATTGCCCAGTTGCTGTCCAAGTTCTTCGAAGTTCGAGTTTTCTTCATCGCATCGTCCAAGGGATAAAGTAATCGTCTTCTAGATTAGATTCCTACAGTTGTAATTTTCCCAGAAACACAATAAATAAAGTAAATTTATTTATGGAAAATAAATTGGCGACTCTGCTGGGGAAAGCTGTCTCCTCCAATGAGATAGCAACAACTCAATGCGATACTTCGTCGATCGGCTCGACGAAGAAGACGATGGTCGTGCAATTCGACCAATCTGCTTACGAAGAAATGCTCAAGACGAAGGAGGGCCGAACTGCTTCCTCCGCTCTTCCTGCTGCCAAGAAGAAGGGACGCTCTGTCTATGTCCCTAAGTCTTCTTCGACATCCCGAGACGCTTCTGTCACTTCTCACGCTGACAAGAACACGTCTTCAACTTCAACGAAGCATGCTTCGGCTTCTCTGAACACGGCAACAGTGGCTTCTCCTAGTCACGCTGACAAAGTGGGTTCTTTAACCAAGTCAGCATGTCCAAGGAAAACCATCTCTGGACATGTCAAAGTCTTTTTTCCCTCTACTCTTACAACAGCAGTCGGCTCTTTAGCCATTAATGACGCTGCGCGTATGGCAGTCAAAGGGCAGCGTACAGCAAAGGTAGCGTACAAAAGCCAACAGCAGGCAGCGTACGCTAAGCCAAAGCCAGCGTATGCTAATAAAAAGGTAGCGTATGACCAGAATTCCAAACTAAAGTCAGCGTATGCCAATCGATACAGTCCTTTGACTGTTTCTCAAAATCTAGCTGGGGGTTCTCTTCCACAGAACATACAAATGATTCCCCCACAACTTGCACATCTTGTTTCAACCAAGGAGAAAGACTCTTTAGTCAACTCCTCTACTCCTAAGGTCTTTACCTCTGGAGTTAATTTGACTAGTACTCTTACTAGATCAAACAAAGGAAAATGCCTTTTGGCTACTTCCTCTAAAGATGGATTATTACCGACTCCTAGTCGGAATAATGTCCATCTTTCTTCTCTCAAAATTTCTCGATCTGAGAAAGGTAAATTACAAGTATCCAAGACTGATACCAAAGTCATATCTCCTACGGATCTTCGTAATAAGCTTAACCAGAATCATCTCGGTCCAACTGAGAAAAGTATACTAGACCATGATACAGAATATGCCAAGAACTATGTTGCTCAAATTAATCGGTCTTTATATACTCAAGAACCGAGAAGACAGAGGAATAAAAGACAAGTTTCTACACAGAAACTATCTTCCAATACTTCCCAATCTGTTCCTACAGATCTCCGGGAATATTTGCAAAACAAACGGAGAATCGACACTCCATCTGGCTATGACATTGCTCATATTTTCCATGAAAAGCATGGTTGCAGTTTTCAACCTCGGGTTGTGATTCAGTATTGTTGTTCACCAAAAAGACGATCTGTTTTCGAACGAATTCAATATGTGTCACGACCCGCACCCTAGCGTTAGGGCACGAGAACGTAACAACGTCCAGCCTACGCCGCAGTGTCGGCAGTAGAACGCTGTCCTAGGTCTCAATGCATCTAACAGTATAAGACTAAACAGTTTATACTCTCCGAATGGGGGTGACATAGAAGATACAGACTCAATCACATCTAAGGTAGAGCATGATAAGGATAGATAAAACATGAAATCTAAAAGAGATACAGGAGATAGAAGTCTAAGTGTCTAAGATACATAATCCCAGAAATACATCTCAAAACTCAAATACAGATACAATAATCCACAAAGTAAATACAACTCCAGACAAAATGAAATAACTACCTAAACAACCCCTACTGTGTCTCCTCTAGGCTAGCAGGCAATCCCAGGCCATCTGTAAAATTTATCAACAGGTCCAGTCAGGACAGGAGCGAGCACAATACATCTCAACAGTTCATAGCAGGTTAGAAAATATAATCATGCAGTAAAGTAAGATACAGGTACTGAAAGAAATGCTGTATGTAAACAGAGAGAGAGCTGTAATAGAAATATCTACTATAAGTAAAGAGCTACCAGTAACTAGTGATTTAGAGCACAAAGTCGACATGTGAACGGCTTGATTGTACATGGCTATACTAAAGAGGCGTACATGGCTATTCTACTTTGGAATTATTCACATGGCTATTTATACTCCCCCGTACCCCCAATCAATACATAAGGATCCAGCCAGGTTATGTTATATGATGCTATGTAACAGCCCCCGAAGGGTGGTAGACCCCGAAGGTGATAAGACCCCGAAGGTAATAGACCCCGAAGGTAATAGACCCCGAAGGTAATAGACCCCGAAGATGATACATAGTAGTCCCATAAATGGGATAAGGATTCTAGGAAGACTCTACGATCATAAGAGTATATGTCGTAAGTGATCAAAGAACCAATGAAGTATATGATACGTCATGTAAGTGAAATGCACAGAACATGTAGTACCCGATGCTCCCTGAGGATAACATCTCAAGAAGGGATCCATATAGTACCAATCCGTGTGACCAACGTGACAGTACAAATAAGGTAATCTACTGCAGGAAATAATTCTAAGCAGGATATGAAATGATCAGAGAATGTACTCGCCTGATATCTGAATGTCCAAGGTAAAGATACTGTCCGAGGAGAGGTGTCTGGCTCCTAATTAGAACAGCACAGGTCACAACATTTCCAGAAGGGTAATATAAAGTACTACAATGCATTCTACATGAATCTAGGTCAACTAGGCCAAAGTCAACCCTTGGTCAACTCTGGTCAACTGCACTAGTCAAACTAGGTCAAACTAGGTCATGTCCTAACCCAGCAAGTCTTACTAGGCCTAACCAAGACTATCCTAGCAAGCACACATCAATACAAGGCTATACAAGCCAACATACACCCAACTCTATATAGCATGCAATTATTCAATACTCAAATAGGCAAGAATTCACATTAGATATACACTAGGTAATCTATTACTTTAAGCTATACATGTCTACACATATATACACATACATATATTGGTATTCAACATTAGGTCTATAATCATGGCATTTCAATGGCTATATAAACTTATATATTATAACAGAATATGCTAACATATATATAATATACATACATAGCTAAGTTAACTGTATTCATAAATACTTATTTAAGAGGCTATGTGTGTGTATGTGAACATGCCAAAGGGGCAAGTGAGGGTTAAATGGGCATACATAGTGTATACATATCAAAGAGTGTTAAAGTGTAAGTGAACAAAGTGTCAAGTGTGATAGTGTCAACATAGTGTAAGGGGTACATGAGGTAATATAGGATTTGTGTTAACATAGAACATTACATCTTATTAACTTGTATATTGCATACATTACATCTATTATTACATTACATTCATGCTTGCATACATTCATCATTCATTTATTCTCTTGCACTACTATATGCACCATACATTACATACTATAGAACCTACATATTTATTACAAGCCATACTTATACATGCTTACATTAGATAGGATACTTACACCTCATACATCATTTATTTAACCATTTACTCATGCTTGAATTCTCTATTTAATTACATAATGTATATACATTAACATGGGTTAAAATCAAATAGAACATTATATTACACACAAGGGTGCACAAAATGTATATGCCGAATAGAAACTCCTACTAATAATTAATACTGTACCATCTCAGCATGAATTAAAATCTAGAATTAAAGTATGTTATAGATCTATGTGTTAGCTTTCCGAAACTTCAAACGGATCGCATTTTCGTTTCCGAAAACTCCTGGAATCGCAAAAACACCGAGAACGCGTTTGTCTTTCGTACAGCTGACACTCAAATAATTCTCCAGAAAGTTACAGAAAGAATTAGGCCTAATAATACATGTTTTTGGAAAGCTAACTTCAATATGCTTCTTTAAAAAAAACGGAAGATTAAACCGAGCTTTGAGATAGAAGTTATGACATTTCTAAGTTAGGGCTGAAATTAAAAACGTGGATAAAAATAATGACGGATTTGGATAGTTTGAGACAAAAGAACACAAGTATATAACATAATATATCAAGAACTCACTCTCTACACTAATATATATATATGAGACACTATAGAACACATCTCCAATACAAAAATATGAGATTAAACATGTAATAATTCATTCATACATAACAACAACATATAGTGTGTCCAAATTTGGGATTTTCCTACATGGACACAACCACAACACAAAGGACACTCCTATGACCTCCAAATGGACACGAAATAGACACAAATAGAGATACAACCATGAGGGTCATTCCTATGGGTTTAAAATAGACCTATATGCATGAGGAAATGAAAAGGAGAAGGGATTTATACCTCCCAGTAGATCGAATTGAAGAAAAGCCTTCCCGGATCGACACCGACACGTAGAGATTCCAAAAGGACACGAACGAGCTCCGAATCCTCCCAAACTTGGGTAGCTTCCTCCTTGGCTAGAATGGAGAAGGAAAGAAGAAGATTTGGTGGTGAAATGGAAGGATTTGGTGGAGAAATTGCTAGGGATTGCTCTCTAGAAATTTGGGGAAGAACAAGAGAGAGAGTGTGGATGAGAATAATGAAATGAACTTGAGCCTATCCTCTCCCAAAGTGGCTGGCCATATGGGGCTATTTGTCCTATTATGTAAGGTCCAAAATGCCCCCACTAACCTATTCTATGAGTATTAGGAACGGGCTAATTGGTTGGGGCTAAATTAGTCATTCTAAAGTCTCTAATCACACTAACCTTATCCATAATAATTAGTCTAACCTCTAACTAAAATATTTCTATCAGTGGACTAAAATTAATATCATGTGGACCATGTCTAACTAGTGTGTGGGTCCCACTAGAGTCAAACTACCCCCGGGTCCCCGTTTCAAGTCGGATTGAGTTAAAATTCGAACCCGACTCAAATAACCCCAAAACAATATCATAAATAATAAAATAATATCAAAATAATTCAAAGAGGTCAAATGCAAAAATATCCTTAGGCCAGAAATGACATTAAAATATCATAATCACATGGTTAGGCTCTAGGTCAAACAGTCTCTAGGATTTCACTAGCAAAACGTCAAAACCACAAGTCATTGATTTAAATAATTTTAAAATGATTTAAAATCACCAAACATCATATCATGAATTAAATATTATTATTAAAATAATTATAAACACAAAATTTCAAAATTACCCTCATTTGGAAAACTGGGTGCTACAACTCTACCCACCTTAGAAAAATTTCGTCCTCGAAATTTAAGATCGATAGTACTCCTTCTAGAGCCTCTAACCTACCCAATATCTAAGGTAACACTTCCTAACACTGGAATAATAAACGAACATCTAAATAATGTCAATCTAGGAATACCTCCAACACTGCTCTGCTGTACGACGGTAATGAAACTTCAATAAAATATGGACTGGAACCTATATCGAAGGGACTGGACCTATTTTAAAGTGGTCTTAACTAAGGATGAAAAGGAACTGATCATAGGCTATAGGTATGCTCAAACTATTATCTTCCTATTAACCATCTATTAATACATTCTATTACCATAGGAATGATGCATTACTAAGACATATAGGCCCCTATCTCTCATAACACATTTATACTCACCAGAAGACTAGTACATCCTATCAAGGCTGATACTATAATCTCTCATAAATCTCATAAGCTATATGTTTATAGACACACATCCCCACATCCAGGACTAACCTATATATATCTACAACTGATACTAATGGGATGACGTCCCTATTTTTCAACAATCAAGTTCTAAATTTTTTTTTTCTAAATCATACAATTTGAAGGAATAGTATACAAGGTCAGGGCATACCGTAGCAGTTGGAAGTCTCACCTAGGTGCACTGGTCATTCTAGGTCAAAACAGTACTATGGTATCAACACACAAACAATCTAGGGTGTCTTAATTGGGAAGGTAAGGGAACAACAATCATCAAGGTTGTAGGGCTGTCTACCATCCTATATAAAAATTGGTCATTATCAAAATAAAATAAAGGCAACTACCAATTATCTAAAAAAAAGGTACAGAAAATCAAATTCAAAAATTAAGGAATTAAAAATTACTTGTATTGAAATCCAATCACAATATATATATAGAGAGAGCGTTAGATAGGAAAAAGCTAGCATTGTGTGTATGGGAACGTGTTCATATGGTTAGATAGTAGGCGTGTGTGTACGTGAATATACATGAAAGTGTATATGAGGATTTGGATTTCAAACAATAACTATCAAGTTACGCTAATCATGGCATATGGGTTAACAATCTACAATATACAATCTATTTAATCACAACTTGCATGGCTAACCATATATATATATATAAAAAGGTAGAGACTTAGTTATGTATTTATATATTATAACATGTATGCCTAAGCTCTATATATATCTATCTAAATATATAATCATAACATAGAGGGGAAAAAGGGTTAGGTTAAATGACAGTATATACTATGTTAGAGTGTGTGTGTGTCCTTGTATAGGGTTATAGCTTAGTATGAAAGTTTAAACCCAGTTTTAGTTCAGCATTTACATAAAAAATATATCTGAAAATAAGCTAACATTTAACCAGTGTAATATTAACATAATGCAATTTCAAAATTTAGGAGTTTGAAACATCACAACTAATTTCAATGCTCCCAATACATCCTAGCATGATAGAAATGAAACCCTAACATACTATCAATACATTTATCTACGCATACAGTTCAATATTACATGTTAAATCTAAAATTTAACTAAACAAAGAAATTAACGTAAAAATGTTAACATGTAACTAGTTTTCAAGATTTTGGAGAAATTTGAACATTAAAAACCAACTCAATGTTTATCACAAACTAATATGTAAGAATATGAAACCTAAATTTATATCCCTACTTACAACAATGTACGCAGCTCTAAATATTTCATAAAAAAATGGAACAACAATTTGAACTAATTATTCGGAATCTCGTATCAAGGGTTAATATGCACACAGTCTCAGATTTTTCAAATTTAACACAAAACTCAACCAAAAAATTTTTTTGAATTGACACCCTATGTATAACATACATGTGCAGTGGTATAAATAAAACTATTATCATAAAATTTTATATTTAAAATTACGGGTTAAGCTAGAAAAAGTAGAGAATCAGAAATATTGGGGTTTTAAAAATTTAACATCAACAACATATTAATAGGTATTCAGGTAGGTGGACAATCAAGTGTAGCATGCATACGTGTTAAGCAAAGTGTCTGCTATATATATTCATATATATATTCTCATGTCCTAATATAAAAATTTATTCTACGTTAAGACTAACATTTAGATCTCTACCAAGATTGCAAGCAGGTGATTGACGTAATCAAGACAGCTTTATTATCATTATTATTTAATATAAGGATAATAGCAAGAAAGAAATAACGCTAAAATCTGTTCTGCTTATCTGTTTAAAGAAGGAACGATTTTGAAATCCAGAGCTAAAATATCAAATTCAAGATAAAGTCTAACAAAATCATCGATTCATTGTATTATGAAAAACTCATAGCAAGAAATTTCACAAGGTTTATAAAACCAACTAAACTTACTCCTGAGTTAAATAATAGAAAACTAGACAAAACAACAAATAATAATTCTTTTTTTTGAGTGACTGAACAAAAGTAGAGAAAACATGTTCAAAAATATTTAAGGTGCAATCTGATCATCATATGCGTCTATCCAAAATCATGTACTCTAAATCCTCGTCATACTAGTAAGCAAGGCTACGATAATCACAGAGCCCTTGACTTATGCATATATCTCTAGAATCATGGTATTTAACATTTTCGCGGTGCCGCTAGCTTGGCTGCGAAAACCTTAAATTCCCACATCCGAGAAATATATCCAGAGTCAGACTATATGTCCTCACCATGCTGGCTAATGTGACTATAGAAGACTAGATTCCATAACATAGATGACCTAGCCCATATAATTTCATCTTGCCAAAAATTAAATTAATCAATAATGAATACTCAAAAATCAAATCAAATTTATTAACGAACATCAAAATTCAAAAATGAACAAAATCCATCAAAATACAAACTCGAATGCAACAGCTATCATCAAAATTCAAAATTCGACAATCATCCATCAAAATTAATAAATACAAACCCAAATTCAACAATAATCCATCAAATTCAACAACAGAAAATAAAGATAAAACAATCAAGGAAAAAGAGAGTTTTCAAATCGAAGTTAAAATAAGATTCTCAAGGGTCGTCCCAGGAATCTCTCAAGGGTTCCTAACTGTGATTGAGTACCTTCAAAATATATCCTAATCCTACTGCAGGCTGTAGTGGTACTCAAGTTCGAATACCACTACATAAACTCGACCTGCATGGGCCACCACTAAAAACGTGTCACGACCCGCACCCTAGCGTTAGGGCACGAGAACGTACAACGCCCAGCCTACGCCGCAGTGTTGGCAGTAGAACGCTGTCCTAGGTCTCAATGCATCTAACAGTATAAGACTAAACAGTTTATACTCTCCGAATGGGGGTGACATAGAAGATACAGACTCAATCACATCTAAGGTAGAGCATGATAAGGATAGATAAAACATGAAATCCAAAAGAGATACAGGAGATAGAAGTCTAAGTGTCTAAGATACATAATCCCAGAAATACATCTCAAAACTCAAATACAGATACAATAATCCATAAAGTAAATACAACTCCAGACAAAATGAAATAACTACCTAAACAACCCCTACTGTGTCTCCTCTAGGCTAGCAGGCAATCCCAGGCCATCTATAAAATTTATCAACAGGTCCAGTCAGGACAGGAGCGAGCACAATACATCTCAACAGTTCATAGCAGGTTAGAAAATATAATCATGCAGTAAAGTAAGATACAGGTACTGAAAGAAATGCTGTATGTAAACAGAGAGAGAGCTGTAATAGAAATATCTACTATAAGTAAAGAGCTACCAGTGACTAGTGATTTAGAGCACAAAGTCGACATGTAAACGGCTTGATTGTACATGGCTATACTAAAAAGGCGTACATGGCTATTCTACTTTGGAATTGTTCACATGGCTATTTATACTCCCCCGTACCCCCAATCAATATATAAGGATCCAGCCAGGTTATGTTATATGATGCTATGTAACAGCCCCCGAAGGGTGGTAGACCCCGAAGGTGATAAGACCCCGAAGGTAATAGACCCCGAAGGTAATAGACCCCGAAGGTGATACATAGTAGTCCCATAAATGGGATAAGGATTCTAGGAAGACTCTACGATCATAAGAGTATATGTCGTAAGTGATCAAAGAACCAATGAAGCATATGATACGTCATGTAAGTGAAACGCACAGAACATGTAGTACCCGATGCTCCCTAAGAATAACATCTCAAGAAGGGATCCATATAGTACCAATCCGTGTGACCAACGTGACAGTACAAATAAAGTAATCTACTGCAGGAAATAATTCTAAGCAGGATATAAAATGATCAGAGAATGTACTCGCCTGATATATGAATGTCCAAGGTAAAGATACTGTCCGAGGAGAGGTGTCTGGCTCCTAATTAGAACAACACAGGTCACAACATTTCCAGAAGGGTAATATAAAGTACTACAATGCATTCTACATGAATCTAGGTCAACTAGGCCAAAGTCAACCCTTGGTCAACTCTGGTCAACTGCACTAGTCAAACTAGGTCAAACTAGGTCATGTCCTAACCCAGCAAGTCTTACTAGGCCTAACCAAGACTATCCTAGCAAGCACACATCAATACAAGGCTATACAAGCCAACATACACCCAACTCTATATAGCATGCAATTATTCAATACTCAAATAGACAAGAATTCACATTAGATATACACTAGGTAATCTATTACTTTAAGCTATACATGTCTACACATATATACACATATATATATTGGTATTCAACATTAGGTCTATAATCATGGCATTTCAATGGCTATATAAACTTATATATTATAACAGAATATGCTAACATATATATAATATACATACATAGCTAAGTTAACTGTATTCATAAATACTTATTTAAGAGGCTATTTGTGTGTATGTGAACATGGCAAAGGGGCAAGTGAGGGTTAAATGAGCATACATAGTGTATACATATCAAAGAGTGTTAAAGTGTATGTGAACAAAGTGTCAAGTGTGATAGTGTCAACATAGTGTAAGGGGTACATGAGGTAATATAGGATTTGTGTTAACATAGAACATTACATCTTATTAACTTGTATATTGCATACATTACATATATTATTATATTACATTCATGCTTGCATTCATTCATCATTCATTTATTCTCTTGTACTACTATATGCACCATACATTACATACTGTAGAACCTACATATTTATTACAAGCCATACTTATACATGCTTACATTAGATAGGATACTTACACCTCATACATCATTTACTTAACCATTTACTCATGCTTGAATTCTCTATTTAATTACATAATGTATATACATTAACATGGGTTAAAATCAAATAGAATATTATATTACACACAAGGGTGCACAAAATGTATATGCCGAATAGAAACTCCTACTAATAATCAATACTGTACCATCTCAGTATGAATTAAAATCTAGAATTAAAGTATGTTATAGATCTATGTATTAGCTTTCCGAAACTTCAAACGGATCGCGTTTTCGTTTCCGGAAACTCCCGGAATCGCGAAAACACCGAGAACGCGTTTGTCTTTCGTACAGCTGACACTCAAATAATTCTCCAGAAAGTTACAGAAAGAATTAGGCCTAATAATACATGTTTTTGGAAAGCTAACTTCAATATGCTTCTTTTAAAAAAAACGGGAGATTAAACCGAGCTTTGAGATAGAAGTTATGACATTTCTAAGTTAGGGCAGAAATTAAAAACGTGGATAAAAATAATGACGGATTTGGGTAGTTTGAGACAAAAGAACACAAGTATATAACATAATATATCAAGAACTCACTCTCTACACTAATATATATATATGAGACACTATAGAACACATCTCCAATACAAAAATATGAGATTAAACATGTAATAATTCATTCATACATAACAACAACATATAGTGTGTCCAAATTTGGGATTTTCCTACATGGACACAACCACAACACAAAGGACACTCCTATGACCTCCAAATGGACACGAAATAGACACAAATAGAGATACAACCATGAGGGTCATTCCTATGGGTTCAAAATAGACCTATATGCATGAGGAAATGAAAAGGAGAAGGGATTTATACCTCCCAGTAGATCGAATTGAAAAAAAGCCTTCCCGGAGCGACACCGACACGTAGAGATTCCAAAAGGACACGAACGAGCTCCGAATCCTCCCAAACTTGGGTAGCTTCCTCCTTGGCTAGAATGGAGAAGGAAAGAAGAAGATTTGGTGGTGAAATAGAAGGATTTGGTGGAGAAATTGCTAGGGATTGCTCTCTAGGAATTTGGGGAAGAACAAGAGAGAGAGTGTGGATGAGAATAATGAAATGAACTTGAGCCTATCCTCTCCCAAAGTGGCTGGCCATATGGGGCTATTTGTCCTATTATGTAAGGTCCAAAATGCCCCTACTAACCTATTCTATGAGTATTAGGAACGGGCTAATTGGTTGGGGCTAAATTAGTCATTCTAAAGTCTCTAATCACACTAACCTTATCCATAATAATTAGTCTAATCTCTAACTAAAATATTTCTATCAGTGGACTAAAATTAATATCATGTGGGCCATGTCTAACTAGTGTGTGGGTCCCACTAGAGTCAAACTACCCCCGGGTCCCCGTTTCAAGTCGGATTGAGTTAAAATTCGAACCCGACTCAAATAACCCCAAAACAATATCATAAATAATAAAATAATATCAAAATAATTCAAAGAGGTCAAATGCAAAAATATCCTTAGGCCAGAAATGACATTAAAATATCATAATCACATAGTCAGGCTCTAGGTCAAACAGTCTCTAGGATTTCACTAGCAAAACGTCAAAACCACAAGTCATTGATTTAAATAATTTTAAAATGATTTAAAATCACCAAACATCATATTATGAATTAAATATCATTATTAAAATAATTATAAATACGAAATTTTAAAATTACCCTCATTTGGAAAACTGGGTGCTACAATATGAACCAATATTGGATGAAGATGAACCTATTTATGCTTCTATCAACATGACCTCCAGAAATATTAGGGATAGCATACGGTCTGATGCTATATCAGATTCTGAAGATGGTGTTTACCTCGGCACCCGATCCAGGACCGGAGCCTTGACCAGGGTCTCTTCTTCTTCTCATCCAAGTAATAATCCGGAGATCACAGAGGACTTCCTTGGAGAGTCCAACTTTCCAGTATTGACTCCAGTAAATAGCCCCGGGAAAGATACTGATTCTCACAGCGATGATTCAGAACAGACTGTTTTATCGTCTATTCCTCGAATGGTTACCACTTACATGGTAGACGGTAATCATGAACCTTCGACTAGCACTGAAGCTCATGAACAGAGGATTTCTTCCTTGGAACAATAGTTGCGAGCTATGGCAGATACATTGAATGCTATGCACACTCTTATGCAAGCTCAGCATCAAACTCAGCAAGTCCAACAAGCAGTACCACCAGTGGTATTAAATACTCCTATTGCCCCAAACCCGGAACCCTCTACTATTCCGGAGGTACAGTCTAATGTTCCTGTACAACCCACTCCAAGTCAGTCCGGAGCTGGGGGTGGTACATATGCTGCAGTCCCTCCTCCCAATTACACTCAACAAATTACAACTCCATAATCTTCCGGAATTGTTACTGAAGAGTTAAAGAATCTCCGAACTCAATTTGAGGCATTCAAACAGAAGGATGGTTTACAAAGGTTAGGCATCAAGCAACCTTATCCGATAGAATGGAAGCAAGTATCGTATCCACCAAAATACAAACCTCCGACCATCTCTTTCTTTGATGGGACTACCTCTCCAAGTCAGTTCATTAATCACTTTGAAGTAATGACTGATCAGTTGCAACCAAGCGATGCCCTCCTCACTCGGGTGTTCGTCGGATGTCTCAAAGGAACGGCTTATGAATGGTATAGAAGTCTCCCTGATGGGTGCATTACCTCATTTGCCAGTTTCAAACAAATGTTTCTTGAACGGTTCTATGAAGGGCTCAATGACATGACCATGTCAGCCCTCATAAGAATTAAACAGAAAAATAATGAAACAACTGAGGACTTCATTGAAAGAATCAGAAGAGAAGCCCTCAAAATGCCTCTCAGAACTCCCGATGCTGTTACTATCGACACTTGCAAGTCGAATCTCTTACCAATCATCAGCATGTGGACAGGGTCCACTCAATTCCAAGATTGGCCTTCATTCATCGTCCGTGCCAAAGCTGCCGAAGTCAATGCTGAGACTTTCAAAGGCCTGGGGGTACAAATGGCTTCCAAAGAATCAAATCAGAGTGCTAGCAATAGTGCTAGACCCAACAATCGTAAAGGAAAAGAGGCTCTTGAAGTCAATCTCCAGAGCAATAGTCAGGAGACAAAAACTACTCAAACTACCCCAGCTCCAACAAATCAACAACAGAGACCTCCTCGACCGAAGGAAGAGTATTCTTTCGACGATGACGATATTCAGGGTATCTTTGAATGCTTACTCAAAGGTAACAAGATTCAATTGCCAGAAATCAAGAAACCTGATGAAGCCAATAAGAAGGATCATCCGAAATACTGTCCATATCATAGAATGCTGGGTCATACAATCCGGTCTTGCTATGTATTAAAAGGAAAGATCCAGGAAATGATTAAGTCAGGAGCTGTGACACTGACACCCAAAGACAAGACAGTCACAGCAAATGTGATTTCAATGCAGTTCGGTGATTTTCCTCCTTTAATGGTGGAAAGTGGGATTGTTCCTATCCCCAAAGCAACTCTCGAGGTTGTGAACATCCCACCAGCACAGAATGAAAGACTTGTTCCTGTCACAACTAAGAAGGGAGAAATCATGTGGATTCACCCGGATTTAATGACAGAGTTTGAGACATCTTCCTCTTCTCCTCGGAAGACTACTTTGTCTAAAAAGAAGCCTGGGAAGACTAAGTCATGCAACATGACTTCTAGTATCACACCCAATCTTTCTCTAACCTCTACTTTTGTTTTGGCAGGAAACTCACCCCCTACAGAGGTAAAAACTGTACCTAAAGTTGAAGATATGTACAAGCCTGCATTCCATCTATATAGTTCACAATCTCGTAAATTAATGGCAAAGATGGGCTATGATCTAGCCACTGCTCCTGGTTTAAACTCAGGCAAAGGGCTCCAAGCACCTTTAGCCATCACTATGAGACATAATCAATCTCGTGTTGGCCTTGGTTTCTGGAATAAAGCTCTCATCAAGCACAAAAGAACCAAGAATAAGATGAAGAATTGCAATATGGTTTCGATAGACCCTGAACCTGAATCTGAAGTCGAAGTTCTTGCCGGAACTCGGTCAGGAAAAATATATCTGAAAGATTATGCTGACATTTCTGAAGAAACTCCTGATGTCCCTCTGGTTATAGCTCCAACACCAGTCTCTACTGAAGAACCTTCAAATGTTCCTGTTGAGACAGTTCCTTCTAAACCAACAACAACTGACAAAGGCAAACAACAAGTCCGCTTCGACAAACCATTGAAGAAGTCATCTCCTACAGGACTTGAAAAGCCTTATAATTTTGATATATTGGCTCAACTAGCCAATACACCAGCTAAATTGTCAATCCTCGAGCTCTTACGCCTCTCTAAAGAGACTCGAGAAACTCTGAGTGAAGCACTGCTGCAAGCAGAAACCTGCCTAACTCTCCTCAAGAAGTTGGAAACAGAACCTGTCTCTCATTGCCATAATGTATTGGAATTAATTCCAAACATTACCTTTACGCAGGATGATATGCTGCTAGAGGATAATCGACATGACCGTCCTTTATATCATACAGGATATGTCGATTCTATGAAGGTTGATCGTCTACTGATTGATCCAGGATCCGCTCTCAGTATTATGCCAAAGACTATGCTAGATGCACTGAAGATACCAGTGCATAGTCTTTCCAGCATTATCACTACCATCTTGGGATTCAATCAAGGAAAAAGTGAGCCTTTAGGCAAGATTCGTCTCAAATTTCAAATAGGCAATCTTCGCACTAAGGTTACTTTCTATATCATCGACAATTATGGTTGCTCATATAATGCCCTATTGGGGAGACCATTCTTACATGAACATAATGTTGTTCCTTCGACTCTTCATCAATGCTTCAAATATGTTGATGATAATGGAGAGGTTCAAAAAGAAGTGGCAGATCTCTATCCCTTTAAAGGAGTCGAAGCTTACTTCAATGACGCTCGCATGTACAAAGATGAATACTCAAAAGTCTTGCAAGCTATGGATGACGACGATGAGACATCAAAAGTCGACACCTTTGTTATTCCTGTAAAAGGGCGTATCACTCATCCACAGTCTCTTAAACCATCTGAAGAAGACTCACTGATAATTCCTGTCAGTGGACGTACTACTGCATTGTCTTCCCAAGCTCCACAAAGTTTATTGATAATTCCCGTCACTGGACGCACTACTCCCCCTCCATCTTCTCAGGCTAGACCCAATACTCTAGTCATTCCAGTCAGTGGACGTACTACTTATCCACGATCTTCTTCAAGGGAGCTCACCTCTTCTGAGCCTTTTGTTATCGATCTTAATCGAAACAAAATTTCTGATCGCTCTTCTTCTCCCCCTTTTGTCATTAATTTGACTAAGTCTGATAAGGCTCAGCCTTCTGTTGTAAATACAGTATCTAATATTAATGAAATATCTCCTTTGCAGTATATTGATGTCTGTAATCATGTACAAAGTTATTTACAATTGTTAGATAGCTTAAAGCCACTAACTATAGGAGTTGTTCAAACTCTTCACACAGAAGTGTCATTAGAGTCTATACAAAAATCATACTTCGTGGTCCCCATTAGAAAAAAGGGAGAAAATCCAATATTCTTCTATAAAGGACCCCAGAATCCTCCTAACCTGGAAGAAGATGACAAAAACGATGATACTGGAAGGTTACAATTACGTCGCTACAGTCAGCAGTCCAAAAATATCATCAAGAATATGGGTTATGACTTCAGAACAAGCCTCAATAATGGAAAAGGAAGAAGAATGCCTGTTCGAATTCCTCCATTAAAATATGGAAGGACGAAATGTGGTTTAGGTTACATTGCTCCTACCTCCTTTATCAACGTAGTTCATGAGGATTTAGAATCCGATGGAGACGAACGATCTGAGTCTTCCGATTCCCTCTCTTGGGATTCTGACACAAGTATTGGCGATCTCCATCGTTCTGTTCTATCCATCAATATGGTCTCTGTTGATGGCCCGTAAGAAAATGATAAAGATGAGGATGATTTTGAAATATCACCCGAATCAGAATAATGGGCTCAGAGATTAGATAATCAATGGGAATTCAGGTTCGAGCAAAGAGAACCTCCTACTGAAGATAAATTGATCCAAATTGATGTTGGTGAAGAGGGGTCCCCTAAAACCAATATTCATCAGCGAAAGTCTTTCAGAAACAGATAAGCAAGACATGATCAAGATTATTCATGATTATATCGATGTCTTTGCCTGGAGTTACGAGGATATGCCAGGATTAGATCCAAAGATCGTAACGTACAAACTTAATATCATGCCAAATGCTAAACCGGTCAAACAACAACATCGACGATTTCGCCCAGACATTATGGATGCAATTGAAGCTGAAGTCAACAAGCTTATGGCTTCCGGATTTATTCGAGAGGAACAACATCCTGAATGGGTGGCTAACATCGTTTCTGTCCTCAAAAAGACCGGCAAGATCCGAGTCTGTATAGACTTTCGCGATCTCAATGCAGCTTGTCCTAAAGACGAGTTTCCTCTTCCAATTATCGATGTCATGATCGACAACACATGTGGTTTCGAACGAATGTCATTCATGGATGGATATTCGGGATACAACCAAATCAAAATATTTCCAGACGACGAGAGACATACTTCCTTCAGAACGCCGATCGGTACATATTGTTATACAGTGATGCCGTTTAGTCTCAAAAATACAGGAGCAACATATCAGCGAGCAATGAGCACTATATTCCGCGAACATCTCCAAAAAATAGTCGAATGCTATGTTGATGATATTGCAGTTAAAAGTCGACGAAAGGAGGATCATATCCAAGATTTGAAGACTATCTTTGATTTAATGCATCAGCATCAACTTAAAATGAACCCTACTAAGTCCTTCTTGGGCGTCTCTAGTGGCAAATTTCTTGGCTTCGTCATTACCGCTAAAGGTATACACGTGGATCCCGAGAAGATCAAAGCCATTCAAGAGATGCGTCTTCCACGCACCTTAAAAGAGCTACGAGGATTTCAAGGAAGAATTGCTTATATCAGGAGATTTATTTCCAACTTATTAGGACGCTGCAGACCATTCAACAAACTTCTGAAGAATGGTGTATCTTTCGTCTGGAACGAAGAATATGAAAAAGCATTTGACGATATCAAACAGTATCTCATGAACCCTCCGGTTTTGGTACCTTCCGTCTCGGGAATACCATTCCTTTTATATGTTCGAGCCATGGATCATTCTCTCGGTGCATTACTCGCCCAGAAAAATAAAGATGGCCATGAACAGGCTATTTATTATCTCAGTCGCACAATGACAGGTGCTGAACCGCGTTATTCTCCAATCGAGAAAGAATGCCTAGCATTAATGTTTGCCGTTCAGAAGACGCGACATTATATTATCGGTCAAACGATTCACGTCATTTCCAGAGTGAATCCCATCAGGATTATGATGAAGAAACCCGGTATTCTCAACTCTAGACTAGCTAATTAGGGAATTTTGTTAGCTCAATACGACATGCATTATATTCCTCAAAAGTCAGTTAAAGGATAGGCTCTTGCTGATTTCCTGGCAGCTCATGCAGTTCCAGAAGGTTCTAAATTATATGATGAGATTCCAGATGAAGTTCTAGATTCAAATCTGGTTTCTGAAGAAATTCCTACCTGGCATCTATTCTTTGATGGAGCATCTAGAATAGGTCCTAACAGCGATATTGTCGCCGGAGTTGGGATTGTTCTTGTATCCCCAGAAGGATTAACTATTCAGAGGGCTTATTCTCTGGATCAATCATGTTCAAACAATGTAGTCGAATACAATACGTTGCTCATCGGTCTTCAACTCGCTAAACATCTGGATATTCAATATTTAGAAGTTTATGGAGACTCCAAGCTTATTGTCAATCAGATCAGAGGAACATATGAAGTCCGTCATTAGGATTTGATACCTTATCATCGAGCAGCACTCTCTATGGCCTCCTCCTTTGAAGGTTTCTTTATTGAACATGTTCGACGAGCCTATAATGCAGAAGCTGATGCTTTGGCTAATCTTGCTGCTGTATTAGCCATACCAATCAGACGTCAGCAAGTGATAGTGGTTTATAACCGAGAACTATTCTACGTTGAGAATAATTTGGCTTTGGCTTTTCCCTATAATCCAGACGAAGATTCTCTCAACCTTGATGCTGGATTAAAGTTTGACAAAGTGTCCTCATCTTCTTCCGATTCTACTATGGAATATGTCTTTTCTAACAAAATAGAAGCCATAACTGAAGATTGGAGACGTCCGTTTTTAGACTTTGTATTATATGACATACTTCCCGATAATCCGAACGAGGCAGCGTCTATCCGGCGTCGATCTCTCAGATTCTATTATAATCATACTATGAAGACATTATATCGTCGGGCCTATGACGGTCTTCTCCTCCGTGCATTACTGGTGAAGAGGCACAATAGATTGTCCGTGAAGCACAAGATGGTGTTTGTGGAGCCCATCAACCAGGTCCTAAGCTTCAAGATCGTATCCGACGTATGGGTTATTATTGGCCCACAATGGTGGCTGACGCCATTCAATATGCTCGAAAATGTAAAGCCTGTCAAATTCATGCAGACTTTATCCATCAACCATCAGAGTTCTTACACCCAACAGCGGCATCATGGCCCTTTGAGGCTTAGGGCATGGACGTCATTGGTCCTATTAACCCACCATCATCAAAAGGACATCGGTTTATTCTAGCAATAACCGATTACTTTTCCAAATGGGCTGAAGCAATCCCGTTATCTGAAGTCAAAACTTCTAATGTCATCAACTTCGTCAAACATCATGTCATCTATCGATTTGGTGTTCCTCGGCGTATTATTCATGATAATGGACCACAGTTCGTCAGTCAGAAATTTACTCGATTCTGCGACGATCATCGGATCAATAATTTAGCTTCTACAGCATATAATCCAGCAGCTAATGGATTGACAGAAGCTTTCAATAAAACGATTATCAAACTCTTGAAAAAGTTCGTTTCTTCCAAAAAACGCAACTGGAGCGAGAAGCTTGGTGAATGTTTATGGGCCTACCGCACCACAGTTCGTAATGCGACCGGATGTACGCCTTTCTCTATGGTATATGGGTGTGAAGCTGTTCTTCCCCTCGAGATCCAAATTCCTTCTCTGAGAATCGCAATCTCCAATGAACTACAACAGAAAATAATGATCGTCTTCGACTTCAAGAACTGGAAGCCCTAGATGAAAAGCGATTGTTTGCTCAACAAAATATCGAGCTGTATCAGGCTCGAATTTCAAAAGCTTTTAACCGAAAAATCAAAGTCAGAGCATATCAGAAAGGAGAGCTGGTCCTTACTGTCAGACGTCCGATGACTATGACACATATGAGCAAAGGCAAATTCGACGCAAAATGGGAAGGCCCATTCGTAGTAAACAAAGTCTTCTCTAATGGAGCATATCAGCTTGCCTCTATGGATGGAAAAGTCACGATGATGCCTATCAATGGCAAATTCCTAAAGAAATATTATGTATAAATTTCATTAATATATATAATATTTTCATTATTCCCCAGCAAGTATAAAATCAGAGTTAATTCTTCCTTACAGAAGTTGTCTCGATATCGTTATCACCAGTGGAAACTGATATTCTGCCACGTATCATCTTTCCAGAGAATTTGATATTCTGTCTTATTAGATCCCCAGTGGATTTAATAAAGATCTCGTATAGAAAATCACGTCCATATTACCTCTGAATTTTCTATCTCATTATCATGTTTTCTATGAAAATGATATCTAGTCTTTTGATTTCCGAGTTCAAAGATCATGAAAAATAGAGTCCGAAGATATCTCTATATCTGAATTCTGTTTTCTCTAATCAGTATTAAACTAAAATTATCTTTGGTTTAATATCATCTGATAGAATTACAAAGTTTATTTGTATATTCTATTCTATTGAAATATGTCATGTATTATTTATCTCTGAACATGTTTTCTACAAAAAATATCATCCACAGAATTGAAATCAAGCCAAGATATTCATTTCTTTAATCAAAGTCAAAATATTGATTACAATTGGATTTCAAAAAAATTTAGCACATGAAAAATGTAAAAGAACTATTTAGGAGGAGTAATTATCTCCTGAATACGAACAATTACGTTATTCATCTTCTCTTCATGAGCTTTATGGATCCGCTCTGCTGCTTCAACTTCGACCATTCGTTGATCATAATCTAGGATAATAGAACTACGACGATTGGTCTCTTCAATCTGATTAATCTGTATCAGTTCCCGCTCTTGCTGTAAAAGTTGGCAGCGTTCGGCTTCAGATATACGAGTGGTGGTAATCTCTGATTGCTCCTTTTCCACGGAGGTAATTCGCTCTTGAAGACGAGCTAATTCCTCTTTCAACTTATTAAGCTCACCGGCTTTTGATGCTTCATCCTTCTCCAGACACTCCATCTTCTAACGAGTAGTTATTATTTCTTCATCTTTCGCCATTAACTGTTCAGAAGACAGAGCGAGGAATTCTTTCAAAGCAATATGCTGAGCTTGAGCTTCACTTTCTAATTGAGCAATCTCAGCTGCAGTCAAAGATTTAATATCTTCCTTTTTGATCTCCCAGTACTTATGGATCGTTACTTCTAAGTCATCCAGGAGATGCTCAAAGAAGACACACTGGGTCTCATAACCAGCCTGTCTCAAAGCTGAAAGCGGAAAATTAATCGCCGCTTGAAGATCCGAGAAAGACATAGTTTCATCCTTCATAAGCCGTCTGGAGAATGTATCCAGATATGAATAAATAATATCTGAATACATCCCCATGATCTTTGCTATCTCTGTTTCAAAATCGGGAGTCGCTGCAACAGTAAAGGAAGGAGCAGGAGGAGCCTCTATCCTGGGAGTTGAAGTAAGTGCTTTCGGGGAACTAGGCAAATGTGAACTCCCCTCACCCATATCAGTCTGGATAAGTGGGGCCTGAGTCGAACTCATTGCCGGTACAGTTCCTACAACTGTTGAAATCAAAGAAGCATGATCAAAATTAAAAGACAATAAAGCAAGGAAAATATAAAACTTTGCTGAATAAAATATTACCTGGAGCTGGTTCGTATTCAGTTTCCGTTGGATCATTCAGCCCAGCTCGTAGTCTGTTCAGAGTGCTTTCTGACACGGGATTTATTTCACTGCTGCCCGCCCCAGAAGTACTCGAAACTGGAACTTATATTTCTAGATGCCTCTCCGGCTCTGGAGTCAACCCTGAATGTTGACCAATTGTCTTCAGTACATCAATTGGAGTCTTAGATGGTGATTCATTGTCTATCTCCATGTCCTCTTCTTCAAAAGAATGAGACAAAGGTTCATAGTCAACCTGTTCGTCGTCACTCTTATTACTCTCCGAAATTTCAGTAATTGGCTTGAGAGTAGTGGCTTCCTTCACTGATTCTCCCGAAATTAGTAAGTCATTAGCTGTTTTAGTCTGATTCTCGGCCTCTACCGCAGGTTGACTAATTACCTGCGTATCATCGGCCGTTAGCGGAATCGATTCTATATCAGAAGGCATGGATGATCCAACAGGTTCAGGTACATCTTCTTCAATAGGTTCCGTCTTTATAGAAAAAGCAAAGGCAGCTTGCTTTTCTAAAGCCAATCGCTCGGCACGATTGGTGGGACTCTCTGCATCGAGACAAATTACGGATTTAGTTTTTGAAACTATCACTTTCCTTCCTATTCTTTTTGTGAATGGAACAGTAGGATAATCGTCTTTTGAGTCACTACCTGCTTCATCAGCATCTCTGACTCGATTGGAAGCAGGAGAAGTCCCCGGAATAGTAATTCCTCCACGATTTCGAGCCTCTGCCCGAGTAACTTTTTTTTGAGCAGGCCCAGCAGTACCTTTGCCCCGTTTCCTCTTCGGTGTATTGTCGGCAGATACACTCTCTTCAGCGCTCCCAATGGGTACATGCTAAATTTTTCATCAAAGGTATTAGCTGATACATAAAATTTGGCATAAGATGCCAATATTCTAGCTCCTCTCCGATAAGTAACCGGATCTGGCATGGAAAAGGTAGCCCCTGTACCTTTAGCAATGTAATATATCCAAGCTCTGGCGCCGTCGATTAAACCACCTTGATAGCCAAAACATGTCGTTGCATTTTCCACGTGCAACTGATCATAGCCAAACTGCCGAGCGAACCTACTCGGAAGATATGGCTCCAGATAGGTGATATTGTCACGACGACAGATTAAGTGAGATGGCCTGATCCTCTTTAGCCATTCATGTTGAATATCATCCAACTCATTGGCACCAACGCCATCAACAACTTCCTGGGCATGGTTTCATAACCAACAGGTGGAGGAACACAAGTGAAACTCCATAATTCTCCCCTGTTCAATATGGTCCTACAATCCGTCAGAGTGTCATATTTCTACTTTGGCGTCTGACTGTATCTTTCCAGAAAGGTGTCATCTGGTCTAGCCATCCCAGCATTCATGAGAGATTCAAAATAGAGAAGTAGCCACCCAAATAAATATGTAAAGGGCATTTCTACCCGAGGAAAGGTTGTGAGCCGCTTCCTTGCCAATTCAAACATCCTGTCTGTGTATGCCCTTAAGCCAGCATTCAGACGGCATGTCATTGCTGTCAGCAAATCCATCTTGTATCCGAAAGTTAGACGGACTGCTGTAAAGACAACTCCTCTGTGCATCCTGTCTGCTGAACAGGTGCCAGGTACTATAAATTTTCTCAGCCAAAGAGATATAAATCTGGCCAGATGACCTTCAGCAGATAATTCTCGGCTACCCTGCTTAATATAGGTCTCCAACCTATCACCGGCTTTGTAGGTGCCTTCGTCTTCTTCAATGACGATATCGTCTTGAGTGGTATCCCGGATTAGTTTGTCAATTTCAGCTTGACTCAGAGGTTTAAATTCACCGACATATTGATCGGTCTTTTTTTTCTTCTGAACTTCATCAGTACGGCCTTGGAATAAATAGGCCATCCACTTAGAAGAATAGCAGTTAGAATCTCCCTCTGCACCTTGTCCTTTATAAAAATCTTTACAAATACTGTAATGGCACATTAATTCTTCAAAGACATGAAGAACCAGTGGGTTGGCATCGGAGATTTTATTCATTTCATCAATGAAAGGGATATACTCCTCATATGGCAAATCTCCTGTTGGCAGCTGAGAAATATATGCCATCTCATGGAGGGCGAATCCCATCTCGTCTCTTGGAGTCATGAAAGTACCGGTACCGTAATTATACCTCTCCGCTAATACCAAGAACAAATCCGGGTTTGTCCTAAAACCATAAGCGGTGCACTTGATGGCATTATATAGACCTATTGCCTTTAACTGTTCTCCAAAGTTTTTCAGAATCCATCTTACAAGAACAGTCCATCTGGTATTCTCCGGATTTACCAGACAAGTTAGCCTTATAGACTGTTTTGGGTAAACAGCATTCTCCAGCTGAACAAATTCATTTGCAAAAATTGGGACTCTAACTGGCTTCAGAAGTGCCGAGTCCTCGGGAGGAATGGTAGCTGGCAACAGTCCTCGCAAAGCTGAGACATGTGGTTCAGTACCACTGCGGAATCTTCCTTGACGGTATTCTATCCACCCAGCTTTTGCTTGACGGGATGGAGTGATATCCCACTTCATTTGTCTTTGGTGACTCGCGTAAAATAAGCGAGCTATGTTGATAATTTTTGATAAACCAGTCAGATACATTGGCTGATTTGCATCACCATCCCTATAATAAGAGTATGATACTTTATCAAGAGCAGGCTGGGAGTTTATGTCAACAGCATCTCCAAAAAGAAATGCTGGCTTCGAGTAGGTAACACCATCCACACTCTGTAAAGGCAGTCCACTCATCAAATTCAACAAGGTGTCATTTTCCTGATTTGTCAAAAGAGCTATCCTTGTAGAAGGTCCATCGAATTGGGGAAAACGAACATGTGATAGGTCACTTCTATAGTTATTTCCTACACATCCTTCAAATTCTGCCTCCTGAGCCAGAATATCCACTGCAAAAGAAGAATAAAATGTTAGAAATCTTCAACATCAAGAGATGACAAAGTTCAACATACGCTCAGTTTATCCTAAGCGTATGGCAGACTTAAAAGTTCAACATACGCTCAGTTTATACTAAGCGTATGGCAGACTTAAAGTTCAACATACGCTCAGTTTATACTAAGCGTACGGCAGACTTAAAGTTCAACATACGCTCAGTTTATACTAAGCGTACGGCAGACTCAAAGTTCAACATACGCTCAGTTTATACTAAGCGTACGGCAGACTCAAAGTTCAACATACGCTCAGTTTATCCTAAGCGTACGGCAGACTCAAAGATTAACATACGCTCACTCTATCCTAAAGCGTATGATGGATTCAGAGATCATTTTTTCTATCCTAAGTGTATGATAAATTTTAAAGTTCAGTTTATGTTCAGCTTGAGCGTATTAGCGTATGGTTGACAAGATGATCATCAAAAAATACGCTAACACAGGAGTTAGCGTATCTCAGTGAGACAACTTGACATAGCGTATTCTTTCAAGACAGCGTATTTCGACATTTCTATCAAAAATACGCATATCTTACAGAATATGCTTCAAACATATTTTTCGTATAAACGAAAAATATGGAATACGGCTAAACCCTAAAGAGGGAAGCGTATTTTCTGACGTATTTGACCCTAAAAAGGGGATACGTTTTATGATCTTGTTCTAACCAGAGCCCTAAATAGGGGATAGTTACTGTTCATCATCACCATCCTCACCATAAAGGGGCTTCAATGGGCGTTCACTTCGTCGAACGCGTTCATCGGTAGTCTTCTTAGCAGCGGCGGCGGCAGGCTGAGATGACTCCGCAGGAGCCTTCCCCTTTCCCTTCGCAGCAGCGTCGACCTTGGGCGCCATTGATGAAGACTGAGTCGAAGAAGAAGAAGGCTTGAGTTTTGGGGCTTTTTCTCTCTCGAAGATGAATGCAGAAGTAAAGAAATAAATTAGGTTTTGAAAGACCTATTTATAGAAGAAAAGAAGAAGTTCAAACGGCGGCCGCTCTTTAAATAGAATCCCTAAAAGTTTTGTACTGATATTGAGGAAGATAACAAACTCATGCCAGCATGTCAAGACTTATTCCCACTTTAAGTTTAAAGTAATTTCGAACTTTTGAAATTCATAAAGTTCGAAAACTTTGAAGGGGGTCTTGTAGGGTGTGAAAAATTATGACACGCTGACATAAGACTCAGCCAAAGTCATACGCTCAAGGCCATACGCTCAGTCAAAGTCATACGCTCAAGGCCATACGCTCAGTCAAAGACATACGCTCAAGGCCATACGCTCAGCCAAGGCCATACGCTCATCTAAAAGCCGTACGCTCAGTGAATATTTTATTATTTCTTGAGATGACAGCACAGCATGTATTTAATGAAGGATGAATCTGACACTTCGTCTTTCGTGCAAAGATAGCTGTCCTATGCATATTAACCGTCGTATGGGTTTTCGAGAATTGATTTTGTCTCTTACGAAGACAGCTCAGCAACCGTCATAAATGCACAGCCATCATTACTGTCATTTCTGACAGTCTGTCAGCCATCATATCTGCAGCACAACGCTCGAGAGATATTTTTCAGTATTAGAAGATATGGCGTATTTGAGAAGATTGAGGACGGCCACGTGTCTACTCCCTCAATCCCTACGGCTCCTTGTCCAACCAAGTGAGCGTATGGACTCCATACGATTCCTTGTCGACTAAGTGAGCGTATGGACTCCATACGACTCCTTGTCGACCAAGTGAGCGTATGGACTCCATACGACTCCTTGCCAATCAAATGAGCGTATGGACTCCATACGACTCCTTATCAATGAAGTGAGCGTATCAGCTTTATATAATCCAAGTCAGCATATGCAAGACATGTGCCTTCAAAAGCTAGCGTATGACTCTTCTTCAACAAAGGCAGCGTATCACAGCAAATGCCTTTGGGATAATTTTCAACGTACAGTCAACACAAGTTCTCACGTGTCCTGTACTCAGTTACCCACTTATTCAGAAATTATGCAACGTGGCATCCATGCCACCAATCTCTCCTAGATATATTCTATTACTTTCAACCGCACTCTAATGTGTCTCCACCAGAATTCGCTATGCGTCCCTGCAGTTATGCACACGTCAAGTAACTGACTGAGCGTATGCTTCAGAACAGTTATCCAGAACTCTATAAAAGAGAGTTTCTTCATCTTCATCAGACACTACAGTCAATTCAGAGAGAACAAAGAGATTGCCCAGTTGCTGTCCAAGTTCTTCGAAGTTCGAGTTTTTTTTATCGCATCGTCCAAGGGATAAAGTAATCGTCTTCTAGATTAGATTCCTACAGTTGTAATTTTCCCAGAAACACAATAAATAAAGTAAATTTATTTATGGAAAACACTCTCCCTCTATTACTCTTCTGGCTTCTCTCTCTCTCTGTGTATTTTTCTCTCTGATTACTGGGGGAGTCTCTCTGTATTTCTTTCTCTGATAGCGTATATCCTTTACAAGGGAATGGCACCTTGCTATTTATAATAGTGGAGGCATCATTAGGGTTTGGATGATTATCCCTTCTCAAAGTGGCGACGGTCTGATGTATAATCAATATGGACCCTTAGTTTAGGGCGTGAAGGATCTGGGCCATAAATGGGGATAGTATTGAATCCTGTGAATGATTAATGCTGATTGCTTTAAATCTTCATGATTGGTTGTGTTAAGCTTGGATTTTTCACCACATTTCCTATTGGCTTGATCATGA
This sequence comes from Iris pallida, assembly GCA_029216955.1. Taxonomy (NCBI): domain Eukaryota; kingdom Viridiplantae; phylum Streptophyta; class Magnoliopsida; order Asparagales; family Iridaceae; genus Iris; species Iris pallida. The sequence continues at coordinate 33,071,052 of JANAVB010023800.1, read as the reverse complement.
ATGATATGACCTGATCTCATTAATTATGAGGATAACGTTAAATATGGTCATTGGGATCTGGTAAATCTCTGATTGATCTGCATTCCATAATCATCCTTGCTACCAGTTATCAAATCGTGGGGACCATTGAATCTCTGCAACGTGTCTTAATGGTGTACCCTGTCAGAACCGCATGATATCCATGAACCGCATGAGACAGCATCTCAGTGGGCCGCATAGGTATAGTACTTGTGAGCCGCATGGGATAGTTTCTCGGTGAGCCGCATAGGTATAAAACTTGCGAGCCGCATGGGATGGCTTCTTGGTGAGCCGCAGGAAGATGATTCTCGCCAGCCGCATGAAGCTATTCTTCACTGGGGCCGCATAGGGGTAGCCACGTGTCAATCTCGGATCGTGTCAGAGATTCTCTCCTATTCATAAAGAGTCTCTCATTATGACAGGACCATTATGACACTTCATGTCAGAGCCGTCAGCTGTCAAATCATGGCAGGGCATTGAATAGGGCCATTACTCGATGGCCAGCTGTGTGAAGGGGTCCCATGGGGACACGTGGTGTTAATCGAGCCGCATATCTCTGTTGGTCGTATGTGAGCCGTATGTACTTCTGAACCGCATGCGGCTGGGGGGCTCTTTGAATCGCATAGGACTGTCCCTATGTAAGCCGCATGGACTCTCCTGCCCCGAGCCGTATGAGACTAAGAGTCTCTCTGAACCGCATGGGACTGCTCCTGTATGAGCCGCATAGGGTTCTCCAGTTCCGAGCCGCATAGATCATAATTCTGATATTTTCCATGCTTCTACAAGACCCCCTTCAAAGTTTTCAATTTGCAAAATTGAAATACTTTGAATAAGAAGCATGGCCTTTGTTGACCGCATAGATGATTCAGCCGCATGGATTTATCTGGCCGCATGAGCTGTTAGGCCGCATAGACTTTTTGCCACGTGTCTCAACCACGTGTACAAATCTTCTACATTAAATGCCCTTGATTCGCCGCCTCTTGGGGGAGGATCCCAAGGGTCAGTTTTGTTTTGACTGAAGCGTTTTTCCTTTATTCTTTTAGGCGGCATATGGATCGAGGCATTTGTTTGATTTTTTGAGCCTCCTTCACCTATAAATAGGAGTAATTTTATTCCTTGAGGGTTTCTTTACCTTCTCTCTTTTGCTCGAACTCCTTGTTGCCGACTTCCTCTTCGTCTTCTCCTATCAACGATCGACAATGGCTTCCAAGAAGACTGCCGCTGCTATAGGCAAGAAGGCCGCATCATCTTCTGCGACAGCGAAGGGCAAGAAGGCTGTGCCTTCATCGACTGCGACGGCGGACGTGGCGGCTCGTCCGACGGCTGACGTGCCTGTTTTTCACCCCGACGTTCACCCGCCTATTGTTGGTAGGACCATCAACATGAACTGTCACGGCTACGTCGCATATTTTATGCGCGAGCCTGTATTTCCAAGTATGCTGCGTGTCCGACTCATGTTCGAGCCGCATGAAAGTTGTTGTTTGCAGCCGCAAAACTACTTCATCATCAGGGCCGCATACGCTCATCTGGACTTGCACTGCATGAGCTCTTTCAAACTGAGCCGCCTAAGCCTATTTCGGACTGAACCGCATAAGATCATTTGAACTAGACCGCATAAGCTCATCTGCACTGAACCGCATAAGCCTATTTCGAGCCGAGCCACATACTCTTATTCGAACTGGCCCGTATGAGCTCATCCGAACTGATCCGCATATGCTCCGTTCGAACCGAACCGCATAAGCCCATTCGAACTAAATTCGCATGAGCTCTTTCAACTGAGCCGCATGAGGATATGCTGAGCTAAGCCGCATAAGCATCACGTATTTTGTATTTCGGCTGTCTTTTTGACCTTGTTTCTTTTATCTTTCTTCAGTGAATCTGCCAGTAAATCCTGCGGGGAACTTATAGTGGGCTCAAATCAGTTCGCCTTGGGCGTGCATCTTGACGACTTAATTAAGCATGTGCTGAATCAATTTCCTGCTAATGAGCCTTCGGAGAGGTTGAACGCCATCGAGAATCAGACCCTCCATTATCTCCGTGCCATGATGACTACTGGGAAGCTGGATGGATTATATCTGAAGCCTTCATTCCTCTTTGGAGACGCTTTAATCATAAAGAATCCCCGAGTATTAGAGATTTTCGAGAACTGGGATTTTTCTTTGGATGGGGTGGCGATCCATATTCCTCTCATGGAACGTCATTATCCTCTGTCGTGGTTCAATATGGTGTTGCTGGACAGGAAGATGGTGTGTAACTTAACTCCTACCCAATCAGGGATGTTGATGGGCAACATCCATTATAACCCGAACATGCGGTCAGCGTACGCGGGTAAGGATTCCATCCTTCGGTACATGATGGGTGTAGCCCCGGGCTCTTTCATGAATCTATACGGTCCCAACTTCACACTCACTCAAGCTGATACCTTCCTGAATCGGCTCGCTCGTAAGAAATCTTATCCCGTTGGCAGATTGGCATTGCTGAACTGGATAAACCCCACCTCTTCGTGGGCCCAGTTGACCGCTTGGGTTCTGCAGACCTATGGAACATTCCTGCGGGAGGTGGGACTTTATCATGCCATTCGGGACACTTGTCACGGACTTCCTATCAATAAACCATTGTTCGTGGCGCTCTTGGAGATGTATAATCGGTGAATGGGTACGTTCTTTGCGCCCGGAGGAGAGTTGGGGCTTGCTCTCCATGAGATGTATACTGTCTCCAAACTTTCGTGGGGGAACGAGCCTTTTGAGGTGTATACCCCGTCGAATGAGGAGTTCGAGGACTTGAACCGGCGATTCCCAGGTTTTGTTGCGGTGTATCAGGAGTTGCTGTGCCATCATAGTGCTTATCACCAGATGGCTATAAAAAAGGAGGATAGCTCAGAAGGGACCGCTCCCTACACTACATCCTGGGTCAATTATCTTTTTAAAGTTGATCCTTCTGGCGGGCTTACTCCTCGAACCCCTCGAACCCAGGGAGAGATAAAGGACCTGATGTCGGGCGTCAAGAAGTCGCCGTCCAAGAGCGACATATTCGGGAGTCAAACTGACTCTCTCAGCTATTTTTACTATGGCACTAGGCCGATGTCAGAGAAGGCGCTTCTGGCTGGATTTTTAATGATATGGCAACGGAACTGCGTAGTCTCGGAAGGAGCAGGTTCTATCGAGAGGATCGATCGCCACTTTATTCTCCCTGCCGTTAAACTGGTATTTGGATTTATACTGGCCCTTCTTCCTGCTATGGTGTGTAGCATACACCATGGTCTTCGAACATTCTCGTCTAAGGTTATTGTGCGCAAGAAGATGCTGGATTTTGAGCACGTAGAACTGCCTTTCCACTATTTGATGGGGTGGTTGGCGATGCACTACAAGTCTTTGATGGGACCTGGAATAGCGGAAGATGCTACAGATGAAGACGCTTTCCTTTTCAAATGCCATCGCCGGTCTTGAGAATACAACACTATGCCAGTTTGTCGGAGGGCGCTGGCGAGGGTGGATGGGTGTGACTTTTTTGTATCTGTTCCTCATTTTTCTGATGAGGAAGTGAGGAAGGTATACCTTGTTGGTACTGGACCTTCTCACTTTCTGTCTCCGAATATGCTCACCTGGTTGTGCAACATCTGCCCCGCGCATCTGGTTTATCGCAACCGCGATAATGTGTACTTGGAGCCTTACCTACCTAGTAGGTTTTCCCGTCAATTTGTTTATAGCCAATTATTCCTTGATTGTCCCAACCCTTGCTTGGGCTTTGAAGGTAGTGTTCTTGATGGTGTCAGGGCGTGGAATTATTATGACGCTTATCATACTCGGGCCAGCTTCTCGGTCCCCGATGCTAAGGTGCCGAGGGAAATTTTGTACGTGGCTGCTTTGTATCATGTTATGACGAACAAGCCTCCTGTTAATTTCGATCCGAGTACCAATTTCATCGTAGGTACCAGTTTAGAGGAGAAGCCCAAGGGGGCTAAGGCTAGAAAGCAACTAGCGCTCCAGACTCCCCTCCCTGAATCAGAACCTTCCGAGTCGGCTGAGGAGGAGGATGATCATGATAGCGAAGACTCCCTTTCTGGTGGGGGTGAAGAAGTAACGGATCAACCACTTCCCCCATCCGATGAACTGGCGGAAGATCCGTTGCTTACTACACAAGAGGAAGTAGTGAGGGAAGAACAGCCTCCAGCTGTGTCTGGTCCCTCACGTAAACGAGTCAGACGCGAGTCTTCTGACAGCAGAGCGACCTTTTTCGTGAAGAGAGCTGCCGTTAGGTCTCGTGGATTACTTATTACCGAGAGGGGCGAAGGTACAGACGCTGTTCCGGAGGTAAGACCAAGTCGGAGCCATCTCTTTGTTATAGTTTTCTTTTCTCTTGGAGATATGACTTAATCACTTTTTTTTGTAGGCGTCTGATGAACCGGCCACTCCTGAACCGTCTACTGCCCCTGGAGTTGATCCGGCCCTTGCTGCTTTGATTAACGACATATGTGCCGCAGTCCTTTCTGCGGGGGCTCTCTCAGCGGCGGCTGGAAGCTCCCAGGTTGCTGAGGCCTCGGCCCGGGGTGACGAAGGTTTCCTCGGGCCCGTCTCCGAGATCGCTGAACTTCAGCAAGGCGACGCCAATCTCGTTGCATCCCTTTCCGAGGGTGCAGGGGCGGAGGAGTCTATTATGCCTGACTCGGAGACTGTTGGTGAAGAGGCTGCGGTGGCTGTAGGCGAACCTCAGCCTCCACACTCCTCTACTGGTAAGATAAGCCAAATATTGACTAGTAAGGGGGCTTATTTGCTCTATCAACATATCCTCCGGGTCAAATCGATTCATGGTTGCCTTGGCCCTGCAGGTCCTGACCCTTTACTTTCCACCGCGGATGTTCTTGGGAAAGGCTCGGCCTGCCGTGATCTGGGAGAAAGAAGCGTTTCCTCTCCTTTGCCGTCTCATGTCGAGGGGCCTCCCGCCAGCCCCGGGCAGATGGGAATGGAGCTGGCGATGGTCTCCACCTCATCCTCTGCTGATCATATGGCTCCGGAGATTGACCTCTCGACCCTTCCGAGCATTCAAGTTCTGCGGGCCGCTGAGGAGGAGTTGGTCGCTGTTCATGCGTCCTTCCGTGCGGAGTTTGTTTCTCTTGTGGCTGGAGCGGCAGATTCTGTTGCGTCTTCTTCAGCGTTGCCAGCTACACTCCCGTTGACACCGGCTTCCTCGGAGGCTCTGGGCGAGGTGACGCAGGATGTGGTCGACAGCTTCTATCGCCACTTAAAAAGGGGCGTAGACGCTGCTGTAGAACGGGGGACTCCTTTCTCTCTATCTCTCTGGTGTGCTCGGGGTCAGGTTGCAACTTTAAAGTCCCTTCCTGGTGGGGTGGGGTTGGCTGCACTGCTGGAGCCTAAGTTGGCAGAGGCTGATCAGCTTGTGACCCAATTGTTGGCGATACGGCAGGCGGGCTTGCCTGCTGCGATTGAACAGGAGCGAGGCTTCCTCATTGCTGCTCGGGATAGGATCAAGCTCGCTCGAGATACTGCCGGGCCAGTTGTGCAGGGAGACCTTGACAAGTTCTCCGCTTCGTACGACATGCTGGGTCGTCGAAGTCAGGCTTGTCGGGCTCGGGAAAAGTCTACTTCTCGTGGGTTCGCTGATACGAAGGAGCGGATTCTCGTACTCCAGAGGGAGTTGACTTTCTTAGAGTCGGAGTTGGAGGCTGCTCGTGCGGAGCAGGAGTCGATTGCTCGGGAGGCCGAGAGGGTTTCCCGTTCTTTTGTCAACTTGAAGCGGGCCTTTAAGAGATTCAAGGATAACTGGCAAGCCCATGCTCAACTGGAGGACGAGGTGGTGCTGACTCGAGAGGCGGAGCGTCGAGCTACCCAGAGGTTTGAGCGGTCGGTTGCCCTGCTGACGGACCATCTTAGGGTGTTATGTGCCCCGGAACAGTGATTGGCTTTCTGTTTTTCTTTTGCTGTTGTTTTCTTTTTCGTCTTTTTGTTTTGATGTTGTAGAGGATGTGATCCTAAATGATGTAGCACTTTGAATCTTGAATGAATGAGCATGTTTCAACTCATCTTCTATTTCTTGTACTTGCGGTATTCGTGGAACTGGACTTGCTGGAGGATTATTTGTGGACCTGTTACCCTAGGCGTACCTTAGTTTTAGGTACGGATAACAAGTTTGGTCAGGATGTCCGGAACAGCCATGACAAAGTGGTTATGGGTGTTCTCGGTATTGGGAAAAAGAATGCCGTAGAGCAGCTGGGCTCCCGGGGCATGGTGAGATGGTAGATTTATGCTAAGAAGCTTAGCAAGGGATATTTGTAGACCTATTATCCTTGGCGTACCCTGGTTCAGGGTACGGATAATGGGATGAAAGAAAACCAACATATTTGCTTAGAGGTTATGAGGACATGGCAAGCATGAGGGTTTTACCGTGGAATCTTCCTGCTCAGAGGTAATGAGAACATGGCAGGGAAGACTTCACGGAAGATATTCATGGTCAATAGCGGACATTTGTGGTCAACAGAGGACATTTGTGGTCAACAGAGGACATTTGTGGTCAACAAAGGACATTTGTGGTCAACAGAGGACATTTGTGGTCAACAGAGGACATTTGTGGACCTATTATCCTTGTCGTACTCCGGTTGTGGGTACAGATAATAGGTTGAAAGGGGACCGACATACTTGCTCAGAGGTAATGTGGACATGGCAAGCATGAAGGTTTCTTCGACGGAGCCTTCCCACTCAGAGGTAATGAAGACATGGCAGGAGTGGGCTCAATAAAGAGGGGGTACATAGAACGACTCAGAGGTAGGAGAACGTGGAAGTTCTATGCGAGGGGACGGTTTGTTTTTGGTGGAAGTGAAAACGACTCAGAGGTAATGAGGACATGGCCGTTTCAGAAATTTGCGGATCGATTACCCTTTTTGTGCACTGGGAGTGCGGGTAGTGGATCATGAGGGAGGATCTCTTCCAGGAAGAAAGTTCAGAGGTATAATCATACGTGACTTACTATCTGAAAGAGTGACCGGAATGTGAGTTCAGAGGCACCAGCGGGTACATAACTCGGTAATTTAGAATATTGAGAAAGTGTGAGTTCAGTGGCACCAGTGGGTACATGACTTGATAATCTAAAATATTGTGGATGTGAGTTCAGCGGTACCAGCGGGTACATGACTCGATGATCTGGAGAGAATGTCGTTTAGACATAATATTTCTTCAGGAACTTGCCGTTGACGGGCAACATGAGCAAGTCTCTGTTTTGTTTTGCGAGGCAGTAAGCACCGTTGGAGAATACTGTCTCAATGATAAATGGGCCTTCCCACTTTGGCTGGAATTTGTCGACGGTCTTGTGAGTCATGACCATCGGCCTCCGGACTGCCAGGATGAGATCGCCTACCTGGAATGTTCTGATTTTGACCTTCTTATTGAAGGCTCCAGAGATGCGTGCTTGGTATAGCTCAATTCGTTGCTGAGCCAAGAGGCGCTTTTCATCTAGTGCCTCCAATTCCTGTAGCCGGCGATGGTGGTTCTCGTCTGTCGTCAATTGATGTATGAGGGCGACGCGTAGTGAGGGGATCTGAGTCTCCAATGGGAGGACTGCCTCACTCCCGTACACCAGGGAGAATGGTGTATTCCCGGTAGCTGTTCGAACTGTGGTACGATAAGCCCATAAGCATTCGCCGAGCTTCTCGTTCCAGTCGCATTTGTTGGAGGAGACAAACTTCTTGAGGAGTTTGATGATTGTTTTGTTGAATGCCTCTGCCAACCCGTTTGCTGCCAGGTTGTATGGTGTCGAAGTGACATTCTGAATACGGTGCTTATCGCAAAATCGATAGAATGCGTGGCTTGCAAACTGCGGACCATTATCATGGATGATCTTTCGGGGCAGTCCAAAGTGGTAGATGACGTGATGCTTAAGGAAGCTGATCACGTTTGAAGTCTTAACTTCTATGAGTGGGATAGCTTCCATCCATTTGGAGAAGTAATCAGTGATCGCAAGTATGAAGCGCTGTCCACGGGGGGAAGGTGGGGTGATTGGACCAATGATATCCATCCCCCATGCTTCGAATGGCCAGGACGCCACTGTCGGATGTAGAAACTCGGATGGTTGGTGAATGAAGTCCGCGTGAACTTGGCAGGCTTTGTATTTTCTAGCATAATCTATCGCATCTGCCACCATCGTGGGCAAATAATAGCCCATTCGGCGAAGGCGGTCTTGCAATTTTGGGCCGGGCTGGTGGGCCCCGCAGACACCGTCATGAGCTTCTCATACGGCTTCTTTGGCTTCTGTATTTGATAGACACCGAAGCAGTAATCCGTCGTAGGAGCGGCGATACAGCATTTTTGTCTCTGTATCGTAGAAGAATCTGAGAGAACGCCGTCTAATGGAGGTGGCTTCCTTTGGGTTCTCGGGCAGGATGTCGTAGACGACGAAGTCGATGAATGGTTGTCTCCAATTTGGGGCATCATCGATCGTCTGTGCGAAATAACTCGCCACAAATTGCATATTGTTCTTGGGACAGACCAGTTCGTGGCCTATCACATCCACTGATTGGCGATCGTAATTCGGAACTGCTAGGGAAGCGGCAAGACCAGCTAAGGCATCAGCTTCAATATTTCGGAGTCTAGGGATATGTTCGATGAAGAACCCCTCGTAGATGATGTCAATCGCTATTTGGTGATAAAGGATCATGTCTTCGTGGCGGACTTCATATGAGCCCCGGATCTGATTGACGATTAGTTAGGAATTACCGTATGCTTCAAGGAATTCTACCCCCAGCTCTCTTGCCAGTTGGAGGCCAATGACCAGAGCATTGTACTCGGCCACATTATTAGAGCAGGTCTCGGTGAGGGAATAAGCGCGGTTAATCACCAATCCAGAAGGGGAGATCAGCACTACCCCGACTCCGATAACTATATTGCCTTTAGGTCCGGTCCTCGAAGCGCCATCGAAGAACATTCGCCATATATTATCGTGAGAGGTCGCATGTGAGTCGGCGACCTCATCTGGGATCTCTTCATATATTCTGGAGGACTCCGAGCCTGGGTGGGCTGCTAAGAAGTCCGCCAGGGCTTGACCTTTGACTGCCTTTTGTGGGACGAAGATCATATGATAAGGGGACAGCAATATTGCCCATGTAGCGAGTCGAGAGCTGAGTGCCCCTGGTTTAGTCGTGAGGACTTTGAGAGGGTTGAGTCGTGAGATCACATGTATCGTTTGTCCGATGACATAGTATCGCATTTTCTGAATGGCGAATACAAGGGCGAGGCATTCCTTCTCCATGGCGGTGTATCTGTGCTCTGGCCCCATCATCATTCGGCTGAGGTAATATATGGCCTGCTCATGGCCCGTGTCGTTGTTTTGTGCCAGCAGAGCCCCGAGGGAGTGTTCCATTGCTCGTACATAGAGCAGGAATGGTTTTCCAGGAACTGGGGCCACCAAAACTGGAGGATTTGACAAATATTCTTTGATGCTGTCGAAAGCACGCTGGCATTCCTCATCCCATACGAATGAGACTCTTTTCTTCATGAGGTGCGTGAATGGTCGGCATGGCCCGGAAAGGTTGGGAATGAACCTCCTGATGTAAGCTAGCCTCCCTTGGAGGCCTTTGAGTTCGCTGAGATTTCTCGGGGGGCCCATCTCCATAATTGCTTTCGTCTTCTCAGGGTCTACATGGATACCTTGTGTTGTGATGATGAAGCCCAAGAACTTTCCGCTGGAAAACATGTAACGCCCCAGTCCCAAGATACGTAGGAGTAGGAACGTAGACATGCCAGTTGTATTCATACGAAGTATACTCCAATATATGGAAGCCTCGTATAAATACATAAGCTGTAAAATGCAGTAGAACCATAACTAATCTCATCCACAAAAATAAAGGTTTCATATAATCCACTATGAATTTGTCTTGATACAATATGTTGGGCGGAGACAAATTCACTACCAACAAAATAAGGAAAAGTACATGATAGAATAAATAATTTTGGCGAGCAGAGCGAAGACGATCCAAGTGCAATCATCCTCGAGAAATAGCAATGAACACGGCTAGCGCTAAAGCACCTGCGAAAGACAATAGCACACACCTGGCAAGACAACCAGGTCCTCAGAGGGACGTAACAAGACACATAATAGCATGCCATATAAACTGAATAAATATTGCTCAATAAATAAGTCAATCGAATTTATAACATAGTCCAATACGCACCTACTGAACGAGCGTACCATCCCCCCAACCAAACAAAGACAGGAGATGGTAAACTAATTCACGACGACGTATCTTCCCATGCTAAGAATCCAATATGGTATCTGGACCCCAACAAGGTTCAATACCTTCTCATCGAAGTAGTAAGGCACACCTACAACCAAACAAGGACAAGATGTGACGAACTAATCCGCGACAAGTTATTGTTCCAAGCCACGGTCAGATACAAGTACCCAAACCAAAGGTACTCGTACATAACGGATAAGGGTAGCCTAACCAAATCTAGGTGAATGCAGTTTAAGAACAGTTCATGGTCGCATGACTACCGGGTCAAGTCAGGAAAATACCAATGCAGGACCTCAGTAGCGAGTCATAACACCATATACTATTCCTCAGTACCGAGCGAGTCTATAGCATATAGTCTACCTATCGTTCCTCAGTAGCGAGCGAGTCTACGATAGATAGGGTGGTAGTCAACTTCCAATCATGTTCTTCCTGCCCAATGTTAACTCTATAACCGCTAAGTCAAACTAGCATGCAACCTCTATTAGCGGTTATTCCTATCGCACGGCTTGTACGTACTGGTGGCCAGCCAATCACACACTTTTGTGTTCTACATGCGACACACGACTTCGTGGTACAACGTGTCAAGGCCATGAATGCAACACACGAGGTTGTCCCTTAAATCTAAGTTTAATTTGTAAGAAAGTAATACACAGCAGGAATAATAATGAACAGTAAGTTATAACAGTTATGCCATGTATCATAGTTTATTTTGCATAAAGAAAATAAATAATGCATGAAATATGAGCTAAAATAAGTAAACAGCAAATGGCAAGGTGTCTTGCCTGGTAGGGCGCCTGGTGTGCTGCGATGATCAAGGTGGCACGATCTGCAACTTCGATGCAACAACTGTACAAGGAGACCACGGATGGTGACACGGTCGGTTCCATTGGGTCCAGAAGGGTCAAATTAATTAGGGTGGTCATAAGGTAGACTCGAGATGGGCGAAGAAATAGGAAGATTGGGGTTGGTCAAGAGAAAATCAAAGAAATAATGGATAATCAATAAGATGTATAAAACTATTTGTAAAGCTAGTAAAACGATATATTATTAGCTACTATTTGTTAGAAAATATCTTTTGAAAATCTAGTAACTTATTTAAGGCAATTCCTTATTTTATCAAAATATCTTTGACTAGCAAAACTAAAAATTTGGTATAAAAAGAAAACGTATTTAAAATACTTTATAGTACTAGAAAATGTATTTATAGGTAGGAACCTATTTTGATTACCCCAAAATAATAGGACAGTATATCTAACAATACCTAGAACAAAAATAACAATTTTTTTTTGTATTAGTGAAACTAATAAAATAATAATAATAATTCATAACAAAATACCATTAGAATTAAATAATAAAATAATAATAATAATAATAATGATGATAATAATAATAATAATACTAATAATAATAAAGATGATGATAATAATAATAATAATAATAATAATAGAAATAACAGTATTAATAACTAATAATAACTATTAATAATAATAATAATAAAAAAGAAAAAAAAGAAAAAAAAATAATAAACGAAACCTTTATCCTGAAAACACAGTACGGGAGAGAGAGTGTATAGAGAAAAAGTGGGTTTAAGAGAGAGGGGTCGCGTGGAGATCGAGGCGGCGCTCGCGGCGTTTGCTGGCCGCGGCGGAGAGAAGGAAGACGGAGAGAAGCGGAGGAGGAAGATGACGGGGAAGGAGAGGGTTTTGAGGGGGGGAGATCGAGGGGAAAGCGAGGAAGAGTCGCCGGCCGTGGGGGAAGGCGGGCGGCGAACGGGCCGAAGGGGGAGAGGCGGTGGATCTGACGTAGGGCGAAGGGCGCGGCGGTCCCGCCAGTCACGGCGGAGACGGGGCAAGAGGGTTTTGGGCTTGACTCGGTTACTCCGGCGGCAAGGGTTCGTGGAGACGGCGGTGCTGCGCCGGAAGGCGGCGGCCAGCAAGGTGTCGCGGCAGCCGAGGCGGGTCTCGCGGAGGCTCGAGGAGGAAAGACGGAGGGTTCGGCCAAGGCAAGGCGAGCTGCGGCGGACCTCGGCCAGCGGGGCGGAGGGTGCGGCGTGCTCACCGGGAAAGGTACGGAAAGGTTTGCTTTGGTTTTTAATGGCAATTCTAGGGTTTTTTTTTCTCTGGTCGCCGGCGTTGGCGCCGGTGACGGTGGAGGTGGTTGCCAGCGTGTTGGCCGGGGTTCGGAGGGGGTTATTGTGGTTGTTTCGGGGAAGAAGCTTGGTTGGTCGGGTCTCCGGCCAGTGGCCGTGGCCGCGGCTGTCGGAGGGTTGTTGGTGTTGACGACGGCGTGGGTGATGGTGGTCTGTGGTGTTGGCTAAGGCTGGGCATGGGTTTGCTGGGTGGTTGCCGTATCGATGGGAATGGTGGAGGTCGTGGGTCGGCCGGGGATTTGTGGTAGGGTGGTGGACGCGTTAGAGGGATAGGAATAGGATTAGAATTATTGATGTCGGGGTGTGTCCGACACGGAGAAATTGTATATGTAAAAACTAATAGAATAAGAATGGACAATGGAACACGGACACGGGGCACGCACCATTGGAGAATTATTTGTGGAGGAGCAATGTGGATGAATAAAATATTGGAGGAGTACCTGCCTATATTTATAGGATGTGGGAATTCCCAATTAGATAATGGTTAGGAATAGTTTAAACCCAATTTGGATATTTCCAAATTTAATTTAAAAGCAATTAAATCAATATCCAAATCCAAATCCAAATCTCATTTAAATCAAATTAAATCTCTTAGTTTAAAATCAAATCAATTATAGATATTAGTTTAATCTATTTAAATAATTCCAAACATTAAATCAAGATTTAATTGGCCAAAATAACTTCCAAAATATTTTTCAAAATACCAATAATAATGATTTTGAAAATAATAAATATTTTTAAATGTCTTTTTGAATAGTAAAATATTACTATTAATTATTTTCAAAAATTATACTTTTATTTAAAATAGACCAATAAATAATTAACGAAATATTTGTATGCAACAAATATCCTTTACATAATTAGGCTTTTCTAGTATACAAAATATTATTTATGATTAATAACTTTTTTTTAGAAACAAAAGACTTTTTATAGCCAGAATAATAATTTATATAATTTTGAAAGTGTATATTAAAATAGAAAAGAAAATATTTTTGTAAAATATGTACGCTCGCACATATTCGTACTCGTCGAGCAAACGAAAATTTTGCATACGACGTACAATACGACTACGTGACATACAATACCAAAAATTTTAAATCCATGCAAATTAATAAATAAATAAAAAATAGTAGAAATTTAGGGGTTTTACATCCTACCCAACTTAAAAGAATTTCGTCCTCGAAATTAAGAATTAGGAGGGGGGTGAGAAGGCACAACGGTAGATAGAAGGGTTCAAGGTAGTTTATATGGTCGTAGTCTAGCTTAAGGATATGATTAAGAGATGATTGTAATCACATTTAAATTCAAGTGATTAGAAAGTTAAGATTGTAGATTTAGGGTCGAGGGAAAGGTCGAGGAGTTTAGGATGAAGTTATAGCAATATCGAGCGAGAACAATCATAGTCGGTAGGAGGCTAGCGTACTTTCGTCCTTCCAACAATCGGTGAAGGCGAAAGCGATTTAAGGAGTTCAATGACGACGGTATCCATTACGAATACGTGGTTCAAAGGCGGTCGTATAGAGTTCAAAAGAATCGCCAAGGCAATCGTGGATGGGATTGTAAGGGTCAAGTTTAATTATGTTCCATCCACGTAGAATAATAGACAAAAGCGAACCAAAGTGCACTCGGTTGATCAGACCATCATGCACCGGTTCTGATTAGACAATATGTTAAGTGGGTCGACCCAAATAATATATGTCTTGGACAAGCTCGATAAATGAATAAGCTTGCAAACACTAGGCTATATTAGCATCATTAGTTACGATGGTAATAACATAGGTACGAGAGATTAAGATTTAAAGAAGGTAGAATGATTCTAGGTTATACAGTCGTCCTATAGTCTTCTTGTCCAAGTCCTTGGTTGGCTAGAAGGGTTAGGTCCTCTAGATTCTAGGATCTAAATAAGCTTGCTAATATAGGTCACTAGGTCAAAGGGGTTGCTAGTTCATAAGGTATTCTACCCAACTTAAAGAATTAACTAATGGTGTTTTGGGACAACTAACTAGTAGGGTCAATTTCTAGCAAGCACGAAGGGAAGATAAGGATAGGGATGGAAGGAAGCAAGCAAGATGCAATTGATGAGTCAAACGATAGATCGAAGAAAGTGGTCAAGTATGTGGATGAGATCCTAGACTTCTAATCCTATACGCAGGCTTGCTTGGTATGGTAAAGTAACCAAACAATTTATGTTGACCTGCATGGGCCACCACAAAAACATGTAACGCCCCAGTCCCAAGATACGTAGGACTAGGAACGTAGACATGCCAGTTGTATTCATACGAAGTATACTCCAATATATGGAAGCCTCGTATAAAACATAAGCTGTAAAATGCAGTAGAACCATAACTAATCTCATCCACAAAAATAAAGGTTTCATATAATCCAGTATGAATTTGTCTTGATACAATATGTTGGGCGGAGACAAATCCACTACCAACAAAATAAGGAAAAGTACATGATAGAATAAATGATTTTGGCGAGCAGAGCGAAGACGATCCAAGTGCAATCATCCTCGAGAAATAACAATGAACACGGCTAACGCTAAAGCACCTGCGAAAGACAATAGCACACACCTGGCAAGACAACCAGGTCCTCAGAGGGACGTTACAAGACACATAATAGCATGCCATATAAACTGAATAAATATTGCTCAATAAATAAGTCAATCGAATTTACAACATAGTCTAATACGCACCTACTGAACGAGCGTACCATCCCCCCAACCAAACAAGGACAGGAGATGGTAAACTAATTCACGGCGACGTATCTTCCCATGCTAAGAATCCGATATGGTATCCGGACCCCAACAAGGTTCAATACCTTCTCATCGAAGTAGTAAGGCACACCTACAACCAAACAAGGACAAGATGTGACGAACTAATCCGTGACAAGTTATTATTCCAAGCCACGGTCAGATACAAGTACCCAAACCAAAGGTACTCGTACCTAACGGATAAGGGTAGCCTAACCAAATCTAGGTGAATGCAGTTTAAGAACAGTTCATGGTCGCATGACTACCGGGTCAAGTCAGAAAAATACCAATGCAGGACCTCAGTAGCGAGTCACAACACCATATACTATTCCTCAGTACCGAGCGAGTCTATAGCATATAGTCTACCTATCGTTCCTCAGTAGCGAGCGAGTCTACGATAGATAGGGTGGTAGTCAACTTCCAATCATATTCTTCCCGCCCAATGCTAACTCTATAACCGCTAAGTCAAACTAGCATGCAACCTCTATTAGCGGTTATTCCTATCGTACGGCTTGTACGTACTGGTGGCCAGCCAATCATGCACTTCCGTGTTCTATATGCGACACACGACTTCGTGGTACAATGTGTCAAGGCCATAAATACAACACACGAGGTTGTCCCTTAAATCTAAGTTTAATTTGTAAGAAAGTAATACACAGCAGGAATAATAATGAACAGTAAGTTCTAACAGTTATGCCATGTATCATAGTTTATTTTGCCTAAAAAAATAAACAATGCATGAAATATGAGCTAAAATAAGTAAACAGCAAATGGCAAGGTGTCTTGCCTGGTAGGGCGCCTGGTGTGCTGCGATGATCAAGGTGCCACGATCTGCAACTTCGGTGCAACAACTATACAAGGAGACCACGGATGGTGACACGGTCGGTTCCATTGGGTCCAGAAGGATCAAATTAATTAGGGTGGTCATAAGGTAGGCTCGAGATGGGCGAAGAAATAGGAAGATTGGGGTTGGTCAAGAGAAAATCAAAGAAATAATGGATAATCAATAAGATGTATAAAACTATTTGTAAAGCTAGTAAAACGATATATTATTAGCTAATATTTGTTAGAAAATATCTTTTAAAAATCTAGTAACTTATTTAAGGCAATTCCTTATTTTATCAAAATATCTTTGACTAGCAAAACTAAAAATTTGGTATAAAAAGAAAACGTATTTAAAATACTTTATAGTACTAGAAAATGTATTTATAGGTAGGAACCTATTTTGATTACCCCAAAATAATAGGACAATATATCTAACAATACCTAGAACAAAAATAACAATTTTTTTTGTATTAGTGAAACTAATAAAATAATAATGATAATTCATAACAAAACACCATTAGAATTAAATAATAAAATAATAATAATAATAATAATAATGATGATAATAATAATAATAATAATAATACAAATAATAATAAAGATAATGATAATAATAATAATAATAATAATAATAGAAATAACAGTATTAATAACTAATAATAACTATTAATAATAATAATAATAAAATGAAAACAAAAAAAAGAAAAAAAAGAAAAAAATAATAATAAACGAAACCTTTATCCTGAAAACACAGTACGGGAGAGAGAGTGTATAGAGAAAAAGTGGGTTTGAGAGAGAGGGGTCGCGTGGAGATCGAGGCGGCGCTCGCGGCGTTTGCTGGCCGCGGCGGAGAGAAGGAAGACGGAGAGAAGCGGAGGAGGAAGACGACGGGGAAGGAGAGGGTTTTGAGGGGGAAAGATCGAGGGGAAAGCGAGGAAGAGTCGCCGGCCGCGGGGGAAGGCGGGCGGCGAACGGTCGGAAGGGGGAGAGGCGGTGGATCTGACGTAGGGCGAAGGGCGTGACGGTCCCGCCAGTCACGACGGAGGCGGGGCAAGAGGGTTTTGGGCTTGACTCGGCTACTCCGGCGGCAAGGGTTCGTGGAGACGGCGGTGCTGCGCCGGAAGGGGGCGGCCAGCAAGGTGTCGCGGCAGCCGAGGTGGGTCTCGCGGAGGCTCGAGGAGGAAAGACGGAGGGTTCGGCCAAGGCAAGGCGAGCTGCGGCGGACCTCGGCCAGCGGGGCGGAGGGCGCGGCGTGCTCACCGGGAAAGGTACGGAAAGGTTTCCTTTGGTTTTTAATGGCAATTCTAGGGTTTTTTTTTCTCTGGTCGCCGGCGTTGGCGCCGGTGACGGTGGTGGTGGTTGCCAGCGTATTGGCCGGGGTTCGAAGGGGGTTATTATGGTAGTTTCGGGGAAGAAGCTGGGTTGGTCGGGTCTCCGGCCAGTGGCCGTGGCCGCGGCTGTCGGAGGGTTGTTGGTGTTGACGACGGCGTGGGTGATGGTGGTCTGTGGTGTTGGCTAAGGCTGGGCGTGGGTTTGCTGGGTGGTTGCCGTATCGATGGGAATGATGGAGGTCGTCGGTCGGCCAGGGATTTGTGGTAGGGTGGTGGACGGGTTAGAGGGATAGGAATAGGATTAGAATTTATTGATGTCGGGGTGTGTCCGACACGGAGAAATTGTATATTTAAAAACTAATGGAATAAGAATGGACAATGGAACACGGACACGGGACACGCACCATTGGAGAATTATTTGTGGAGGAGCAATGTGGATGAATAAAATATTGGAGGAGTACCTGCCTATATTTATTGGATGTGGAAATTCCCAATTAGATAATGCTTAGGAATAGTTTAAACCCAATTTGGATATTTCCAAATTTAATTTAAAAGCAATTAAATCAATATCCAAATCAAAATCCAAATCTCATTTAAATCAAATTAAATCTCTTAGTTTAAAATCAAATCAATTATAGATATTAGTTTAATCTATTTAAATAATTCCAAACATTAAATCAAGATTTAATTGGCCAAAATAACTTCCAAAATATTTTTCAAAATACCAATAATAATAATTTCGAAAATAATAAATATTTTTAAATGTCTTTTTGAACAATAAAATATTACTATTAATTATCTTCGAAAATTATACTTTTATTTAAAATAGACCAATAAATAATTAACGAAATATTTGTATGCAACAAATATCCTTTACATAATTAGGCTTTTCTAGTATACAAAATATTATTTATGATTAATAACTTTTTTTTAGAAACAAAAGACTTTTTATAGCCAGAATAATAATTTATATAATTTTGAAAGTGTATATTAAAATAGAAAAGAAAATATTTTTATAAAATATGTACGCTCGCACATATTCGTACTCGTCGAGCAAACGAAAATTTCGCATACGACGTACAATACGACTACGTGACATACAATACCAAAAATTTTAAATCCATGCAAATTAATAAATAAATAAAAAAATAGTAAAAATTTAGGGGTTTTACAGATACACCCAGAAAGGACTTCGTAGGGTTCATTTTCAAATTGTGAGCTCGAATTAGGTCGAATACCGTCTTTAGATCCTGCAGATGGTCTCCCTTGTAGCGACTCTTAACGGCTATATCGTCAACATAACACTCCACTGTCTTGCGTAAGTGGTCTCTGAAGATGATGCTCATGGCTCTTTGATATGTGGCGCCAGCATTCTTTAAACCGAAAGGCATGACTATGTAGCAGTACGTGCCAATTGGCGTTCGGAATGATGTATGCTTTTCGTCATCAGGAGATATTTTGATTTGGTTGTACCCCGAGAAGCCATCCATGAATGACATACGTTCGAAGCCGTAGGTATTGTCGATCACGATGTCTGTGATAGGAAGGAGGAATTCATCTTTGGGGCATACCTCGTTCAGGTTGCGGAAGTCGATGCAGATTCGAATCTTTCCATTCTTCTTGAGGACGGGTACTATATTGGCGACCCAGTCGAGATGTTGCTCCTCACGGATGAAGCCGTTGGCTATCAGTTTGTTGACTTCAGCTTCGATCGCGTCCATGATGCCTGGGCGGAAGCGTCGCTGTTGTTGCTTGACTGGCTTCGTATTTGGCCGAATGTTGAGTTTGTGAAGAGCAATGTCGGGATTTAACCCTGGTATGTCTTTATAGCTCCAGGCGAACAAATCAATATACTCTCTGACAAGTTCTAGCAGCGACTCCCGTTCTTCGTCTGTTAGGCTTTTACTGACGAAAATCAATTTTGGAGAAGATTCGCGGCCGAGGTCAACTTGTATAACCTCATCTTCAGTAGGAGGTTCTCTCAGTTCGAACCGATTTTCCCATTGTGCATCCAATTGCTGGGCCCACGGCTCTAGCTCGAGGATCTCGGGGATGTCTTCGTCTTTCTCGTAAGCGTCGGCGAATGCCATGTTGACTGACATGACTTGTCTGAACACATCTCCGATGCTGGTATCCGAGTCAGAAGTTGGTGACCCGGTTGAATGTGACTGCCAGTCGTATTCTTCATCTGAACTCTCAGGGGTCGTAGTAGACGTTACATACCCTAACCCGCATCGAGTTTTGCTATAGTAGTTCCGTGGTTTGCCCGCCGGGACTGGCGGCTTCAAAGGTAATCGTCGCCCAGTACCGTAGTTCAAACCTGGCGTCGTCTCCAGATCATACCCCTATTTCTGCATGAGATATTTGGATTGTAGGCTATACAGATACAGAGGCAGTCTTCCGGCATCTGTCCCGAGGTCGGCTTCCTCTATGGTGAAGGGATGCAGGTTGTTCGTCCGGCCGAAGATGATCGGATGATCCCCTCCCTCGATTATTCGGTAAGCGTCTTCTACTGGAGTAAGCTGGATCGCGGTGTACACATTTGTCACTTGTGTGTGTAGGTAAGTGCCTATACTGTGTTCTATAGCATACATTGTACATAGCTTATTGAGCTCGGTGTAGTTCAAAGATAACCCTTTATTGATGAAGTAAGGTATCTTTTCTAGGGGATTACATCATCAGCGGAGGGAACATCAGTGTGGGCAGCCACATACTTGGCTAACTCTGGTCCCTCTTCGGCTACCCCCTGTGTGAATGAAGACTGAGAGGATGTCCTGGGAAGCTTGATTGTCAGTGGTTCAGTTGATGGAGCAGAGCATGGAGTTGTTGGCAGACTAGCGACCCCCAGTTTGGCACTTGATGTGGAGAGAGGAGTGGCTGGTTCGCTCGAAGTGTCAGACCTTGCATGGGGGTGACGACCCTTCTTGGGAAGGCGTATCATCAGCGGCTTGTCGGAGGGATTGAGCTTCTCCGTTTGGGGTTGACTGACTCTCGACAGTCTGATTGTCAGTGGCCCCGTTGTGGGTCTCGACACTTGGCCGGACCTTGGCAGCCGGATTGTCATCTGCTCCTCTTGCGCCGAGAGGCTGATCGCGTCCTTCCTCAGAGTGGCAGTAAGGGGTACGAACTTGCCCGGTTTGCGAGCTTGGAGGTGAATCGTCAGAGGTCCTTCTGATCCCGTAGCTGTCTCGGTATGAGCTTGTACGTCTCCTTTATCAAGGTGCCTCTTCGACTTTTCGTATAGGCAGGAGTCTGAGTAGTAGGATTCGACCCCTTTGAAGGGATCGATATCAGCAAATTTTGTCTTCACGAAGCCGTGTTTGTCGACATATTTGAAGCACTGGTGTAGCGTGGAAGGCACGATCATGTAATCGTGTATCCATGGGCGCCCCAAGAGGATGTTATAAGAAGTGTCTGCATCTATGACGTAGCAGGTGACTTCGGATTGGAGGTCGCCAATTTGACACTTCAGACGAATCTTCCCAATAGGGTAGCTCCTGCCCGAATTGAAACCGCTGATGGCGGTGCTTGTAGGTGTCAGGCGATGCATTGGGATGCAGAGATGATGTAGCAGACCCTTCGGGATGATGCTTATGGAAGAGCCAGGATCAATGTGCATCCGATCCACCTTTACGTCGCCGATGTATCTAGTATAGTATAGTGGACGATCGTGCAGGTTGGTTTTCATGAGCATGTCCTATGGAGTGAAGACAATGTTAGGCATTGCTCCCGTACAGGCACTGTCCTGGAGATCCACGGGTGAGTCCTCCCCAGTGAGGTTGGATTGAGCCAGATAGACATTGGCATTTTGGAGTGCTTCGCTTAATGCAATACGAACGTCCTTGGAGAGCCTTAGGAGTTCGTATAGTGACAACTTGGCTGGTGTGTTAGCTAATTGCGCTAAGATGTCAAAGTTGTAGGGCCTCTCTAGCCCTTAGGGTGCCTCTTTTCGGAGGGATTTGTCGAAGCGAGTCTCCCTCGGCCTAGGCTTGTCGGTCGTCGAAGGCTGAGCCGGTCCCGGAGCATCAGTTGTAGTGGATTGATGATTTTCGGCTGGATTGTCAACCACAGGTTGGGATTGCGCTCCAGACCGCGTGACGACGGCTGTAGCTTCCTCGTTGTCTGCCGAGATTGTGTGGCAGGTCCTGACTTTTCCATTTTTCTTTTTGTCGGTGGAAGATGGTGTGGGCCAAGTCACTTCTGACACCAAGTCTGGATGGATCCACATGACCTCCCCTCGTGATGTGGTGAGGGGTACTAGACCGGCAGCCTGATCTCGGGGAGGTGGAAGATTGGTAATCTCCATTGTCGCTAGAGGGACGGGGATCACCCCGTCTTGAGTCTCCGTTGGAGGGAAGCTGCCGAATTGTATGGACACCATATTGGCCGCCATGGTTACCTCTTCGAAATCGATGGCCAGAGCGTTCGAATCGATGAGGTTCTGGATGTACCGTTTCAGTTGGTAGCAATCGTGTGTAGCATGATGAACATAGCGATGATAATGGCAGTATTTGGATTCTTCATCTCTGTCGGCCGTAGTTCTCGTCTTGGTGGAGGAAGCTGAATTATGTCCCCTTGTATGAGCATGTTCAAGATGGGCTTGACGTGACTGTCTTCGAAGGAGTAAGTGATTTGCGGCTATTATTTGTCTGCGGGCCTCGGCTCAGGTTTTTGTGCTGTATCGGCCACCATAGCCTACTTTTCCTTGCTGTCCCGATTGTTGGAGGGGCTACCCCCATTATCGTTGTTGGGACGCTTGCCCTTGTTTTTTTCTTCCGAGATGTGCAATCCCAGTTGGCGAGCCTTCTTCAGTCGTTCTTCGGCGCTTGTGGCGCTGATGATGAACGTCTTCCAATCTTTGAATTGACTTTCGCCCATCCAGAGACTGATTGTTGGGCGCAGTCTCTTTTAGCAAATTTCAATCAAAGAGGAATCTGGATTTTTGGAGGGCAGCTTCATGGCGGTTTGGCGGAACTACTCAATGTAGTTCCTTGTTAATTCCTTCTTCCCTTGGACGACGTCCATGAGGGTGGACATGGTGACGTCCTGCCCTACTTCGTAGAATCTCTCCAAGAATAGGCGTTTGAAGCCGGCGAAGGAGTGGATGCAGTTGTCCGACAGATTACGATACCAGTCGAAAACGACTCCTTCCAATGCCCCAATGAATAATCGTGTGAGAATAGCATCATCATGGGGCAGATGGTCGGTGGTGACCTCGAAGTAAGTGATGTACCAACTTGCTGAGGTCTTGCCATCATACGGGTTGATATTGAACGGCTTATATTTTGGTGGGAATGGAACATCCCTCTATTCGGCAGGGTATGGTTGCCGTATTCTGAAGTCTTGAGCATTTTCTCGGGTATGGAACATGGCTCGGAGCTCCTGGACCTCTCTTCTTACTTCTCGAGCCTCATCTGTTGCGGTGGGGGCTGTTATTTCGGAAGGATTATTGCCCGAGTTTGGTGCCACTGAGTTCGAGTCCGCATTGACCGTAGGACCCGTGCTTGTTTGGCCAGGCGTTCCTCCTTGGAGAGTTGGAAGAGCGGCTTTGATTTCATCTACAGACTTGACCAAGGTCTGCAGTATAGCCTCTAAAGTATCGATGCGTTGGCGATCGCTGGAACCACTTTGGTTGCTGTCCGTCATGAACACCGTCTTTACGTGAGGAGTGATGGAAGGAACGGTGGAGGATGTGCCCTCCGAGTCATACCCATACACCGAGAAGTCATCAGGGTAGGTAGGAATGTTCTCTTCAGGCTCGGACTAGGAGGGAACGGTATCCCCAGCCTCAGAGCTTGCTTCGCCTTGAGAGTCGTGGATGTCCTTGGGGACATCAGAGTCTGTTGTACCTGATGGGAGAGTTGTTTGTCCGGGCTCGACTCCTTGAAACATCGGATTGTTGTGGATGCTCGGAGCAGTGCTACCCCCAATTCCTACGTCCCCCAGCGATGTAGATGATGAGTTTCCCATTGCAGCAGATTTCATCTTTGAATGGGTGTGATGGAATACTCCGGTGGAGGACAACCGTTTAGACGACAGTTTCTTAGCTGTAGTGGTTGATATCTTGGGGCTAGTGATGCTTGTCTTCTTTCCTCTCCCCTCGGCGGGGACTTTCTGAGCGGAATTGCAAGAGACAACAAGAAGTGCCTCGTCTTCTGAGGTCGGATGCTGTAGTCTTTGGAAGACTGACGGCCGATCTTCCGTTGCTGCCGCGTTATTGCAACAGCAGTTGACGATGATTTGGGTGCAGTGACATCCAAGCGAGGACTCTTTGCACGCCGAGGCTCCTTCTCTTTTCTTGCGCTTGTGGAGGATCGCCTCACGCAGGTCAGAGGAACCACTTTGTCCTTTTGCCGCCGGGGGCTGGATTCGAGTAGTTCTGTACAACTTCCCATCAGAGGTCCGTGTGATAATCAGCGGGACGCCCCGATGGTCAGAGGTTGGGGCAGCTGACTGGGCTTGGTGAGCCCGCGCTGCCCTAGACTTCCTCCTTTTAGCACTTGCGGGTGCGTAATAGGAGGAGTCCAAGTTGAATACCACAGAGTCTGGCTCATCATGCAGAGAACCATCAGGGTCAGGACCGCATGAGAGACGGTCAAAGACTGATCGAGAGAAGCGTGGAACGGACGCTATGCGGCTAGAATTGGGTACCGTGCAGGCTGTCTGCATGCGGTTGTCTTCTGCTGTCGGATGAGTTATTTTTATGCGACTAGGAGTCACGACCGTGCAGGCTGGCCGCATGCGGTTGGCAATTATGGCCGCATGGGTTTTCTGCAAGCGATTGACTTTCTTAGCCGCATGGGTTTCATCCATGTGGTTGGCAGCTGTAGCCGCATAAGCTATGCGGCTGACAGATGTGGCCGCATGAATTTTCTTTATGCGGCCGGCGGATGTAGCCGTATGAGCTTTCTCCCTGCGGCTAGTACCCTTATGCGGCTCGGATCGCATAGAGTTCCTCTTTGCCCCTGCAAGTCCAGCATCATAGTATTTTCTTCTGCCGGACTTGGGGATAGCAGAGTCGTCTATGATCTGAAGTGGGGCCGCGGAAGAGTCTTCTCCGCCGTTTTGAGCAACGGAGGGTATTTCTGCAAGAGCTTCAGTAGGAACAAAGGATCGGGATCTCCACTCCTTGCGGGCCTTTTTTGTGTGGCTTGCTTCTGGATCGGGCCAGCACTCTTGTCGGAGAGCATTTCTTCGAACGCCTGTTGGTCGAACCGGGCGACCATCTTCTGTTGCGTAGAGCCAAGCTTGGCTGCATCCGATTGTGTCACCAACTCCTCAGCCGTGGAGAAGTTTGTCCCCAGCAGAGTTGCCATCGTGTTTGCCATAAAATATAAAAGAACAGAACAATTATCGGAGGACCGGACTTTTACTTCACGTTACAAACTCGCTTGTACAAAGAAAGCCTAGGGACGAAAACCTAGGTACAGCAGTCTAAGTACAATTGTTTATTTTAGATTCTGGGGGGTGACGATAGAGGCTCGGGAAGACGACGGCAGCCCTGTCTTACTCCTTGGACGATCGGTATACAGCCTTGGCTCCTGTGAAGAGATGGTTGGCGTTGATGAAGAAATGCTCTTCTTGCTCTCCCTCTATTACTCTTCTGGCTTCTCTCTCTCTGTGTATTTTTCTCTCAGATTACTGGGGGAGTCTCTCTGTATTTCTTTCTCTGATAGCGTATATCCTTTACAAGGGAATGGCACCTTGCTATTTATAATAGTGGGGGCATCATTAGGGTTTGGATGATTACCCCTTCTCAAAGTGGCGGCGGCCTGATGTATAATCAATCTGGACCCTTAGTTTAGGGCGTGAAGGATCTAGGCCATAAATGGGGATAGTATTAAATCCTGTGAATGATTAATGCTGATTGCTTTAAATCTTCATGATTGGTTGTGTTAAGCTTGGATTTTTACCACGTGTCCTATTGGCTTGATCATGAATGATATGACCTGATCTCATTAATTATGAGGATAACGTTAAATATGGTCATTGGGATCTGGTAAATCTCTGATTGATCTGCATCCCATAATCATCCTTGCTACCAGTTATCAAATCGTGGGGACCATTGAATCTCTGGCACGTGTCTTAATGGTGGACCTGTCAGAACCGCATGATATCCATGAACCGCATGAGATAGCGTCTCAGTGAGCCGCATAGGTATAGTACTTGCGAGCCGCATGGGATAGTTTCTCGGTGAGCCGCATAGGTATAATACTTGCGAGCCGCATGGGATGGCTTCTTGGTGAGCCGCAGGAAGATGATTCTTGCCAGCCGCATGAAGCTGTTCTTCACTGGAGCCGCATGGGGGTAGCCACGTGTCAATCTTGGATCGTGTCAGAGATTCTCTTATATTCCCAAAGAGTCTGTCATTATGACAGGACCATTATGACACTTCATGTCAGAGCCGCCAGCTGTCAAATCATGGCAGGGCATTGAATAGGGCCATTACTCGATGGCCAGCTGTGTGAAGGGGTCCCATGGGGACACGTGGTGTTAATCGAGCCGCATATCTCTGTTGGTCGTATGTGAGCCGCATGTACTTCTGAACCGCATGCGGCTGGGGGGCTCTTTGAACCGCATAGGACTGTCCCTATGTAAGCCGCATGGACTCTCCTGTCCCGAGCCGTATGAGACTAAGAGTCTCTCTGAACCGCATGGGACTGCTCCTGTATGAGCCGCATGGGGTTCTCCTGTTCCGAGCCGCATAGATCATCATTCTGATATTTTTTATGCTTCTACAATACGATCCCACACAAAAGAATTTTTTTTTTTGACGAGAACTGTAATATTATTTAGGATGTTAAGTTTGGGGGGAGAAATAAAGTCAGGGATATTATCTTTGAGGAGGAATCAGTTTTGATTCCTACTATTGCTTTTGACGATGTCTACATTTTCATAAGTGTCTTATTGATCAAGAAGTGAATTCGAAACCTCAACAAGACTATCAAATTACCCCTACAGGTCGATATTGAGCTACCCAATAAGACTACATAGAGGCACCACCCCCATTTAAGACGAGGTAATTATTTTTGAGGAACAAACTCAACAACCTCAAGAACTAGTTGTGAGCACCGTGAATTTCGGGTTGAATTTTTTTTCATTTTATTTTATTTTTCTGATTATTTGGTTTTGATAAATATTTTATTCTATTTATTTATCTGTAAGTGTACTTTTTCATGCCATTGATATTTGGAGTATCAGGGATGTTCAACTTTGGAAATCTTCTTCACGAGTTTTGGAGTGGACATGATTACCTTCATGACGGTATATAGTGTCCCATCCAAACTTGTTCCCTTGTACTCTTTCTGCTTCGCTGAACTTCGGGTCGGTTTAGACCATCTGATTGTTATTTATTTTCCCACTCTTTTCCTTGATCATTTTCAGCGCGTTACCGTGACTTTTAATTTGGGAGCGCAAGACCAGTCAGTTTCTTGAAACCAACTCCTCATTGATGATCTACTCGAGACGCTCGTCACCCATGACCTTCGTGTCCTACTTAGACACGTCATTTTGTGCTCCATTTGATTCGCACAACTTTTTCGACACGTGACCCGATTTTATTTCACTCCACGGCGTCACATTCATCTTCCAACTTGATTTGTGGGTCCCCTGTCGACCAAAACCTGTCAGCCCCAACTATAGACATGGCCCACATTGAGCCTACTACCCGTCCGCCACTTGTGTCCCATTTATTAGAATCTCCATGTGCTACTTATTTACTCCTGATCATCAACGTCTATTTTTAATTCAATCTTTTGCACAATGTCCGGTTTTGACCCAATCCGGCTCCACTGAGCCCAGTCCAGCTCCATGTTGCCCTCCATCGGGACACCCTCATATTTATTGTCCAAAAATATCAAGTACTCATTTCATCTATTTTTATTATTTAATGGGAAATTTTCCTTGATTTAATCCTTTTGGAATTACCTATTTTCCTATTTTCCATCATGGCCATTGATTTCCCCTAACAAAATCTCCTCCATTGAATCTCCTCATAAGCAGCCAACACCCCCTTAGCCAACATGGCCGGCCCTAATTTCAAGGTGGGACAACTCATCTTTCTCTCTCTCTCTTTAACATTATTTCCTTATCCTTTCTCTCTCTCTCACTTATTCCTTTTTCTTTCTTTCAAAACAATTCAAGCAACAGCAGCATGCTACAACACCCCAAAGCCATTCCCCGACCACTCTTCCCTAGCCCGACTTCCTGGCCATACCGACCTCCCCTCCCTAGCTCCACCAGCCCCCTGGCCTCCGGCCATCGCCGAGAACCACCACTCCTCCTTTCCCGATCTTCTCCTCCATCTCCTCCTTCATTCCTCCTCCTCCATCCGTTCATCCACCCATAACCGACACCATACTCCCTCCGACCGTGCAGCCTCCACCCTCGCAACCTCACCCCCTCGCCGCCGTGCCTCTGCCGTCGCCGGCCAAGCCGCGCCGCCGCGCGAGCAGGTGCACAGCAGCAGCGACGGCAAGCCAGGCCGTGCGCGTGCGCTGGCAGCGCTGCCGCGCCGCCGCCGGCGACGAGGTCGCCATGGCCGACCCCCCGTTGGCCAGGCGCACTCTCGGGGCAGGCCCCGTGGCCGTCGTCCCTCTCCCCAACGCGTATCGGAGGCGATTCGTGCATTTTGTACGATGTTCCGTCGTGACGAGCTCGAAAACGACGCTGAAATTGCGCCCCGTCACAGCGACTTCGCGCACGTTTTCCCGGAGATCCGACCGTTGGATCGGCGATTTCTTCGCTCCGTCGCAATCTCGGTATATCCACCTTTATCCCTGTCAATTTTTGTCCGTTAATTTTATAGTTTGATACATGAAAACCGGCCACCAAGTTGACCGTTTAAATTATATTAAATTTGGACAGTTTTGCGGGGCCAACTTCGTCAGCTTGTATCTCCTCCACCGCAGCTCCTTTTGGCGTGCTTCCAGTTTCTGTGCGAAGCTGGTATAACCCTCTTACTACCCCTCCAGTTTCATTTCTTTGTGAGCTTGTTTGATTGGTTGAATTCGACGCAAAAGTTGGTCGTCCGAATTCGTAAATTCCAACTTGTAAAATTCTATTTTTGAACACGGGACTCCAGATTTCATTTCTGACACCACCATTAGACTTTTGGCGTCGTTCTAGCATGTTTTCATATAAAATTTGTTAGATTTGGAGAACGTGGGCCCGGGCACGTTTTTCGGTGCAAAGCGGGTCCCACTTTCTGGGTCAACGAAACTTTTTGACGTTGGCTCATCGGAATCCAATTCCGAAGATACCGTTGAGTTTGTATCGTCATTCTGGACTCCTTGACATATAATTTGCTAGGTTTTGGTGGACATTGGGTCTGGCATGCATTTCGGTGCAAGTCGGATACCAATATCCGGGTCAACGGATCATTTTGAGATCGGCTCATCGGAATCCAATTCCGGAGATACCGTTGAGTTCGTATCATGATTCTGGACTCGTTGACAGGTAGTTTGCTAAGTTTTGAGAACTTTGGCTCCGGCACGTATTTCCGTGCAAACCGGAATTCCAAGTTCTGGTCAACGGGCCAAATGGAGATCGGGTCAACGGAATCCAATTCTGGAGATACCGTTGGGTTCGTATCGACATTCTGGTTTCGTGGATATATAATTTGTTATATTTTGTAGACTTAATTTCTTGCACATTTTTCGGTGCAAAACGACTCCGACACGGACACCGTTTTGACCCGAAATTACCTTTTTGCCCTTGTGTCCAAATTGGACCGTTGGGTAGGCTATCCTAGCTAATTTGACCATTCTTGACACGTTGGCGATGTTCATTTCATCGTCCGACAATGTTTGTTGATAATTTCTCTGAGTTTAACCTTTTTATAATTAATTAATAATTAATTCACATAATGTTCGTATTTCGGGATTAGTACAACGAAACTGAGATCAGTCAATTCCAGTATTCTCATATCGCTGAAATTGACAAGTTGGGTACGTGGATCACTATAATAAGATTATCAACCTTACCGATAATCTTTTTATCTCGATTTGCATGCCGTAAGTTTCGACGTACAAATAACGAAGTACACTTTATATTAGACTAGAATTGACCCTGTTGACCAATTGATCCAAAGTCAACTGTAAGTCAACACTTGACCTAGTTTGACTAGATTATTGACCGGAGTCGACCTAGAGTTGTTTTGACTTAGAAGAACCTAGAATAATGTAGATTGATTATAGAGATTCATTTATTACAACTTGAACACCTTGTAACCTGTGTTGCTTTAAATAGGACTCTGTGGCTTCAGTGGGACCCCCCTATACTTATCAGCTGTTCAGGTTATCGAGGCGAGTACATTCTCTGATCATTTCATATCCTACTTAGAATTATATTCCTGCTTTAGATTACTATACTTGATGCTGTCACGATATTATCACGGATTAGTACTATATGGATCTTCTCATGCGATGTTATCCCCCCTCGGGAGTATCGGGTACATTGTGTCATGTGCGTTTCACTTTCATCGTGTACTCCTGTGCTTTCATTACATGTGCACTCCTGTGAATCTTGTACTCTCATGTTCACGGAGCCCCCATGTATACTATCATGTGCACCCTATATGGGCCCCCATGTGATATCCTGTGCAATAACATAACCTGTTTAGATCCTTGTGTATTGATTGGGGATACGGGGGAGTGCTAGTAGTCGTGTGAACAATTCCATTGTAGTATAGATTCCTGTGCAACCTCGATATCCTGTGCAAATCTGTCCTGTTCACATGTGCTATCTCGTACTCTGACTCACTAGCCACTGTTAGTTCTCTATTTATAGTAGATAGTTCTATTACAGTCTTTCTCCCTGTTTACATACTGTATTTCCTCAGATCCTGTGTTTTACTCTACTGCGTGTTTATATTTTCTAACCTGCTATGTTCTGTTGAGATGTACTGTACTCACTCCAGTCCTGACTGGACCTGTTGATAAATTTTACAGATAGCCTGGGATTGCCTGCTAGCCTAGAGGAGACACAGTAGAGGTTGCTTAGGTAGTTATTTTATTTTGTCTGGAGATTGTATTTATTTTATGGATTACTGTATCTGTATATTTAGTTTTGAGATGTATTTCTGGGTTTATGTATCTCAGACACTTAGACTTCTATCTCTTGTATCTCTTTTAGATTTCATGTTTTATCTATCCTTATCATGATCTACCTTAGATGTGATTGAGTTTGTATCTGCTACGTCACCCCCATTCGGGGAGTATAAACTATTTAGTCTTATACTATTAGATGTATTGAGACCTAGGACAGCGTTCTACCGCCGACACTGCGGCGTAGGCTGGGCGTTGTTACGTTCTCGTGCCCTAACTCTAGGGAGAGGGCCGTGACACGTTTTTAGTGGTGGCCCATGCAGGTCGAGACTAAAAGTGTAGTGGTATTCGAAGTAGAGTACCACTACAGCCTGCAGTAGGATTAGGATATATTTTGAAGGTACTCAATCACAGTTAGAACCCTTGAGAGATTCCCGGGATGACCCTTGAGAATCTTATTTAACTTCGATTTGAAAACTCTTTTTCCTTTATTGATTTATCTTTACTTTCTGCTATTGGATTTGATTTTGATGGATTATTATTGAATTTGAGTTTGTATTTATTGATTTTGAAGGATGATTATTGAATTTTAAATTTGATGATAGCTGTTGCATCCGAGTTTGTATTTCATAGATTTTGTTCATTTTTTTGGATTTTGATGTTCGTTGATAAATTTGAATTGATTTTTGAATATTCATTATTGATTTAAATTAATTTTGTCAAGATGAAATTATATGGGCTAGGTCATCTAAGTTATGGAGTCTAGTCTTCTATAGTCACATTAGCCAGCATGGTGAGGACATATAGTCTGACTTTGGATATATTTCTCGGGTGTGGGAATTTAAGATTTTCGCAGCCAAGCATGCGACATCGCGAAAATGTTAAATACCATGATTCTAGAGGTATGTACATAAGTTAAGGACTCTGTGATTATCGTAGCCTTGCTTACTAGTATGACGAAGATTATGGTACCATTATTTTGGACATACGCATATGATTATCAGATTGTACCTTAAATGTTTTCGAAACATGTTATCTCTACTTTTGTTTCAGTCCTTCAAAAAAAAAGAATTATTAATTGTTTTGTTTTGCCTTGCTTCTCATTATTTAACTTAGGAGTAGCTTTAGCTATTTTCATAACCTTTGTGTAAATTCTTCTATGAATTTCTTCTTAATACAATGAATCAATGATTTTGCTAGACCTTATTTTGGATCTGATATTAGCTCTGATTTCAAATGGTTTCCTCTTTTAAAAACGGATAAGCAGCCCAGATTTTATTACCATTTCTTTCCTGCCAATATTTTATTTCCATCATTCCTTGTCTTATACAACTATCATGATTACATCAATTCTCTGTCTTGTATATAATTCTGTCAGCTATACCTTGAAAACTCTTGAACCTTCATACCATTTTGCCTGAGAAATGTTGAGGAAGTGACGTAAATCATCTAGTGCGAAAATGACGTGAATGGTTATCATAGAATGATTTGTAGGAATCAGAACGTTGGATGTCAAAAATTTTTTTTGGAAGATGTGGTAAAGGTTTAGAATGAAATCGAGGGATAAACGTTATCAACTTAGAAACAATTGCAGAAAATTTGGTTATGAGTAATTCACGGATGTAGTTCAAAAAAAATTGATAATGATAGTCGGGGTCAATTTAGTTTTGAGAACTTGAATAAATTTTGGTTACTAATTCTTGGGACGTTACACATTAAGGCTATGATGTTAAATTTAAGGACTTGGTAATAGGGAAGAGATTCTAACTATATGCAATAATGATACGAAATTGAATAAGGTATTGTAAGAAATGACTAGAGGCAGAGAACACAAGGATTTTAAGTTATAGGAATTATTTTTCTGGATGAAAAAAAATGTGTAGAATTCAAAAAGATAATCATTGAAGGTGAACGTTGAAGAAATATGAAGGTTGATCTATAAATAAAAATAATTTTGTATGACATAGTGGTATTGGGATTGAGTAACTACGAGACTCGATTTAAACAAGTTCAAGGATTTCATAAACTGGATTTAGGGGTTTCGGATCTAAATTAGGACGAGGTGGAAGAATTTGAAAATTGATTAAATGAATAAGTGTTGACTCCTAATTAAGACGGGTATGTTTCATGGAAAATAATATTTTTTTGAAGTTAGAAATTTTGTCTATGGTGATTATGGTAAAGGTTTAGATGACTAAAGGTTATAAAATTTCGATGATAGTTATATAGAGGTTGATTTCATATTGGGACTTGTGAGAAAAAAAATATGATTTAGCAAATGACAGACTTGATGGTATTAGAGAGAGATGATTAACTTGACTCCTTATGAAATCTTCCCTTGTTTTTCCCCAAAGTGTTTTCAATATCATTGAATCTTAGCTCCCTTAATCACGACCAATCGGATTTGATCATCTTCTCTTATCATATTAATATCGTGGGTTGTACTCAATTGAATTAAAATTTGATTATGGCCTGAATCTCCATCCTTGTAAGCTCGTGCTCAGGCTTGATGAACTGTCCTCTATATTGCCTAAATCTTGATTTTCTAGAATTGATCAACTTAGATCGTATCGAGACTAAATGTTCTTAATATATATTTTGATTGGATTTCCATGAAATTGACTTTCATTCTTAAACTTGTGATTTGATTTTTCTTTGATTAGTACCCCTTTCAGATAATTGGTAGTTACCCTTGTTTTATTTTTATTTTATTTTGATGATACAAGTTTTTATATAGATGGTAGACTGCCTTACAGTTTTGATGATTTATTTTCAGTGTCTTTTCCGGTTTAACACTCTAGACTGCTTGTGTGTTTGATACCCTATGACCCTTCCGGTTAGCATGACTAGTATACCTAGATGAGACTTCATTGTCACCGTATGCCACCCTGTATGCCGTTCTTTTTTTGATGGTATATTTTCTTTAAGTTCTGGAACTTTTATTGTGGGGGTTTGACCTAGAGGGAGTATGGACATTTTAATTTCGAGGACGAAATTTTTATAAGGTGGGTAGGATGTGAGCACCGTAAATTTCGGGTTGAATTTTTTTTCATTTTATTTTATTTTTCTGATTATTTGGTTTTGATAAATATTTTATTCTATTTATTTATCTGTAAGTGTACTTTTTTATGCCATTGATATTTGGAGTATCAGGGATGTTCAACTTTCGAAATCTTCTTCACGAGTTTTGGAGTGGACATGATTACCTTCATGACGGTATATAGTGTCCCATCCAAACTTGTTCCCTTGTACTCTTTCTGCTTCGCTGAACTTCGGGTCGGTTTAGACCATCTGATTGTTATTTATTTTTTCACTCTTTTCCTTGATCATTTTCAGTGCGTTACCGTGACTTTTAATTTGGGAGCGCAAGACCAGTCAGTTTCTTGAAACCAACTCCTCATTGATGATCTACTCGAGACGCTCGTCACCCATGACCTTCGTGTCCCACTCAGACACGTCATTTTGTGCTCCATTTGATTCGCACAACTTTCTCGACACGTGACCCGATTTTATTTCACTCCACGGCGTCACATTCATCTTCCAACTTAATTTGTGGGTCCACTGTCGACCAAAACCTGTCAGCCCCAACTATGGACATGGCCCACATTGAGCCTACTACCCGTCCGCCACTTGTATCCCATTTATTGGAATCTCCATGTGCTACTTATTTACTCATGATCATTAATGTCTATTTTTAATTCAATCTTTTGCACAATGTCCGGTTTGGACCCAATCCGGCTCCACTGAGCCCAGTCCAGCTCTATGTTGCCTTCCATCGGGACACCCTCATATTTATTGTCCAAAAATATCAAGTACTCATTTCACCTATTTTTATTATTTAATGGAAAATTTTCCTTGATTTAATCCTTTTGGAATTACCTATTTTCCTATTTTCCATCATGGCCATTGATTTCCCCTAACAAAATCTCCTCCATTCAATCTCCTCATAAGCAGCCAACACCCCCTTGGCCAACATGGCCGGCCCTAATTTCAATGTGGGACAACTCATCTTTCTCTCTCTCTCTCTTTAACATTATTTCCTTATCCTTTCTCTCTCTCTCACTTATTCATTTTTCTTTCTTTCAAAACAATTCAAGCAACAGCAGCATGCTACAACACCCCAAAGCCATTCCCCGACCACTCTTCCCTAGCCCGACTTCCTGGCCATGCCGACCTCCCCTCCCTGGCTCCACCATCCCCCTGGCCTCCGGCCATCGCCGAGAACCACCACTCCTCCTTTTCCGATCTCCTCCACCATCTCCTCCTTCATTCCTCCTCCTCCATCCGTTCATCCACCCATAACCGACACCATCCTCCCTCCGACCGTGCAGCCTCCACCCTCGCGGCCTCACCCCCTCACCGCCGTGCCCCCGCCGTCGCCGGCCAAGCCGCGCCACCGCGCGAACAGGTGCACAGCAGCAGCGACGGCAAGCCAGGCCGCGCGCGCGCTGGCAGCGCTGTCGCACCGCCGCCGGCGACGAGGTCGCCATGGCCGACCCCCCGTTGGCCGGGCACACCCTCGGGGCAGGCCCCGTGGCCTTCGTCCCTCTCCCCGACGCGTATCGGAGGCGATTCGTGCGTTCTGCACGACGTTCCGTCGTGACGAGCTCGAAAACGACGCTGAAATTGCGTCCTGTTGCAGCAACTTCGCACATATTTTCCCGGAGATTCGACCGTTGGATCGGCGATTTGTTTGCTCCGTCGCAATCTCGGTATATCCACCTTTATCCCTGTCAATTTTTGTCCGTTAATTTTATCGTTTGATACATGAAAACCGGCCACCAAGTTGACCATTTAAATTGTATTAAATTTGGACAGTTTCGCGGGGCCAACTTCGTCAACTTGTATCTCCTCCACCGCAGCTCCTTTTGGCGTGCTACCAGTTCCTGTGCGAAGCTGGTATAACCCTCTTACTACCCCTCCAGTTTCGTTTCTTTGTGAGCTTGTTTGATTGGTTGAATTCGACGCCAAAGTTGGTCGTCCGAATTCGTAAATTCTAACTTGTAAAATTCCATTTTTAAACACGGGACTCCAGATTTCATTTCTGACACCACCATTAGACTTTTGGCGTCGTTCTGGCATGTTTTCATATAAAATTTGTTAGATTTGGAGAACGTGGGCCCGGGCACGTTTTTCGGTGCAAAGCGGGTCCCACTTTCTGGGTCAACAGGACTTTTTGACGTCGGCTCATCGGAATCCAATTTCGGAGATACCGTTGAGTTCGTATTGTCATTCTGGACTCGTTGACATATAATTTGCTAGGTTTTGGTGGACATTGGGTCTGGCACGTATTTCGGTGCAAGTCGGATACCAATATCCGGGTCAACAGATCATTTTGAGATCGGCTCATCGAAATCCAATTCCGGAGATACCGTTGAGTTCGTATCATCATTCTGGACTCGTTGACAGGTAGTTTGCTAAGTTTTGATAACTTTGGCTCCGGCACGTATTTTCGTGCAAACCGGAATTCCAAGTTCTGGTCAACGGGCCAAATGGAGATCGGGTCAACGGAATCCAATTCTGCAGATACCGTTGGGTTCGTAACGACATTCTGGTTTGGTGGACATATAATTTGTTATATTTTGTAGACTTGATTTCTTGCACGTTTTTCGGTACAAAACGGCTCCGACTCGGACACCGTTTTGACCCGAAATTACCTTTTTGTAATTGTGTCCAAATTGGACCGTTGGGTTGGCTATCCTAGCTAATTTGACCATTCTGGACACGTTGGCAATGTTCATTTCATCGTCCGACAATGTTTGTTGATAATTTCTTTGAGTTTAACCTTTTTATAATTAATTAATAATTAATTTACATAATGTTCGTATTTCGGGATTAGTACAACGAAACTGAGATCAGTTAATTCCAGTGATCTCATATCGCTGAAATTGACAAGTTGGATACGTGGATCACTATAATAAGATTATCAACCTTACCGATAATCTTCTTATCTCGATTTGCGTGCCGTAAGTTTCGACGTACAAATAACGAAGTACACTTTATATTAGACTAGAATTGACCCTGTTGACTAGAGTTGACCAGTTGATCCAAAGTCAACTGTAAGTCAACACTTGACCTAGTTTGACTAGATTATTGACCGGAGTCGACCTAGAGTTGTTTTGACTTAGAAGAACCTAGAATAATGTAGATTGATTATAGAGATTCATTTATTACAACTTGAACACCTTGTAACCTGTGTTGCTTTAAATAGGACTCTGTGGCTTCAGTGGGACCCCCCTATACTTATCAGCTGTTCAGGTTATCGAGGCGAGTACATTCTCTGATCATTTCATATCCTGCTTAGAATTATATTCATGCTTTAGATTACTATACTTGATGCTGTCACGACATTATCACGGATTAGTACTATATGGATCTTCTCATGCGATGTTATCCCCCCCTCGGGAGCATCGGGTATATTGTGTCATGTGCGTTTCACTTTCATCGTGTACTTCTGTGCTTTCATTACATGTGCACTCCTGTGAATCTTGTACTCTCATGTTCATGGAGCCCCCATGTATACTATCATGTGCACCCTATATGGGCCCCCATGTGATATCCTGTGCAATAACATAACCTGTTTAGATCCTTGTGTATTGATTGGGGATACGGGAGAGTGCTAGTAGTCGTGTGAACAATTCCATTGTAGTGTAGATTCCTGTGCAACCTCGATATCCTGTGCAAATCTGTCATGTTCACATGTGCTATCTCGTACTCTAACTCACTAGCCACTGTTAGTTCTCTATTTATAGTAGATATTTCTATTACAGTCTCTCTCCCTGTTTACATACTGTATTTCCTCAGATCCTGTATTTTACTCTACTGCGTGTTTATATTTTCTAACCTGCTATGTTCTGTTGAGATGTACTGTACTCGCTCCAGTCCTGACTGGACCTGTTGATAAATTTTACAGATAGCCTGGGATTGCCTGCTAGCCTAGAGGAGATGTTACGACCCGCACCCTAAAGAGGGGCACGAGCCCGTGGTTACGTCCAGCCTACGCCGCAGAATCGGCGGTAGAACGCTGTATATATGGTCTGTAAATACTACGACTAAACAGATAAATGTACCTGTACAGTATATACACTCCGAACGGAGGAACATAGCAATACAGTCTCAATCACATAATCAAATCTAAGGTAGAAAGCATGGAAAAGAGATATGATAGAATAAGCAAGAAAAGAGTCCAAAAATATCCACAAGTCAGAGCTAACACAATATCCAGAGTCTCAGAATAATAATAAGTATAAAGATACTACAACAGAAATGAACTAGCTGGCTCGCAGGCTAGGCAAACCTACTAAAACTAGGCTACTCTGGATGAGCGAAGTCTAGTGGCTCTACCACTAAGCCCCTGTCTAGGTCAAGTCCATCAGACTCTATCCCGTAGTAAGTCGGACAATCAGCCTCTAAAACATCTGTAAAATTTTGTCAACGTATCCTGTCAGGAAAATGAGCAAGTACAAAACACCAACAGCAGTTCCATATGAATTGAGAAATACTATAAGAGACAATAATAATGAAATACAAGACAAAGAATATAGGCGACTTGGGAACCATTTGAAAGCCGAGTTACAATCCTTAAACCAAACAAGGACCGGGGTTGTAACCCTTCTTTCAAACAGAACCTAGTCCCGTCATCATGGTACAGTATAAAAGGCAGGTAGAGCATGTGAGAAATAAATCATAAAATAGTGAAAGTACAGTGAGTAAAGGTGAACTGGAATGTAAGATATGACAACAAATAAATAAAAAGTGATTTGAATTATTAGGGCAAAATGTGATCGGCTAGGGAATCACGGAAAGGTTATCCACTTGGCCCGACAATCACACGAAAAGAAACCTCCGGAGAGGGTCATGCCGGCCAACCTGGATAACCGGCACGGGTATCTGCTACACCCTACGTGAGGTGAGGGTGGCGCTAGCAAAACACGGAGTAACACACAGAGGCTTTGATCACATAACCCCTAATAATTCCCCTCTATCCCCCGAATAGTATCTCGGATCCGGACATGGCACGTCATGACACGGGGTTCCATAAGAGGGTAGCAAGTCCTCTTAGGAATCGGTGTCTATACAAGTACAGGAACACGAAAATATCTCATACTCATATACCAAGAAAGTCCAGGAATAACATCTCATGACAAGATCCGACGTATACTAGTCCGTGAACCGTCGTGTCGGGAATCAAGTAAAACACTACGACTGAATCGGATATAGTAGATATCATGACAATAAAAACTATCAGTGAATGTACTCGCCTGTGGTCCTGAGCTGATAGGTGAACAGACGCTCAGAGTGATCACAGACCTAAAATAAGATACTATGAGTCAAACATGGCTAAATACTGAAAAAGGAAGCTAATACAAGCCATGAATACAAGTCTAAGTCAAAACTAGGTCAATCTAGGTCAAACTGAGTCATACTAGGCCATACTGGTTCATACTAGGTCATACTAGGTCACTAGGAGTCATTCCAAGTCAAACTAGGTCAATCGGGATCAACGGTTGACTTATAGTTGACTTTTGGTCAAAAAGTCAACTCTGGTCAACTCTGGTCAACTCTGGGTCAACCCTAGGTCAAACTAGTCTAATGTTGACCAACTATTGACTTTTAGTCAACTGGTCAACTCTGGGTTGGTTTCGGTCAAATCGGGTCGCTTAAAGGCTAAGTTTGACTCTCGGTTGACTTTTGTTGACTTTTGGTCAAAAAGGTCAACCGACGTCAAAACTAGTCTTAGAATACCATATTTGATCATTACCAACCACGGAAATCAAGTTCTAACACCATCTTAGGCTTCTAACACTAATATCCTATTTCTAGGCAAAACTAGCATTTACCCTTCTAAGGTAAATCCCGATACCTTGCCAAAAATCAATGAAACCTTGCAAATACCCATGGCACTAGCCTAGGCTCCTTAGGGTAGCTAGATATCAACCTATCTAAGGTTTACCTACCAAGAGATTTAGGTATCCTAAGCATCTAGACCATCTTATGACACAAGCTAACTCTTTACCCATTACCTTACCTATATCATGAATTTACCCTTTTCATTACCCCACTCACCAACACCACTCACCCTCACATGATACCACACTCTAATAGGCCTCTCTATAGGTTTTCTAATAGGTTTCCTACTAGTTTAGAAATAGGCTATACTATAGGATACTAAACTACTCTCAAAACATCTCACAAAACACTCACACACATCTCACAACACACACACACACACATAGGTAATAAAATGGACAGATTTTTGGGATGTTGGTGGACTGATTTTTGTGGGTGTTTGGGGCTGTCATTTTGGGTTGAAAAGTGGACCTAACTATAGGTGAATTGGTGGCTATGAAGGGTGGAAGTTTGAGTGGTTTTGGATGGGTTTTAAGGGGTTTATTGGACTAATTTGGTGGGGGCAATGTAGGGGCTGTCAAGTGGGAAATGGGGGCTGTTTTGTGGCTGTTATTAGCTCTCCTAGCTGCTGAATTCAGCAGCACTCTCTC
Source organism: Iris pallida (assembly GCA_029216955.1). Classification (NCBI taxonomy): domain Eukaryota; kingdom Viridiplantae; phylum Streptophyta; class Magnoliopsida; order Asparagales; family Iridaceae; genus Iris; species Iris pallida. The sequence goes on along the minus strand of JANAVB010023800.1, from coordinate 33,031,194 downwards.
CCCCTCTTGGCTCTACAACACCCCACACAACTCCCCTCTATCACTCTCTCACAACACTCACAAACAAACACACAAACACCACCACTACTAACACCAACACTTCACCAACACCAACATCAACACCAACACTTACACTCCCCCATCTTGGCCGACCATGGCTGTCCATTAGGACACCAAACAACACACAACCACATCACAAAATACTCCCCATTATATATAAGCCATATATATATATATATATATACATCTATATATATATATATATATATATATATATATATATATATAAATAAAATCTATATATATATATATATAGAAATATATATATATAACCATATATATATAAACAAATGAAAGAAAGAATATGATACATTAAGACACATAAATAAACTCATTCTAAAATGTGCAAAAATCTGGAATATAAATAAAAACAACACAAAAACAATATTAGAACAATATTCATGTGTCCAAAAGAGGGTTTCTCCTATTGGGATAGAAACCTACATGTGGACACCCCTAGAAATGTCCAAAGGACACAAAAATGGTCTCTAATGGGGACACAACCATGGGAATCATCCTAATGGGTTTCCTATCCAATCTATATGAGAAAAAAAAACAAGTTTGAAGAAGAAATCACCTTGGTTTGGAGAAGGATTCAATGGGAAGCTTCAAAAGTGGAAGGAGCCCTTTGGAGAAGAAGAAGAAAAAGTGGATGAGAATGAAAGGAAAGGTGGTTTTCTCTCTCCTCCTTATCCCTACTCTATGGCCAGCCACACATGGGGGTTTTGTCCTATTTGGATAATTACAAGTTTGCCCTCCAATGGTTAAATAGCTAATAAATAGGAAAGGGTTAAACCGGGGGTAGTTTAGTCAAACCGAAACCACTAATCTCTAACTAATATTAACTAAAAATAATAGTCTAGTCTCTAACCAAAATATCTAACATGTGGGCCATGGCTAACTAGTGTGTGGGCCCGCTAAGGTCAAAATACCCCGGGTCCCCGAAACAAGTCAAAACAAGTCGGAATGAGTTAAAATTCGAACACGATTCAAATAACCCCAAAATAATACAAATAATAATTAAATAATTCCAAAATAATTTTTAAAGTAGAAAATTACCAAAATACCCCTGTTTGTGAAAACTGGGGGTGACAAATCTATCCACCTTAAAAAAAATTTTGTCCTCAAAATTAAAACCAAGCAATCACCAAAAAAAATATCAAAATAAATCAAAGAGGTCCAATGACCAAAATACCCTTGGGCCAGATATAACACTGAAAGTATCCTAATCACATGGTTAGGCTCCAGGTCAAACAGTCCCTAGGGTTTCACTAGTAAAACATCAAAATCACAAACCATGGCTTAAAAAATTTAAAATGATTAAAATCTCCGAAATAAAAGCATGAATTAAAGCACAATAATTAAATGACTAAAATTATAGCATTTTAAAATTATACTCAAATAGAAACTAGGTGCTACAAGCCTATCCACCTTAAAAATTTCATCCTCAAAAATTAAAACAAGTAACCACAGAAAATTTCATGCAATTCGATAATCGTATGCGTCTGTCCAAAATCACGATACTCAGAATCTCTGTCATGCCAGTGTGCAAGGCTACGATAATCACAGAGTCCTCGACTATGGTACATACCTCTAGAATCATGGTATATAAAATTTTCGCATTACCGCATGCTTGGCAGCGAAAACCTTAAATTCTCACACCCGAGAAATACGACCATAATCCGACTATATGTCCTCACTATACCTGCTAGCATGACCCTAGAGGATTCTAAAATCTCATAATCGAGACGACCTAGCCCATAAGACTTATCTCAAAAAATCACATCACAAGAGCAAATTTTTATCAAACAGACAAGGAACAGATGGAATCGAATTTCAAACAGTAAATAAGGAAGCAAATACGGAAAGGAGATCGAAGGATCGGAACCTGCACTCTGCTCTGCTACTGCCTGAGAGGGCTCAACTGCCATGACGAACGCACGCCCCTGCTGGCCTCCTCTAGCCTGCCGCACTCTATCCTGGCCCGCCTGTCTGGCTGCACGGGCAGCACAGTCCCTCATCTGGTGATCTGGAGCTCCACAGAACAGACAAACTCCCAGCTTCATCCTACAAACATCCCGGGTGTGCCCTATCTTCTTGCAGAAAGCACACTGGACGACCTGCCTCTTGCCCTGACCCTGCTGCTGGTCGTCACGTGCTAGTGCCTGATGTACTCTGTCCGCAGGGGCTCCCCTCTGGTGCTGCTGAAAACGTTGCTACTGCGTCTGAAGTGGAGGACCTCTCTGCTGAACTGCTGGTCCTCTGGCCGGCTGCGCTCTGTCCTGAACTCCTCGGACTCCCTGGGAACGGCAGTCCTTCAGCTGGTGATCGGGCGCCCCACAGTATAGGCAGACGCCCAACCTCTTCCTACAAGCCTCTCTAGTGTGCCCTGGCCTCCCGTAAAAGTGGCACTGTACTGCTGGCCTCTGTTTCTGACACTGATGCTGAACTGGGGTATCCTGAACTGTACCCGGTACAACCCTCTCAAGTGCTACCATCACCCGTCGATGGGAGTTCTCCATGCTCTGTCGAAACATCTCTGCCTGGCGGTGCTGCGCCTCTGTCTGAACCCTCTGCGTCTGCAACATCTGCTGCATAAGGGCCATCATACCCTGAGTGTCTGCCGGTAGCTGAGGCGACGGTGGAAGAATGTCTGGAATGACCATAGACGGTCTCGCTGCTGGAGGTGGAAGACCTCCTGAAACCGTCGCTGCCGGTGCTCCCGTCGGAAGGGCAGAAACTGATGTGGCTGCTCCCTGAACTGCAGCTCCCCCAGCTGGAGGTGGAAGACCTCCGGGAACTGCCGCTGCTACTCCTGCCTGAAGGGCAGGAACTGATGCTACTGCACTCTCGACTGTCAGTCCCGTAGTCGGAGGTGGAAGACCTCCCTGATCTGACCTCTCTGGAACTGCGCTAGAACCCTCTTCCTGAGAACGAGTGACTGTCATCCTGAAGACGAATTGAACCTAAGAGATCAATATGGCACATGATAGGATATTATTAAAGGAGGACAATTGAATTCAAATACAAGAAGAGTTGTCATGGTAATCAAAAGATCAGAGTTTTTCCTAAAATGTGATTAAGTAACTCCTATCATACCCTAGTCCTATATCCTAATCGCAGGCTCGTAATTAGCACTCTAAGTCGAGCACCATTACGAGTTCGCACTAGTTGCGACACTGACCTGCATGGGCCACCACAAAAATGTGTCACGATCCGCACCCTAAAGAGGGGCACGAGCAGGTGGTTACGTCCAGCCTACGCCGCAGAATCGGCGGTAGAACGCTGTATATAGGGTCTGTAAATACTACGACTAAACAGATAAATGTACCTGTACAGTATATACACTCCGAACGGAGGAACATAGCAATACAGTCTCAATCACATAATCAAATCTAAGGTAGAAAGCATGGAAAAGAGATATGATAGAATAAGCAAGAAACGAGTCCAGAAATATCCACAAGTCAGAGCTAACACAATATCCAGAGTCTCAGAATAATAATAAGTATAAAGATACTACAACAGAAATAAACTAGCTGGCTCGCAGGCCAGGCAAACCTACTAAAACTAGGCTATTCTGGATGAGCGAAGTCTAGTGGCTCTACCACTAAGCCCCTGTCTAGGTCAAGTCCATCAGACTCTATCCCGTAGTAAGTCGGGCAATCAGCCTCTAAATCATCTGTAAAATTTTGTCAACGTATCCTGTCAGGAAAATGAGCAAGTACAAAACACCAACAGCAGTTCCATATGAATTGAGAAATACTATAAGAGACAATAATAATGAAATACAAGACAAAGAATATAGGTGACTTGGGAACCATTTGAAAGCCGAGTTACAATCCTTAAACCAAGCAAGGACCGGGGTTGTAACCCTTCTTTCAAGTAGAACCTAGTCCCGTCATCATAGTACAGTATAAAAGGCAGGTAGAGCATGTGAGAAATGAATCATAAAATGGTGAAACTACAGTGAGTAAAGGTGAACTAGAATGTAAGATATGACAACAAATAAATAAAAAGTGATTTAAATTATTAGGGCAAAATGTGATCGGCTAGGGAATCACGGAAACGTTATCCACTTGGCTCGACAATCACACGAAAAGAAACCTCCGGAGAGGGTCATGCCGGCCAACCTGGATAACCGGCACGGGTATCTGCTACACCCTACGTGAGGTGAGGGTGGCACTAGCAAAACACGGAGTAACACACAGAGGCTTTGATCACATAACCCCTAATAATTCCCCTCTATCCCCCGAATAGTATTACGGATCCGGACATGGCACGTCATGACACGGGGTTCCATAAGAGGGTAGCAAGTCCTCTTAGGAATCGATGTCTATACAAGTACAGGAACACGGAAATATCTCATACTCATATACCAAGAAAGTCCAGGAATAACATCTCATGACAAGATCCGACGTATACTAGTCCGTGAACCGTCGTGTCGGGAAACAAGTTAAACACTACGACTGAATCGGATATAGTAGATATCAAGACAATGAAAACTATCAGTGAATGTACTCGCCTGTGGTCCTGAGCTGATAGGTGAACAGACGCTCAGAGTGATCACAGACCTAAAATAAGATACTATGAGTCAAACATGGCTAAATACTGAAAAAGGAAGATAATACAAGCCATGAATGCAAGTCTAAGTCAAAACTAGGTCAATCTAGGTCAAACTGAGTCATACTAGGCCATACTGGTTCATACTAGGTCATACTAGGTCACTGGGAGTCATTCCAAGTCAAACTAGGTCAATCGGGATCAACGGTTGACTTACAGTTGACTTTTGGTCAAAAAGTCAACTCTGGTCAACTCTGGTCAACTCTGGGTCAACCCTAGGTCAAACTAGTCTAATGTTGACCAACTGTTGACTTTTAGTCAACTGGTCAACTCTGGGTTGGTTTCGGTCAAATCGGGTCGCTTAAAGGCTAAGTTTGACTCTCGGTTGACTTTTGTTGACTTTTGGTCAAAAAGGTCAACCGACGTCAAAACTAGTCTTAGAGTACCATATTTGATCATTACCAACCACGGGGATCAAGTTCTAACACCATCTTAGGCTTCTAACACTAATATCCTATTTCTAGGCAAAACTAGCATTTACCCATCTAAGGTAAATCCCGATACCTTGCCAAAAATAAATGAAACCTTGCAAATACCCATGGCACTAGCCTAGGCTCCTTAGGGTAGCTAGATATCAACCTATCTAAGGTTTACCTACCAAGAGATTTAGGTATCCTAAGCATCTAGACCATCTTATGACACAAGCTAACTCTTTACCCATTACCTTACCTATATCATGAATTTACCCTTTTCATTACCCCACTCACCAACACCACTCACCCTCACATGATACCACACTCTAATAGGCCTCTCTATAGGTTTCCTAATAGGTTTCCTACTAGTTTAGAGATAGGCTATACTATAGGATACTAAACTACTCTCAAAACATCTCACAAAACACTCACACACATCTCACAACACACACACACACAAAGGTAATAAAATGGACAGATTTTTGGGATGTTGGTGGACTGATTTTTGTGGGTGTTTGGGCTGTCATTTTGGGTTGAAAAGTGGACCTAACTATAGGTGAATTGGTGGCTATGAAGGGTGGAAGTTTGAGTGGTTTTGGATGGGTTTTAAGGGGTTTATTGGACTAATTTGGTGGGGGCAATGTAGGGGCTGTCAAGTGGGAAATGGGGGCTGTTTTGTGGCTGTTATTAGCTCTCCTAGCTGCTGAATTCAGCAGCACTCTCTCCCCCTCTTGGCTCTACAACACCCCACACAACTCCCCTCTATCACTCTCTCACAACACTCACAAACAAACACACAAACACCACCACTACTAACACCAACACTTCACCAACACCAACATCAACACCAACACTTACACTCCCCCATCTTGGCCGACCATGGCTGTCCATTAGGACACCAAACAACACACAACCACATCACAAAATACTTCCCATTATATATAAGCCATATATATATATATACATCTATATATATATATATATATAGAAATATATATATATAACCATATATATATAAACAAATGAAAGAAAGAATATGATACATTAAGACACATAAATAAACTCATTCTAAAATGTGCAAAAATCTGGAATATAAATAAAAATAACACAAAAACAATATTAGAACAATATTCATGTGTCCAAAAGAGGGTTTCTCCTATTGGGATACAAACCTACATGTGGACACCCCTAGAAATGTTCAAAGGACACAAAAATGGTCTCTAATGGGGACACAACCATGGGAATCATCCTAATGGGTTTCCTATCCAATCTATATGAGAAAAAAAAACAAGTTTGAAGAAGAAATCACCTTGGTTTGGAGAAGGATTCAATGGGAAGCTTCAAAAGTGGAAGGAGCCCTTTGAAGAAGAAGAAGAAAAAGTGGATAAGAATGAAAGAAAAGGTGGTTTTCTCTCTCCTCCTTATCCCTACTCTATGGCCAGCCATACATGGGGGTTTTGTCCTATTTGGATAATTACAAGTTTGCCCTCCAATGGTTTAAATAGCTAATAAATAGGAAAGGGTTAAACCGGGGGTAGTTTAGTCAAACCGAAACCACTAATCTCTAACTAATATTAACTAAAAATAATAGTCTAGTCTCTAACAAAAATATCTAACATGTGGGCCATGGCTAACTAGTGTGTGGGCCCGCTAAGGTTAAAATACCCCGGGTCCCCGAAACAAGTCAAAACAAGTCGGAATGAGTTGAAATTCGAACCCGATTCAAATAACCCCAAAATAATACAAATAATAATTAAATAATTCCAAAATAATTTTTAAAGTGGAAAATTACCAAAATACCCCTGTTTGTGAAAACTGGGGGTGACAGGAGACACAGTAGAGGTTACTTAGGTAGTTATTTTATTTTGTCTGGAGATTGTATTTATTTTGTGGATTACTGTATCTGTATATTTAGTTTTGAGATGTATTTCTGGGTTTATGTATCTCAGACACTTAGACTTCTATCTCCTGTATCTCTTTTGGATTTTATGTTTTATCTATCCTTATCATGCTCTACCTTAGATGTGATTGAGTTTGTATCTGCTACGTCACCCCCATTCGGGGAGTATAAACTGTTTAGTCTTATACTGTTAGATGCATTGAGACCTAGGACAACGTTCTACCGCCGACACTGCGGCGTAGGCTGGGCGTTGTTACGTTCTCGTGCCCTAACTCTAGGGAGCGGGTCGTGACACTAGTGCCATTAAGACGGTCCACTAGAGAAAGAAGAAATACAATTTCAGATGATTTTGTCATATTTCTCTAGGAACATGAGAAAGATTGTGGAATACTGGAACAAAATCCAATCAACTTTCGTCGGGCCATGATAAGTTCAAACTCTTAAAAGTGGATTGAGGCAATGAATGAGGAGTATACGTCTATACAAGACAATAAAGTTTGAAAACTTGTCCCATTACCAAAAGGTACGTGGCCCATTGGTTGCAAATTAAAATGTAAACCAAGAATGATTTGAAGGGAAATTTGGAGAGGTATAAAGAACATCTTGTAGATAGAGGCTTTACTCAAAGTTAGGGATTGATTATGAAGAGACTTTCTCTTCGGTTCATTTGAAAGACTCTTTTAGAACAATTATAGCACTTGTTGTACATTTCGATCTTGAGTTACATCAAATGGATGTCAAAATGCCATTTTTCAATGGTAACATTAACGAAATAATCAATATGGTGCAACAAAAAAACTTCGTGTCGGAAGACCCAAAGAATATGTTTTGCAAATTGACAAATTTTGTTTAAGGACTCAAGCAAGCTTCTTGCCAATGGTACTACAAATTTCACCAGATGATTATCTTGTTTGGTTTTGAGGTAAACATTGTTGAAGATTGTGTATACCACAAGTTCAGTAAAAGTAGCATATTATTCTGGTTTATATATCGATTAAGTATTTAATACAAACCAGTTGACCCCTGTTGCTAAAGGAGACAAGTTCAGTCTCAATCAGTGCTATAAAAATGCCCTTAAACTAAAAAAATACAATAGATTCCTTGTTTATCAGTTGTAGGGAGTTTAATGTATGCTTAAGTGTGTACGCATTCGGATATTGCATACATAATTAGGATGTTAGGCAGATATTTAAACAAGCCTGTGATGGATCATTGGAAAGCAACCAAATGGGTTACATAATTAATTTATAGAGAACAAAGGATTACATGATCTTTATAGGAGATTGGATAATTTGGAGATCAAAAGGTATTTTGACTCTGATTTTGTTGGCTATAAAGACAGCAGGAGTTCCACATTAGGTTATGTTTACCTATTGGCTGGTGGAGATATATATTGGAAGAGTGTCAAATAGACACTCGTAGCATCTTCCACCATGTTAGTAGAGTTTACAACATGTTATGAGGCATCCAATCAAGGAATATGGTTGCAAAATTTTGTCACAGGACTGTGCCTACAAAAGTGTGTTGAAAGATCACTCAAATTATAGTATGACAATAAAACAGTAGTACTATATTCCAATAACAACAAGAACTCGAATAAGTCAAAGTATATTGACATAAAGTTTCTAGTTATAAAGGAAAGAATGCAGAATGGTCAAATGTCCATATAGCTCATTAGGACAAACTCCATATTAGCGGGTCCGCTCACAAAAGTATTACCATCTAATGTCTTTCATGAGCACACTGCTCATATGAATGTCATCTTGTCACGTCCCGCTCCCGTAGGAGCGATCGTCCTCGCTAAGGCGTGATGCCGTACGAGCCTAGATTGCTCTCGTGCAAGGCAGTTCCACAACGGCCGATTACATCGGCGGCGACGGGGTCGTCGCACAGAAGTCCCAAGCAGAAATATTGAAACATGCAGCGGAATTTAAGAACAAGTAACACATGAACACAAGTCATTCAAAAGAAGCTCTTTATTTGATATTGAATACCAGATTACAAGTCTCTCGTGCTCACTTTTCTCTCGATTACAATGCTTGAGCCGGCGGAAGCTTCGGAAGGCGATGTCCATACATTATGTCCCGTATAAGTCTTCACTCCACGCGGCCGCACGCTTCGAATCGCCAAGGAACTCCGTGCCTCGACGCATCCAAGCGAACTCTGCGCCACGAGCTTCTACCTGTGCCTGTACATGAAACACTGTATGGTTGTCAGTACCACTGTACTGGTGGAGTGAGCTCCTCGCCCACCCATACAAAACTACACGTTTCATTTACTTTGTGCAACATAAACCCTTTTTCGATTGTCTTTCTATTCTTGCCTTAGGATCAGTTTTAGGACCGGCGCCTTAGCGCAACTTGTGTATCGGAACCATCCCGTGCTTGCAATGTCAACGTTAACTCATACTTTGTCTCTAGATTACTCTTCGTGCCAACAACGTTAACCTATCAAGTCGTGTCCGCCTTACGGCCATAATCAGAGACGCAACTACACGAAGGACTCCATTTCCTTGCCTCTAGACCTTTCTCGTGCTTGCATTGTCGACGCACCGACTTATACTTGTCTTTTGTGCCAAACTCTGGGACGTAACGACTCGGTCGTGCCACATCTCGATTCGTGCTTCAATATCTCCGAGGCATTGCCTCCTTGCTTAGTCTCGGCTACACTTGTGTTGTGACAATGCGGCCGTGCCTCATATTTCGAGGCCGTGCCCAATAACTCAACGTAACTTCACACAACTTGCCCTACGGCCCTTTTCGACTTAACTCGCAACAGCTCAAGCCTAACTCATACAAACTCTATGCCAACAACTTAACACTCGACGCCACATCTCGTGCCGAAGCACGTCGCCTTCGCTGTAGCCAAATCTTAGGCTCCGACATTGTGTCTTTTTAACTCATACATATTCAACTCAATCCAAAGGCACACACACGGATTGTCGCCCGTGCCGACACAAAACTTACCATGTTAGTTGAAAACAATTTATATTAAGTGTTTGTTATGGAGGTCAATTGGCCTAACCAGCCGTCTTGGACGTAGCCTGGTAATACGGGACCCTTACAACGCAGGTAGCGAGCCCCGATGTAAGTCCCCGTCTTATCGATCGCCTTTCCAGCGTTGCCTATTACCCAGCTCGGCTACAACCAGTTTCTTCCTAGGCCGAGTCGGTCCCGTGGCCCCGGGTTGCCGCTCGAAGAAACCTTTCCCCTTGTCGACAAGTTGTCCAAGTCCATGATAGGTTAACATGGTGTATTTTAGGATACCGTTGGGGTTGTTATGTGATCAATTCATTTACTTGGTTGTTTTACTCTTTCCACTTTTCGTACTTCCTTTGTAGAGCCCCTAACCAGGGTTGCCTCGTCGACTGAACCACAGTCCCGACATATTTCCTCTCGACGACTAACCATCGCTTAGACTTAACGTTCTTTGAACTCAGGAAACGGCTACTGCATAGCCTTCCAACTTAACTTGAACACTATGTGTTTCCTTAAGTATCGACCGACCGTGGCTAACTTTCTACTGAACCAACCGTGGCTCGTGCCTCTAAACCGACTCGTGTTCTATGCAACGCTATCGCCCAAGTCATACTTCATATGACGGGCCTTGGGGTCGTGGGACTATTTATCTTGACAACCACAGAATGAGCGGGACAGCACGTAGAATAACTTAGGTCGACCGGCATAACTTTGCCTAACTCACTCAAGCCTACAACATAACCCAAGGGACGAGCAACGGTTATGCCAAGCCTTGCAGGACAGGACCGAGCATGCTTTAGCAAGCATTCATGCGGGCGACGCCTATGACTTAGGCTAATTTCATAGTTTTGTGTCAAAGACCAACTTTCCTTCTCCCAAGCTACGGGACGAAGGACCGAGTGTCATTTTCAAAGCACGTCGTGCACCAACTCTAAGCCGATCGTGGGACATTTTCCATGTTCTAACTCATTTTGACCCGTCGGGATTATTCCCTTAGCTATGTGGATGCGTAGCTTTTATTTATCAAGCCTAACTTGTGTAAGTTGAAAACACGATTTATTATGTGAAGGCAAAGATGAGGAGAGTTCACCGAAACTACCCCACCTGAGCGAGCGGTCGTCTCGACCGAGCGAGCCTCTGAGCAGCCGTTGCAAGGCTAAAGCCGAACGCCGTCGGCGTTTCGATTCCTCCGATTGACTTTGCGGGACGGGGCACTACATCATACACCACTCAGAACAAGTCTCGTCCTCGAGACTTTCCTGAAGGCAAGTCATCCTACCATTTCTATTGCCAAGACTTAATCGCACGCACACACCTACGCGTTCCTTCGATTCCGAGCTACGCTCGCACTATTATCAATCTTTCCTTTAACATGACTTCAAGGTCTCGACACTCTCGTTCCCCAAGTCATACTCGAACTCAATGTATCACTTGGTTGGATCGTGCACGCATTTCAAGCGTCCCCAAAATACATGTATTCATCCAAGCCGCATGATAAAGAATTTGTCATTCTCACTCGAGTCGCATCGTGCACATACCCAAGCATCCCTGAAATATATGCATGTCAACCGAATCTCGTGAGCAAGGTTTTCTATATTCGTGATCCATGCCATCCTTCCATTCCAATCCTCAAGATCAATCCTTCCGATTGCTAACACTTGAAACAGGGCGTCTCGTCTAACCGCTAGGCTATTTCTTTTCGAGGCTAAGTCAATGTCAGGATTGGAATCATAGTTCCCCAACAATAATGCCAACACTGACCCCAATCCTAGGGTCAAACCAAAGTCGGTAGTACGGGTTTTCTACCCAAGCTCGCGTCACTCAAATTTCTAAACATCGAGCATGATCACCTAATTCGTATTACGGCATGCGTTGCGTATATTCGAATCCCTTCAATTCACCAATTCTAACCAATTCTTGTAGGTTTTGTAGGATTGGAAACATCGAAGTTAAAGAATTCAATCGACGGTCCAAGGACGTAAAGCCGTGGTCTGATACCATTATGTCACGTAAATGAGAGAAGTCCCAAGCAGAAATATTGAAACATGCAGCAGAATTTAAGAACAAGTAACACATGAACACAAGTCATTCAAAAGAAGCTCTTTATTTGATATTGAATACCAGATTACAAGTCTCTCGTGCTCACTTTTCTCTCGATTACAATGCTTGAGGCGGCGGAAGCTTCGGAAGGCGATGTCCATACATTATGTCCCGTATAAGTCTTCACTCCACGCGGCCGCACGCTTCGAATCGCCAAGGAACTCCGTACCTCGACGCATCCAAGCGAACTCTGCGCCATGAGCTTCTACCTGTGCCTGCACATGAAACACTGTGTGGGTGTCAGTACCACTGTACTGGTGGAGTGAGCTCCTCGCCCACTCATACAAAACCTACACGTTTCATTTACTTTGTGCAACATAAACCCTTTTTCGATTGTCTTTCTATTCTTGCCTTAGGATCAGTTTTAGGACCGGCGCCTTAGCGCAACTTGTGTATCGGAACCATCCCGTGCTTGCAATGTCAACGTTAACTCATACTTTGTCTCTAGATTACTCTTCGTGCCAACAACGTTAACCTATCAAGTCGTGTCCGCCTTACGGCCATAATCAGAGATGCAACTACACGAAGGACTCCATTTTCTTGCCTCTAGACCTTTCTCGTGCTTGCATTGTCGACGCACCGACTTATACTTGTCTTTTGTGCCAAACTCTGGGACGTAACGACTCGGTCGTGCCACATCTCGACTCGTGCTTCAATATCTCCGAGGCATTGCCTCCTTGCTTAGTCTCGGCTACACTTGTGTTGTGACAACGCGGCCGTGCCTCATATTTCGAGGCCGTGCCCAATAACTCAACGTAACTTCACACAACTTGCCCTACGGCCCTTTTTGACTTAACTCGCAACAGCTCAAGCCTAACTCATGCAAACTCTATGCCAACAACTTAACACTCGATGCCACATCTCGTGCCGAAGCACGTCGCCTTCGCTGTAGCCAAATCTTAGGCTCCAACATTGTGTCTTTTTAACTCATACATATTCAACTCAATCCAAAGGCACACACACGAATTGCCGCCCGTGCCGACACAAAACTTACCATGTTAGTTGAAAACAATTTATATTAAGTGTTTGTTATGGAGGTCAATTGGCCTAACCAGCCGCCTTGGACGTAGCCTGGTAATACGGGACCCTTACAACGCAGGTAGCGAGCCCCGATGTAAGTCCCCGTCTTACCGATCGCCTTTCCAGCGTTGCCTATTACCCAGCTCGGCTACAACCAGTTTCTTTCTAGGCCGAGTCGGTCCCGTGGCCCCGGGTTGCCGCTCGAAGAAACCTTTCCCCTTGTCGACAAGTTGTCCAAGTCCATGATAGGTTTACATGGTGTATTTTAGGATACCGTTGGGGTTGTTATGTGATCAATTCATTTACTTGGTTGTTTTACTCTTTCCACTTTTCGTACTTCCTTTGCAGAGCCCCTAACCAGGGTTACCTCGTCGACTGAACCACAGTCCCGACATATTTTCTCTCGGCGACTAACCATCGCTTAGACTTAACGTTCTTTGAACTCAGGAAACGGCTACTGCATAGCCTTCCAACTTAACTTGAACACTACGTGTTTCCTTAAGTATCGACCGACCGTGGCTAACTTTCCACTGAACCAACCGTGGCTCGTGCCTCTAAACCGACTCGTGTTCTACGCAACGCTATCGTCCAAGTCATACTTCATATGACGGGCCTTGGGGTCGTGGGACTATTTATCTTGACAACCGCAGAATGAGCGGGACAGCACGTAGAATAACTTAGGTCGACCGGCATAACTTTGCCTAACTCACTCAAGCCTACAACATAACCCAAGGGGCGAGCAAAGGCTATGCCAAGCCTTGCGGGACAGGACCGGGCATGCTTTAGCAAGCATTCATGTGGGCGACGCCTATGACTTAGGCTAATTTCATAGTTTTGTGTCAAAGACCAACTTTCCTTCTCCCAAGCCACGGGACGAAGGACCGAGTGTCATTTTCAAAGCACGCCGTGCACCAACTCTAAGCCGATCGTGGGACGTTTTCCATGTTCTAACTCATTTTGACCCGTCGGGATTATTCCCTTAGCTATGTGGATGCGTAGCTTTTATTTATCAAGCCTAACTTGTGCAAGTTGAAAACACGATTTATTATGTGAAGGCAAAGATGAGGAGAGTTCACCGAAACTACCCTACCTGAGCGAGCGGTCGTCTCGACCGAGCGAGCCTCCGAGCAGCCGTTGCAAGGCTAAGGCCGAACGCCGTCGGCGTTTCGATTCCTCCGATTGACTTTGCGGGACGGGGCACTACACATCTTATTTGAGGATATGGCAATATAGTGGGAGTTTGTATTTTATATATTTTGGTTCTATATATTTGGATTTGGACACATTTACGTATTTAAGTATTTTGGATAATTTTTTGATTAGACATATGTAAAATTCAGTTCATTATATTTTCATTACCTTGAAGTATTGATCTAATTAAAGTAAAGGAGGACTAGTTGGAAATAGACATGTGTTGATCACATTGCAAGTAATTTCTATGCTACGTATGAATGATTGATCTATGTCGTTTAGCTATATTGGTATATATGACCATTGATGGTTTAGTTCCGTTAAATATGACGAATGCCGCTTTGATCTTATATTGATATGGTTAATGGGCGAGATTGTTCAAATATATCCTAAGGCTAGATAGCAATTTTTGAGCTCATAAAGTTAACACAATTGTAAGGTTACATATGTGGCCCAGTGAAAGATTGTTAGAATTATCCAATAATTAGGGGCCACACATGTAAAATTAATTGTGTTGTGCTATTTAAATAATTAAGCCAAACTAAAGTGGTCTAAATTGGAAATAGGCTTAAGAGTATAATTTTCATGGAAATAATGTGTAAATATCGGAGATAAATATAATTTGATGAGGGGCCAAATTAGAAATATCTAAAACGTAGAATATATATTTATATTCATTAGGGGTTATGGTCCTCAACTTATACGGCCATCAAAGAGAGGATTTTCTCTTTTTCTCTTCTGCATCCCCATCAATAGATAGAGGAACAAAGAATACATCTTTGTTATTAAGGGTCTAGCACGTTGGAAAATCAAGGAACAAAGAATATATCTTTGTTATTAAGGGTCGTAACAAGTTGGAAGATCAAACCGCATAAAGAGGCGATCGCTACAAGATCTATCAAGCCAAGTAATGGATTCAGGTAATCTTTCGTAATTAATTTATGTTCTTCAACTCATGAATAAACGGGATAAATTCTAACAAACAGTTTTCCCTAGTTAGTTTGACTGGTACAAAGTGGGAGATTTTTCATATGTAGAGTTGGTGAGCAATGGAGAGAGGGTTGGTGGTCACAAGAAAAGTCATGGTAGAAGCAAACTGTAAGGTGCGAGGCTCTAATACCAAAATATAGAAAAATAGGAAGACATAATTTGTGGAGAATATTTTTGATTGACTTTTCTTTATATTTGCACTGTGAATACCAAAGCTATTTACAGAAGTACATTAGAGGAAGGTTGAACAATTATCAGGATATGGCAAAGTTGTTGTTGTTGCATGACTATAATAGAGGAGATCTTGGCCGATGAATAGGAAATCAATTTGGAGAGAACAGGTCCCTCCCTCACGTACATCTTCAGTACAATTACAGTATATTTGAATTTGAACTCCATCATTTTCTTTATTAATTATATAATATAAACTTGTAAGAAATTATAAACAAATATAAAAATTAATTATAATCCCACAAACCATTTTGTAACAACATCATTATCCAAATCTTTCTCTCCTAATTAGGGATCTTCATCTATAAGCCTTTTAATTTTTCCCTACAAGATAAAAGGAGACAAATATGATAATTAAGTATTCATATTTGCTAAATATAACGAGTGGAAAGAAGTCAAAAGTTAAGCTTACTAAGTATTCGAATCTACTCGTAGACTAGGTAACACACGTAGGATCATTATTACTAGTGTTTATGTGTGTGGCCAAGTATAACATTGACCTATTGAATTCATCTGTAGGACTCACCTTTTTCAACATCAAGACAAAAAATAGTTTATTAACATATTTTGATATTGCATTGAAATAAGAGAAAATAATAGATTTTTAACATTTTTATCAATTCATATGCTACCCTCGCACAACCTTTCTTACCAGTTGTATGTAATATCTTATCCTTTTTCCTCACATTCCTTCCATGATCACGACGTACTTGGTCTTCATCTATAGGGTGCAATTCAACAAAAGCTTGTCAATCTTTTTTTATACCTTCTAACACAATACTTTTTTGCTCTGCAACAGTTTCAGCTCTATTGCAAATATTTCGGAGTTCTCCCTTCCAATTTCTCCAAGTACTAATTAGTTTTTTTAATTGTCTTAAAATTTATGGTACTTGATATGCAATATGCAATAACAAGTATAATCATAAATAAAACAAATCAGATCAGCAATCCGTATCAAAATAATGGATCAAACATATTTCAAGTATGCACACATGCACTTTTATATCCCCAACTGCAGGTACATTTTGGCAGGGGTTAGTTGGACAAAGTAATAACATACAAACTTTACAAACATAAATAGGAACCATCGCACATGAATAAGATGACCTATGTTGAACATTTAGTATGATACTACGTGATAATTGTCATGGACAAAGTGTACTATGTTTGTCTTAGGGATAGAGCAAAAAATTAGCCGAACAGTGACACTTGCCTAGCAGAATATCAAGAATAGGCAAACTGCTGAAAATATCGCTTGGGTTGTAATGCGGGCATCATTAGCTATTGAAGTATAACAACTAGATCAAAGACAATAAGTAAACATGAAAGGATCGCATGAGAACTGCTTCACACAATCCAGGAACACCGCTCTGGGTAACATACCACCCAAGCCAAGAAGAAGAAGCACATCACATCCACGTTCAAAAAACTCTCCATTTCTTCATATACTTTTTCATCACAGAATATTGTTGTACACACATCCAAAAATAAAGGTTTGTCCTAAAAACAAAAGAATGAAGTAAAAAACTAAACATACTTTCTAAAATAAATTAAAGATAAACTCAAAACTATCTACTAAATATAAATCCTTGTTTACATTTAAGCTTGTGACTAATCCTAAAAAACAAACTGGATCTGCTTAGTAAGCTTCAAAAAGAGTAACACATCTATTTCTTGGTATAGCATTTGTTTTGTAACAGTGCGATCTTTGTAACCCCACTAAAAAAATTTGGTAATCATGTTTAAACTAGTACATAAAAAATTTAACATTGGTCACATGTAATAGCAATAATATATAAATCATAAGAACTAACAAGGTCAGCAACTATTTTTTCTCTACCTACCATATATTCGAATATTTTTGTAGTAATGCACTCTTATAACCTGAATGGAAACCTTATTTTTATGCTGCATCTTTAAAATCATCTTCAATTGTATAATATGAAAAGCAGAGTAATAATAAGTTCTTTAGAATACATTCCCATGGAAAAGGAAAATATGAATATTACAATAGTGAACCACAAAGAAAAAGTCAAAGCAAAGACCCAAAAAATGATACCAAACATCAAAAACTACTATCAGATAATTCCCCATGAACAACTGAAGTAGGATTTTAATTTCACAATACTAACTGTTTGGTTCTACAAATATGAGGTGACTCTTTTCCTAATAGCAACCAGTATAGAGGGATCAAGAAGTTCTTGTTATTATCCTTTTGCATAAGCTTTTATCTGATTGTTTGTCACTACCACATTTTTGACTTGAGGGTATTTTGGTCATTTTGACTTTTTGGTGAATTTAAATTTTTATTAATTAAATATGTGCTAATTATTTATTTAAGCCTTAACCTAGAAGTTAACCTAATCTAGATATGACCATGAGACTAGATATTACTTGAGAACCTTCTAAGCTAAGTGCCAAGATTTGAAATATCTAGATATTGTGTTAGTAGGATATTTTAGTTAGATATAACTAAAGATAAACCTAGTTTTGATATGAGCCTTAGATTGGACTTGATTTACCTAAAGAGAAGCTTAGCCACTCATCTAAACTAATGCCTAGCCCTAATTCCTATGCTTGGCCGGCCACATTACCCCTATAAGTAGCAACACATGAACCCATCTTGCCTCTTTTAACACCTACAAGAAACCCTAATCTAGTTCTTCCCCAATTTCTCCCATTTAATCCAAATTAATTCTAAATTGAGTCAAATCAATTGCATGATCATCCCCAACAGTAGAGGAGGCTAGTGGAGGCTTGCTAGCAAGGTTTGAGGACCATTGAACCATAGCAAATTGTTAGAGGAGCTCATTCCTAGGGTTTTTACATTGAGATTGAACTCTCAATAGGTAAACCTCTCTAAACACTCTAAAATCATGATTTCGCTTCATAGATGCATACATCTAGGTGTCATACCCCTGTAGACCAAGTTTGGCAGGATCTCGTGTCTATTTGGTATGCGTGTCGGACACGTATCGATGTTTTTAAATAGGTGTTTGATGAAATGTCCAAGTGAACTGGTTGTTTGTAATTTTTGAAACTATTTACATGTTTTGATAGCCCTATATGTTAGGAACACAAAATCCTAACTCTGAGCTGGATTCTGTGTCATGTTCGTGTCCAAATTGGACACGCACGTGCTGTACGAGACCTCATGCTGTGTCCTTCTTCCCCATTGCTATTTCTCTTGACACAGGTCAAGTTGACACGTGCCACTTGATAGGACGGTAGGGGCAGTGACTGAGAATCCACCCATAAACTTTTAGGGTCTCTCGTGTCGTGTCGGACATGAGAGATTGAGTGCACTGACTCAACACTGCACTGTGCACTGTTAGTTTTGCCCTCTGATACGCACGCACCCGCATGACACGACACGACTTGGACCTATTTCAGGCTACTAGAAATGTTCACCTAGACCTAGCCTAAGTGTGGACACGACCACGTGTCTGCCAATGGACTGTGTCGTATCCAGTTCGACTCGAACACGTCACACGAGCCTGTGCACATGCAGTTTACTGACACTATGTAATTTTGGTATTTGACATCTCGTATCTAGCTATGTGGACACGAGAACAACCCCCTAATACGTATGATATTGACTCACCTCTGCACACAATTTATTTGGGTTTTGCCATGCAAATTGAACGGGTTTTCGTATGTTCTGATACTATTTACTGAATATGAAATGAGTTTTAATGTTAATATGTGTTCCCTGTTTTTATGAAACTGAGATTAAGTCACTACAAAAAAGTGACCTTTTGGGACAACAAAAAAATGTCATAATAAATAGGTTTACCGTCCCAACTACTATTTGGGACGGTCTTTAGGACGGCAATGGGTGGTCTTATTAGGGTGGCGTGGCAAAAAGTTAAATGACGGATATTTGCCGTCCCAAATACTTATAAAGGACTATTAAACTCCCGTCCCAAAAGGTTTCAAAATTACAAATTCTGCAGGACAGTTTATAAATCTGTCCCAAAAAATACGTCCCAAAAACTTAATCCTCCTCATATTTGTATATGAAATATACAATTAAATTTTATATAGAACAAAAATCACACAGAACTATTTAATCGCAAATGCATTATAGTAGCTGCAACATTAAGACAAAATTTTTTTATAAAACATTTAAAAGTCATATCCAACTGTTTACAAAATAAAATAAAAGTTTACATCACGTCGAATCTTTCCCCCATAACATAAAATTCATATCCCATTGTTTACAAAATGAAAGTTTACATCACGTCGATAGCCGCATGTGCATGTCAAACGCACCATCTGCAGCCTTCTTTGGAGCAGCCTTCTGTGAAGGAGTTACACGACAGCAGATGGCTGTCCTCGAGAGAATCGCTAATTCAGTGAAAGCCTCCTTATATCTCTTCAGAACAATTTTCTAAAGCAACACCATCCACAACAAATGTCAAGTCCTATGAAAACAAAGAAATAAGGGCAAAGTTCTTCATGGGAGTAAAAGATTCAGCTGAAGTATGACTTGATAGTTTTGAGAGAAACTACAGATGCAAAAGGGCATGCCAAATTGAGAAAAGCGAACCAGCATACATGACCATGGGTAATGTGAACACAATGAAATTTTGAACACCTAAACATTTAATAGATACACTGATAAAAAACAAAAGGCTGTCACACATTTAAAAAAAAAGAACTGCTAAACCTGAAGTTGATAAAACAACAATGACAGTTTTAAGTGTACAATCAAAGAGCTACAATCACCTGAATTTTCTCTCTTTCTGTCAGCTCTCTCGCTGAGGACGTTTTTCAAAGTATAATGCTTTGGAAGTGGATCTAGGATTATGATGTGACTTCTTTTCAGAGAGGTCCTTTTATGTAAAATGATTTGAAAGTTTTAGTCATGGAGATGGAAATCCTCAGCTTCACGGTACCTTTCTTAAAATAGTATCTATTGAACTACATTTTAAGCTTTTGCGTTAGAGTTTTGTTTCTTCAATTTCATCTTGGTTTGTTTGTTCTGTTTTGTTGGTATATTTCTCATGAAATTCCGGAACCATGTTGTAATGGCAGATGATTAGTTGTATTATTGTTGTTGTTGTGCTATAGTGCTTAAGATTTTTCAGACTACGAATAACGTTCCAGATGTAGATACTTCCCATTTGGAACTTCTATACTTGTTGGTATATTTCTCATGAATTCTTGGCTGATGGTTAGTTCCATTCTAATGGATGTTGGTATATTTCTCATGAATTCATGCAGATCTAAGTGGTTCGCATCAATCATATCTACATTCAACCCTTTCGACCACCCACCACAAGGAAGCAGTAGAACAAATCCCTTTGCCGACCTTTCTTGAAAAGGTATATTTCTTCTCTCCCTCTCTCTCTCTCTATGTAATATAGTTCAGCTTCTTGCATATTAGAATTAACAGAGATACGAGTTCCTTCTAAAAAATGTTCATTTACTATTTTTTTTCTTGAAATCAAATTTCACATCCCAATCGAGACAGAAGCTTAGTTCATCTGTTTGTGTATGTGTTAATATATATTTATATATGTGTATAAAGTTTTGTATGCATCAATGTCTGTAATGTGCGTATGTATCTGTGTAATGGGGTCAGGTTAACATATTTCAGCAGAAGATTGGCCAAAAGTTCTGCCTATCTAACTAGCAATGGACATGTTAATAGTACAATTCTAGATGCTCAAGTATCTTGAGTTTTAATTATATTCAAGTCCACATACAGGTATTAGTAGTAGAAAATTACATTGCAATTGCAATATGAAATTCTAACACACAAGATGCATAAGGATCGTGCTCATCAATAATACAACTCTGAAAAGTCACCTCGGCCATCCAGGCCCCAGCTTCGATCTAATCAGTTTAATTTGTAAAAATGTAATAAAAAGGTCAGATGGATAACTTTGCTCAGATGTTTCTAACAATACGACAAGCATTGAGAATGAGTTCCTCTACATGTTTTGCATAATGCATTCAAATAGTTAATTAAACCATATAAACATAATGAAATAGAATAAATAAAATCCTACTGCATTTATACCCTTGGGAGCTCTCTCAGCCTTATAAGAGTTGATAAAAAATATCAGCTAAAGACAAAATAACAAACTTTATAAAATATCCAGTAGGTTAATCAAGGCAAAGTATAAGGGGGACTAGAATATATGAATTTTCCATACAAAATTTCCATGCACACATATGTATACCTACTACGGTGTGACTGGAACTTTATGTTCAAATCAATGTGAGCTAAATTTAAAATTCGCAAAGGACAAGAGTTTACATGGTCTAGAAGCAAGTATCTGGAAGTAAAACATTATATCGGAGAAGGTACCATTGTGAAAGATAAAAAACTTCTAAGCTCACAAAAGATAACAGAGGGGCATGAAAAATAATATATCCAACCAGAAGAGTTTATGAGAACCTAGAGATTATAAGTTTAACCTCATAAATGGCTTCCATACACAAAACTGTCCTATAATTTAAATTAAGCAAGATTGTTAAACAGTTAGAAGGTACCATTATGAAAGGTTAAGTTCAAACGCTCAAATTGGAACAGTCAAAGAATGAGATTCTTTGAGAGCAAAAAACATATGGTATCTCTCCCAATGCAGAAGTCTGATTACGAGAATCTCTCCGTGTAACATGGACCTGCTGATCCATGAGCATGTTAGAAGTCAAAGGATTAAGATCAGCTATGATTTACATAGATTACTTTGTTACAAACATTTCATTGCCAATATTCAACTTTAAAATATACCAAACGTACTAGACTTATATAATTATGTCATATTATTCTATTTGTAATGGTTTAGGATACATATGTGATCATTAAAACAGGCTTACCAGATGAATAACATCTATGCTGACATCACCAGCTTCAACACCTTCAATTGTTATGAGCAAGACATTCCCAGCAACATCAGTGCTCTTGTTGTTCACGATTTCTTGCCGATTTGAGTATTGAATATAGACAGTTTTGCCACGAACTTTTGTAGGATCAGATGAAGAAGCATAATATGAAACCATTGAGATAGCCTGATTAAGGTCAGACTGTAAGGAAGAGAGTCAACTCATGATGTGCAATTGAACCAAAGCCATAAAGAATAGAATAAAACATCCCTTAGTGTTGTTCGTATACTTTAGATTGTTAGAAGCCATTACATTATCCAAATTTCAAAACCATATCTACATTATATGCTCGACTATCAGAATTATGATGCAGCAAGAATAGAGGTACAAAGCAAATCACAAATAATTAAAAACACAAACTCGAACAACTAAAATCTTGATCAATAATACTTGGGATAAAATCTTGAACAATAACACAGCAAAAATAGTTATGATAACTTGAACGAAGATTTAATAATCAATAACTAATATTTTTTATGATGTTTTTGAATGGGTAGGAAATTATGTCTTGCATTTGAAAGGCTCAAGTGGTTCACAGATCTTTTACGAGAGTTTAGAGATGTTTCAGGTGCTGCTTAAAGGAAGTCGAAAAGGAGAAGACAGGAGTTCAGGCCAAAATCAACTGGCCTATGCATCTGGAGGACATTCCTCCACCATTTGAAGTTGATGGTTAATAATAAGGCAAAAAAAACATCTGTAAGGATCCATATGACCATCATTTATACTTGGTCATGCTATAGGTGAACTATTACATGCCCTCCTCTTAGTTTAATTCACTAGTTATATAATGAATTCCTTCAGGCAGTATGTCAATCGTGTGGAGAATATATTTTTGTTATGATGAATCTTTGAAATGATCTATATAGGATTTTACAATACCTTTGAGAAAATACTTATGAAGCTCTTAATGTGTTTGCCTAGGAATTCTCAATAAAGATTATTAGATACATGAAATTATTCACCTCTCAGTTTAAGTCACTAGTTATGTTTGCCTATGAAATTAGATTTGCATTTAAAGGCCTATAATGTGTTGGTCCTGTGACTTACTATTAGATAGTACTAGGACTCTGGCCTGCTATTGCAAGCTGACAGATAAGGTCAAGTTTGTGTCAAATATTAGCTGATGTAAAACTTGGATTTACCTGAGTCAGAAGCCTAACTTATCCAGAACAAATTTTCTTGAATATACTGCTGAAATCAAGGATAATAAATTTAACTCTTGTCTTGATGCCTTCATAGCTCCTGTGTCCTAGGCTGCATAGACACGGAGATATTAGGATACAAACACAATACAGATCCGACGAACACAAAATAGATGTTGCATACAACAATTTTAGAAAATTTAGGATACAATTACGGCATGAATACGATTGCATATGCAGATGAAAACATATATATACATATTTGTACACACTAGAGCTCAATATCCATACCTATGATGTCTGAGGTTGTAAGTAGATTCCAATAAGTTATATAAAAGATTTGAATAATGTTAGTTTCTCATACCTCAAATACGTTTGGCATGTTTATGGTCAATGTCAAACATATGTTAGGTCCCTTTGGAACCTAATATGGGAGAACCATATTTGAAAAAATGTCGAGGAAGTGTCATGTCAGCAACATGTCATATACAGATACATACACGAATATGGTCCTCTGTTAGAGCATCAATGAAATATAGCTTATGTTACTAATAGATTTTAGTGATGTGACAATCGTCTTCATGGACCCCTCTCATTCTGTAGGTGTTCATCTAGAACATTAACTTTCCCACCTATACTAGACTTGTTTTAACCACGTGTCATGCTTAAGAGTATCATGTTCCAAACACCAAACTGAGAGAAGAAGAAAAGAGAGGATAACCTGATGATAGGGTTCCATCGGCAGTTCCAGCACGGGGAGTGGCGGTTCCAGCACGGGTGCGACGGCAGAGATGTTAGTTATGGTCATTGACATTCTCAATGCAAGTATCAATGAGTATGCAAAATGAGTGTAAATAGACCAAAACAAGATTTTCTATTTTTTACAGTCTCCTATAGGCTATAGAAACTTGACTAGATTGATGATACCTGATCCAATGACTATATATACCCTTTAGAACCAACTGGACTTCAGTTTTGAATTTCAACTTCAAATAGTTTGAAACTTTTTCTTCTCTATTTTGAGTCATTTCATATACTATTTAGCATATAAAGTAGAACAACTTGATATACGATAAAAAAAAACCTATCATATACAGACAAGGCAAATGCACATGCATTTGTAAGTAATCGAAATTTTAAAGACTTAAAGCAACATTCAAGGTCTTAGATTCAATATTAAAAACTTTTGGTATATACGATAATGTGAAATTTGAACTCTACTTAGTTTTCTTATTGAATTTTAAAGAAAATAAACTAAAATGTAGGAGTATCGCAACCATAAATACAATAATGTCTCACACATCATATAATGCACAATATATCAATAACATAAATAAACAATCTAGAAAAAAAATAGTCCTAACAGAAAGAAAGAGATGTAACTTGAAAAAAACAAAACATACCATGATGAAATCAATAAAATGTACTTGTTCCGCCAACTGCAGTACTAATCTACCCCGTAAAAAAACATAAACTTCAGAATTTTGATTACAAAGATATAAAGGTGAAAGAACCTCATAAATTTTATAAATAGCATTCCATAAAAATATAAATTAATTTAAGCACGACTCAGTTCCATATAAAAAAGCAAATAAACGAGAAAAGGGATTGAACCAGGGAAATGCTAGAAATTTTTTTTAGTGAGTCTCGTTATCAGGTAGGATTGTCTGTGATGGATGGTTTGATAGCTCGGACTAAGATAAGTACATTAGATTTTCATCACTAAAGATAGAAGAGGAGTTGTGTGCATGATGCATCTACTTATAAATCTTCTACAACAACATTCCTGCAATATGACATGCATGAATCATGCCTATAGATGGATTCTTTCCGTTACTTTCAACTTCCCCCCAAAAAACTCTATGAAAATGTTATACCTTCTTCTTCCTCCTCGTCTTCATCATCGTCCCATTCGATTCCACTGTCGGCGGCGTCCTTGTCAGTCCCTTCTCCTTCCTCTTCCTCCTCGGATTCATCTGCAAAATTTGCAAAAATATTGCAAAAATGCCCAAAATTAAAGCAAATAAGATTATTAAAACAAAATTAAGTACCCACCTTCGTCGTTAGATACCACGACTCTCACCCATGTCACGGAGAAGAGAACGAACACGGGAACCCTAACCCCAACGCTAAATTAATGGATGAATCGAAATCCTAGATTCGACTGCAACAAACGGAGTGTGAAAAAGGAAACCCTAACTGGACCAATTTGACCGGACCCAGTATCTTGGCCGAGTCAACCACCGGTCCGATTTTTAAAACATTGGTCTAAACGCAGTCTCATCATGAACCAAACTGAACCTGATTTAATCTTAGGAGGATTTTTTTTTGTCAGGAGGTAAGCATTCTGTTAGAAAAAAATAAACATACTATTATTTGGCTAAACCATCTTGAGGCCAAAAAATAATTTTAAAACTAATCATGATTATTATTTGGAAAAAAATTCTAACTGTTCCGAGACTGTCTTTATACCGTTTAACTTTGTAGGAGTATCGCAACCATAAATACAATAATGTCTCACACATCATATAATGCACAATATATCAATAACATAAATAAACAATCTAGAAAAAAAAATAGTCCTAAGAGATGTAACTTGAAAATAACAAAACATACCATGATGAAATCCATAAAATGTACTTGTTTCGCCAATTGCAGTACTAATCTACCCTGTAACAAAAAACATAAACTTTGGAATTTTGATTACAAAGATATAAAGGTGAAAGAACCTCATAAATTTTATAAATAGCATTCCATAAAAATATAAATTAATTTAAGCACGACTCAGTTCCATATAAAAAAGCAAATAAACGAGAAAAGGGATTGAACCAGGGAAATGCTAGAATTTTTTTAGTAAGTCTCGTTATCAGGTAGGATTGTCTGTGATGGATGGTTTGATAGCTCGGACTAAGATAAGTACTTTAGAATTTCATC
Organism: Iris pallida; assembly: GCA_029216955.1. NCBI lineage: Eukaryota > Viridiplantae > Streptophyta > Magnoliopsida > Asparagales > Iridaceae > Iris > Iris pallida. The sequence continues at coordinate 33,004,715 of JANAVB010023800.1, read as the reverse complement.
ACTAAAGATAGAAGAGGAGTTGTGTGCATGATGCATCTACCTGTAAATATTCAACAACAACATTCCTGCAATATGACATGCATGAATCATGCCTATAGGTGGATTCTTTCCGTTACTTTCAATTTCCACCAAAAAAAATTCTATGAAACTCTAAAATTGTTATACCTTCTTCTTCCTCCTCGTCTTCATCATCGTCCCTTTCGATTCAACTGTCGGCATCCTTGTCAGTCCCTTCTCCTTCTATTTCCTCCTTGTATATATCTGCAAAATTTGCAAAAACGTTGCAAAAATGCCCAAAATTAAAGCAAATAAGATTACTAAAACAAAATTATGTACTCACCTTCGTCGTTAGATACCACGACTCTCACCCATGTCACGGAGAAGAGAACGAACACGGGAACCCTAACCCCAACCCTAAATTAATGGATGAATCGAAACCCTAGATTCGACTACAACAAAGGAAGTGTGAAAAAGGAAGCCCTAACTCTCGATCTCAAAGAGGTGAGCAGATCGAACTCCATCCCCTTCTTCTTCAACTCCTGGGCACACTTTAGGAGGAGGAGGGAGTCCTCTCTCTCCCTACAGAGGAGAGCTGGACCTCGCCGTTGGACTTGCAAGAGTGAATGACCCACATGAGGGAGAGGAAGAGGGAGACGGAAGTAAGGCAGGGGATTCGGGAACCGCGGCAGGAGGCGGCGGAGGAGGAGGTGGAGGTGGGGAGGGGGAGGAGGAGAGAGAGAGAGGGAGGAGGAGAGAGGTGTAACCTGATGATAGGGTTCCATCGGCAGTTCCAGCACGGGGAGTGGCGGTTCCAGCACGGGTGCGACGGCAGAGATGTTTTGTAAGGAGAACAAAAGTGTAGAAGAAAATATAAAGTTTTGGGAGTAGAACTTTTTGGAAAAGGTTTCAGCGAGATTTTTTTGGGGAGGAAGGAAGGTGTTCGCGGGTTTTGGCAAAAAACTAAAGCAAATTTTTTTTAATGATGGAGCCAAATTTTTAACATAGATACTAAGGGCTTGGCCCAATAGCTAAGTTCAATTTAAGTGGGTTAAATTTAATAGTCCAAGGATCTAATTAAATATATACAAATGCCACATCCAATAAATACAACCAACCAATAATTAAATAATAAATTAACTATAATATTTGTATTATAATTTATGCCAAGTAAAATACTAAAGTAAAATCCAAATATTGACTTATAATCCAATAGTTAGTCTTAAATTCAAAATTTGACCAAAAAATTACCCGGGTGTTTTTTTATTTCCCGCCAAACTATTTGGGACAGGCTGAAATTCTATTTGGGACGGACATAAAGTTCAGTCCAAAATAAGTAAATATTATCAGGGTCGAAAAATAATGCGTCCTAAATGATATTACTTTGTGTCCCAAATAATATTATTTAGGACTCATAAAAATTGTGTATCAAATAATGTCGTCCCAAAAGGTCACTTTTTTTGTAGTGAGTTTTGTAATATAATCTAAGTTTGATTTAATGTATATTAATTGTCAATATATATATATAACTGGAATTTGGGTTTAATGAGACTGAGTTGGAAGAAATAGAAATATTCAATGTTTTGTATTAAAACTGAGATTTGATTTGGGTTTTAGGTTTGATATTGAATTTACATGATGTGTCGAGTTCATGATATCTTAATGTTTCAACTGAGACATGTATAATGAAGGTTTAAACTGAGAATGATGAGTTGAACTTAATATATGTTAACCTATTCGAATGAAACTGAGTTAAGGTTTTGGTAAAGGAAAACCTGAGATTATTTTGAAAACCTGAGAACTTACATGAGAATTTCCTGAGAACTGTTTTGTTTCAAACAAAGTTCATATTCTCAAGATGTGAGTTGAGTTTACATAAATCTTATCTGGGATGTTTGGTTGTTAGAAATCTAAGTTTAAGATTGGTTTACTGATTTTTACTCTCTATAATATGTTAGTTACTGAATTTGGAATACCTGATTTTCTAATACAAATGTTAACCTGAGAGCTTTACCTTACTATTCAGTATACTGTAAACGCATGCACCTCATTGTCCACTCTAACATGTGAATACACACACAAACACTCACTTTTATAATCCCTTTCCTTCTATATATATATATATATATATATATATATATATTTTATATATATATATATATATATATATATATATATAATATATATATATATATATATACACACACATATAAACACTCACCTCCGTTCACCTATTTGGGATGTCCTATGGCTGCAGGGCACCAAAATTCAGACATGTATGAGGACCTCATCAGTAAGATCAGGGCGAGGGTGGATGGTTGGCATAACAAGCTCCTGTCGCCTGGCGGGAAGTTGGTCTTAATTAAATCAGTGCTTACCTCAATACCAGTCTACACACTTGCTGTATGTACTCCTCTTATTTCGGTCTTGAATCGTATTGAGGCTATTTTCTGTAATTTCTTCTAGAGATCGATTCAGGGGGCTCCTAAACGCAGATGGCTGGGATGGGAGACCATTGCTAGAAGGAAGTCGGAGGGAGGACTTGGCATTAAGCGTTTAGAAGATATTATGAAGGCTTTCTCCATCAAATTATGGTGGAAATTCAGGTCTCAAGATAGCTTATAGGTTCAGTTTTTCATGAGAAAATATTGTTCTCAGTCAAATCCTTCTTTGGTGCATATCACATCGAACTCATCTCATGTTTGGAAAAGGTTACTGCAAGGAAGGGATGTTGCTGATCAATATATCATAGTGAATGATGTGGGTCTGCATTGGCGTCGTTTATCTGGCAGATTTACCCTCGCTTCGGCCTAGGATGTAACTCGAACATAGTGGCCAATTGCTCCATCATTTGTGCATATTTGGGGAACCTGCATTCCCTATAAATGGTCAGTTTTGTTATGGAGAGTGTTGCATAATAGACTACCGACTGATGAGTAGATTATGAAGCTGGGGTTTAGCTTGGCATCTCAGTGTCATTGCTGCACACAGAGTTCGGTTGAAACTACTGAACATATTCTAAATTCAGGGGAGCTAGCTACGGAAGTTTGGGCATCTATGCAAGGAGTTTTCCACATACAAGGAGGAGGTCGATCTTTGATTCAGAGGATGAAGAGATGGTGGCGAGGAGCGAAGCTACATCAAAAGCAAATTGGAGTAGGGGCTACAATATGGGTATTGTGGAAAAATTGCAATAAATGGCGATATGAAGGATATAAGTACTCATCTGCTATGCTCGTGAAGGAGATACAGAGGCAGATTGTTAAAGCTACTGTCAAGTGCACGCACTAGGTCTGATAGTCTGTTTTTTTTATTTTGGTCTTCAATGTAACCTGAGTTGGAACTCCTCTAATTTTCAATAAAGCCCTAGTTTTCGGTATATATATATATATATATATATATATATATATATATATATATATATATATATATATATATATATATATATATATATATATATATATATATATTTTTTTTCTAAGGGGGGCTTTATATATATATATATATATATATATATATATATATATATATATATATATATATATATATATATATATATATATATATATATATATATGGAAGCGTATCAAAAGCCCCCCTTAGAAAACTCCCTCACTCTCAGCCGTCTATTTAATGTTAAAATTAATGTTAATATTCATGTTAATATTAATGTTAATATTAATGTTAAATACTAAAATTAACATTAAACTTAACATTAACATTAACATTAACATTAATATTAACATTAATATAAAAATAAAAATAATAATAATTAATATTAACATTAACATTAATATTAATATTAACATTAAATGGACGACTGAGAGTGAGGGGTTTTTTAGGGGATTTTCTAAGGGGGGCTTTTGATCCTCTCCCTATATATATATCCCTATATATATATATATATATATATATATATATATATATATATATATATTTATATATATATAAAATATATATATATATATATATATATATATATATATATATATATATATATATATATATATATATATATATATATATATATATATATATATAAAATATATATATATATATATATATATATTTATATATATATATATATATATATATATATATATATATATATATATATATATATATATATATATATATATATTCCTAAATATATCTATGTATTTGATATATGTGAATGTGATTATATAGGTTGAGTTGTAGTATATAGAGTATATGTACTAGTGATATGTATATGTGATTTTCGTATACTTGGTATACATAGGCTTTGGTGTTGGTTAGGCCTAGAATTGTATAACCTAGATATTGGTTAGCCTAGAATTGTTTAGATCTAGAAATGTCTAACTTAGACTAGTTTGACCTTGTTGACCAAACCTAACTAGATTGACCTAGGTTGACTAAGGTTGACCTAGTTTGACTTTTAGAGTTGACCAGAGTTGACCATGAGTTGACTTTGGCCCAGATTGACCTAGAAACATGTAGATGCATTGTACTTTTTATTTATAAACCCTTTGTATACATCATGACTTGTGTTGCTCTAAATAGGAGTCAGATACCTCTTTTCGGACAGTATATTCTCATCGGACATTCGAATTTCAGGCGAGTACATTCTCTGATCATTTCATACTTGTTAGGATTTATATTCTTGCTCTAGATCACTTTACTTGATACTGTCACAATGTTATCACGGATTAGTACTATATGGATCTTTTCATGAGATGTTATCACCCTCGGAAGCATCGGGTACCTCATGTCATGTGTTTCATGTACATCGCGTATTCTTTGCTCTTATGTTATTCATGTATACTCATGTGCATTCATGTACGTTCCTGTATGCTCATGTACTCTCATGTGCTCTCGTGTACGGCCATGTTTTCCTATGTGCTTCATGTATAACCAATTTATTCATATATACTCATGTGATTCATGTATTCTCATGTTCACTGAGCCCATCATGTATATTATTCATGTGCACTCATTTATTGAGCCCACGTGAAATCATGTACGTAACATAACTTGAATGGATCCTTGTGTATTGATTGGGGCATGGGTGAGTAGAATTGGTTATGTGGATCATATCCCCAGTAGATTATTCATGTGAACTCCATAGCTTATTCATGTACCTAACCTGTTTCCATAACCATATTGTGCTCTAAATCACTAGTCACTTACATTTCTTACCTATTATGTATATATTTCCAGTTATCAAATATCTTTCTATTTTTATGTACATCTTTCTTTACAGTTCATTTATCTTACTCTTTTGTATGCTTTATACTTTCCTGCCATGTTATGAACTGCGTGAGATGTATTGTGCTCGTTCCTGTCCTGACTGGACCTGTTAAAAATATTACAGTGGACAAGAAGGACTTCTGTACCACTTACTACGGAGCCCACATAGATGATACATATGAGCTGATTCCACAGGAGGACCCTGCAGCAGTTGACGGCACCATCCCTTTAGTCTAGGCTAGTTAGCTAGTCAGTTATCTTATTTCTTGTTGCCTTGTCTTATTTTGACATTCTGAGATATATTATTTTTGGATGTTGTTGTTGTGTCGTATAGACACTTAGACTTGTTTCCCTTCTATTTGTATTTCTTTTGGAGATTATTATATCTATCATATCGTGATGTTTCTACCTTAGATTGTGTCACGACCCGCACCCTAGAGTAAGGGCACGAGAAGTGGGTACGTCCAGCCTATGCCGCAGTATCGGCGGTAGAACGCTGTCCTAGGTCAAACGTCTAACAATATAAAGGTACATATACAGTATATACACTCCGAATGGAGGTGACATAGCAAATACAGTCTCAATCACATCTAAGGTAGAGTATGATAAAAGATAGATAAAATATGAAATCCATAAAGAGATACCGCAGATAGAAGTCTACGTGTCTAAGATACACAAACCCAGAAAATATCTCAAATCTCAAATACAGTAATCCATAAAGTAAATACAACTCATGACAACTAAAATAACTATCTATACAACCTCTACTGTGTCTCCTCTAGGCTAGCAGGCAGCCTCCAAGCTATCTGTAAAATTTATCAATAGGTCCAGTCAGGACAGGAGCGAGCACAATACATCTCACGCAGTTCATATCAAGTTAGAAAAAATAAAGCATGCAATAGAGTAAGATACATAAAATGCTGAAAGAGAATATATGAAGTAAAGGAGATAACTATAAGGAAATATCTACTTTAAATAGAGAACTAGCAGTGACTAGTGAGTCAGAGTAAAATATAAACATGTGAATGGCATAGGAGATTCATGACTACAACTAAGAGTGATTCATGACTACAGCTACTTGGATAATATTCACATGCCTATTTCTACTCCCCCATCCCCAATCAATACACAAGGATCTGTTCAAGTTATGTTAAGATTCGTGAAACTTCATATGGCTCATAAAATGAGTGATACGTGAAGGTGATTCATGATGGCTCTGTGAACATGAGAGTACATGTGTCACAAACGATTCGTGAATCAATGGAAGCATAGAGATATGTGATGATTCGTGAAACGCACAAAACATATAGTATCCGATGCTCCCGAGGGGGATAACATCTCATGAAAAGATCCATATAGTACCAATCCGTGCTACCAACGTGTCAGCATCAAGTAAAGTAATCTAGAGCAAGAATATAAATCCTGGCAAGTATGAAACGGTCAGAGAATGTACTCGCCTGATAACTGAATGTCCGAAGAGGGTGTACTGCCTGAGAAGAGGTGTCTGTCTCCTAATCAGAGCAACACAAGTTACAACATGTCTAAAATAAGGAAATAGACTGCTACAATGCATATACATGCTGTCTAGGTTAAACTAGGCTAAAGTCAACACTTGGTCAACTATCTAGTCAAAGCTAGGTCAACTGGGTCAACCTAGACTCAATAAAGTCTCACTAGGCCTAACCAGTCTACCCTAGCTAGTACACACCATACAAATCCAAGGCTATACAAGCCAACACAAGTCACATATCAAGATACATCACATTCATACATATTCAACATTATATATATATATATATATATATATAAGAGAAAAGAACTAACATGTAAAGCTATGTGTGTGTGTGAACATGGAGGTATACATGAAAAGAGAAATCAACACTAGTTATGAGTTTACACTAGACATGGCACAAAGCTAACCCATCTACATTACACATGTATTATACTTAACATGCATGGCTACAAGTATACATCTATATACATTAGTGTAGAGACTATTTAAGTTATAACTAACATGCATCTATACTCTACATAAATCTATATACATTATAGCAATCATTTAGAGAAGGGTTACATGGCATGGTGGTTGACATAGAGTGGGGTGTCCTTGTGCAGAGGGTGAAGTTCATTCTCAGTTTAGTTCCACATTTGCATATAAACTAAAGTGAGCTATCCCATAAACTGGTGTAACTAACCACATAAAATGAACCATTTTATCTGAAATCTTCCATTAAGCCAACATCCCATATGCATACAGCTCATGCATTGTCTAATACTGAAATTAACTAACATTTTGAATTAAGGGGTTGAAGGTTAACATTACATTCATAGACATTCCACTATATTGAAAACTGAAATTGGCTTGGCAATAGGAAAAGGAAGGTGTATATGCTTACATGGATAGTTCAGTGTTCGAACAACCTAAAATGAACTAACATTCAATCTAAATATCAGCTATACATTGGTTCTATGTCTACATATGAAATCTGATATTGCATTCAATATTTATACATTATGCATTTATATCTATCATTACATATACCTTGCATTTATATCTAGCATTCATTATATACTTTCATGCATATATTGTATATCATTCTTTCATTCATGCATTTATGCATTGCTTACATACATTATATTAATTGCATTCCTACATGCTTGCATTCAACCATATACATATACATTAATGTAAAGAGGATATATATCATATATATATATATATATATATATATATATATATGTATATATATATATATATATATATATATATATATCATTTCATTTATCTAACATATCATGCATTACATACTCTATATTCATTTAATATCCATACTACATAGGCTCATAGGTTACATAAAATGCATATATCGTATAGTCACTCTTCTACTTAAAACCAATACTGTACCAATTGGGTATTCACTAAATTCTAGGATTAAAGTATGTCGTAGCCCTTTGTGTTATCTTTCCAAAACTTTAAACGGATCATATTTTCGTGTCCGGAAGCTCCCGAAATCGCGAAAATACCGAAACACGTTCGTCTTTCGTACATCTGACACTCAAATAATTCTACAGAAAGTTACAAAAATAATTTGGCTTATTAAAATATATATTTGGAAAGCTAACTTCGATACGGTTCTTTTAAAAAAAATAGAAGATAAATCGGAGTTCTAAGCTAACAGTTATGATATTTCTAAGTTGCTTTGGTTAATAAAAACGTGGATGAAAATTATGACGGATTTGACAAAAGAACACATATAGGCTAAAATACTTGGATACAAACATAGGTATCCAAATGAAACTCATTCTAACTATCCTAACTAAGATCAATCCACTCTCTAACCATTATAAAACTGAATTTAAATATCTATTTAAACTATTATCATACATACATACACATGGGGTGTCCTAATTTGGTATCTATCAAGTAGGACACAAGACACATATCTAAAATCCTCAAAAGAGCTCCAAATGGCCTCAAATTTGAATCTAAATGGGACACATGCATGAGGATGGATCCTACAGATTCAAAACTAATTTATATGCAAAGGAAATTGATTTAGAGGATGGGTTTTACCTATTGGGAGTGGAATCCCAATGAAATCCTTTAGGATACGGCTCCGATACGAAGATCCATCAAAGTGGACACTCCTCCTTGCACTCCTCTTCCAATCCTTGGTAGCACCCTTCCCTTGGAGAATGGGAATGATTGAGGGAAGGTTTGGTGAAGGAATGATTTGATTTGGAGATCAAATCAAATAGGAAGGCTCTCTAAAATTGGGGAAGAACAAAAGGAAAATAAAAGAGGCAAGATTATAATGAATAAAATGAATCATTCTCTCCTAAAGATGGCTGCCATAAAGAGTCCATTAGGGCTAATGGGAAATGTCCTAATTGTCCCTCTCTAGTCTCATATGGTTAAGTCTAGACTAGGTTCAAGTTTGGGGTCAAAATGATCTAGTTTTGAGTCTCTAACTTAACCATTCTAACATGATAAAAATTAGTTTAATTAACTAACTTAAATGTTGGATTTTGTGAGCCATGCTTAACTTAATATTGGGTTCCATTTAGAGTTTAAGCTACCCGGGTCACAATACAAGTCGGAACGAGACGAAACTCAAACCCGACTAAACAAATCCAATAAAATAATATTAAAAATATAAAATTTTCCCAAAATATTAAAATATGAAAAATGACCAAAATCATAATACATTAATTTAAATATTATTCAAATAATCTAAAATTCACCAATTAATCAAAATCCTAAATAATTTAAAAGTCACAAAATGACCAAAATACCCTTAGCCTAAAAACTTGTAAATAGTCATTCTAATCACATGGTTAGGTCCCCATGGTTAGTCTCTAAGCTTAGCAAAAATAGGGATTAACTAGTTAACCATCAAAATCACAATTTAACATTTTAAATAGTTTTAAATAGATTAAAAAATTACTAAAAATTACAACATGAGTTAAATCTTATTATCGATCAATCAAAATTATAAAAGTTCAAAATTATCTTGGATTTTAGAAAAGTGGGTGTTACAGATTGTGATTGAGATGTACCTTCTATATTATCCTCCGTTCGGAGAGTATATCTTGTACAGTTACATTTATACTGTGTTAGATGTTGTGACCTAGGATAACGTTCTACCGCCGATACAGCGGCGTAGGCCGGACGTACCCACTTCTCGTGCCCCTACACTGCGTGCGGGTCATGACAATGTTTCATTAATATACTAGTCCAGACTACGAGAGGATAAATGTTTCTCAAGGATAAGAGCATTCAATATAGGGAAAAAATAAACCTCGGAGAGAACAACTGCAGAACCTTTATCTACAAGTTCTCCGACAAATATGTTGACATCAATTGGTTCAACAAGATGACGTACAAAGCTTAGGGACTTCTCCTTGGTGACTTTGAGATTATTGGTGCCAGAATTTCCCTCTATAGAATTACACAATGTTTAGGAAATAGAAAAAACAAAAACGTACATTTGTGTTCATCCATTATCTATGGCATCAATGGCTCTATTATCATAACACTAGTAAACGAGGTTTAGATCCAACTCTTAAGTCTTAATCAGATAGCATATTACAATAATGAAGGAAAAGCTATTTCCATCTTGTTATACAAAGTAGCTAGAGACTTGAAACAGTTACAGTTAATGGTATAGGAATTCAACAAGCACAAGAATGTTACAAAAAGATAACTGCATTGTCTTGTTATAATTTAAAGTATGATAGGAATCATGAAACATAAACTTATAGGTTCTAAAATAAATGAAATATCAAATAACAATTAGTCTCTCAATTTACAAGATAATAATATCCTCGTATTAGAATTAGGAACAAGGATATGTAATAAGTATTGATCCAACTGATACCTAATAAATTGAAGCAAATAAATTGTTGCCGATACTTAATAAAATCTAACACAGATTCTACCAGCACCTTCGTCAAGTAGCTACTTTCTAACCACTTTTCTCGTGCCACTATCTCTCTGTTCTTGCTCCTGAATTTGACCTGTTAGCCCGATGATATAACCATATTTTTTGTGGTTATTCGATTAAGTTTAACATTATGATATCACTAATATTCATGCTATCACTTATTTATACTTAAACTTAGCATTGTCCTAATGTGCATTAATTTTATCATACTTGCTACTATGTATATTGGTATGTTCGTCTAACATGTATTTGCAGAAAATCAATAAGAAAGATTAATATGGACATATGCAAAATAAAGAAATTACGATGGGCCAAAGACGACGGTATCCCACAAGATTAATCTGAACCTTCCAACGACATTTTTTCAGAGCCACGTACTCGGGGGTTTCACTGCCTAGTCAGTGGACGAGAGTTAAGGAGGCAGTGCCCCCCATGGGGGTTCGGGGGTGAAGCACTCGAAAGGATTTTACAATCTTGGTATCTTTGGACAGCTGTCGTCAAGGAAGAAAAAGCTATTACAATACTATAGAAGAAGCCAAGCCATGCCATCATTATTTCAAGACTTTAAAGAAGCATGCACCTGCTAAAGTATATAGAGTCTATAATGAGACTTAGTAATAATTGTAAACATAAAAAATAGATGGCAAAATCGAAAGCTAGGGTAGAAAATAACCCAGGATCACTTTTGGAAAGACATGTAAAAGTTTCGACGGATCTCCGAAGGATGATCCAAATGTACCACAGAAAACCTTCTGTGAGCTATTGGATTATCCTATGGAAGTCCATAAAAATTCAATGGATAATCTAATTGTTACCATTCAGATTCCAATGGTAGGATCCTATCCCATCATTGATCCCAATGACTCTATTTATAGTCGTTGCACTATACAGGCAGAAGATCCGGCAGTATTCTGTGGATGATCGATTGTCACGACACGCACCCAAAATATGGCTATAAATCGTGGACACGCCCTGCCTACGCCACAATGTCGGCGGTAATACGGTATATTCACAATATGATGAACAACCCACATTATATATACACTCCACTTGGGAGGACAATAACATAATATAACCAAATCTAATACTCAATCACAGCTCTAAGTAGATGGAGCATATATAAAGAACAAATAGTCATAAATCCATAAAATAGATAATCTCCATAAACTACATGTCTAGTTAAATATCAAACAGTAAAAGGCAACTAAATTTGGAGACAGATCCGGTCTCAAATTAAATCTAACTAACTAAACAATAGTAGTTGGGTCATGTGCAGCTAACTCTTCCTAGTCTGTCTACTCTTCCTAGTCTGTCTGAAGTATAAGGTCTGTCTCAACTACATTCCCCTCATATGGCCCATAATGAGTAGGACATCCATCCTCATCGTAGTCAGGATGGAACGAGTACAATTCATTGAATGCAGTTCCATATGATAATGACTATAAAACAAAGGTTAGTCATAAAATACATGATGTGAGAATCAACTACAACATGAAAATATAATTAACAATAGACATGAAATATATGGAGACATCTAAAGAGTGAAACGGAAAACATAGCTATCTAAGTGTGTTGAAGTACTCCTCTCAATATATGATCGGCTGGGATACTATACCGCACGGTCTACATGGGAATTACATCCTCAAGGTCTACATAGCATAAAAAATAAAAGAAAGTAAAGCACGGTCTATGGGTCTGATCACACATATACTCGGTACTTCTCTGCCCCGACATGACAAACAAGAAATGGCATGATATGAACAAAATCCAAGATGAGCTATCCGTGTAACGAGCGTGTCGAGAATCAGATATCATACAACCAACAATAAAATATAGTAGTTAACAATATTGAAAACAAACAATAAATGTACTCGTTTGGTATCTTGAGCTGCTGATATGGTCCCGTGCCAAACTCAAGTCCAAGTAACCTATTTTATAATTTATAATGTTAGTAAATAAATAGAAATTAATACATGTCTATCTAACTACCCCCTTAGGTTTCTATGTCCATCCTGATGGCTATTGACACCTATATGTATTTGTCTTGGACACCTTCTAGGATATACTATGATAGGATTTTCTACACTCCTACTCAACCTATCTATGCATTGATACTCAAGTAGACCCCAAACCCAACACACATATAACCCACATTTTTTCTATACTGCAGTTAGTTGCTGCTATTATAATCTGTTATCTAGCATAGCCACATATCCCTTGCAGTTTTGCCCCCAGGATTTCCCATCATGGTTCCTATTGGTACCAGGCTAGTTCTGTTATTTTTCTCATACTGATGGAATGTGTCACAAGGATACCTACTAAGTCTTTCACATAAGCAGTATCATCTGATATATAACACCAACCAAATATCTGCTACATGGCACTTAATCTCTATATAGGTTTTGTACTCTCCACTGTATTGATCCCCCACTTGCCAACATGTTGTTTTGCTACAGTAACTACCCTACCTTGCCCTGGACACAACTGTAATACTTCTATACAGTTTGCAGCACCCTTTCTTGTGTATCAACCCCAACTGGATACCCCATTAAGTTGGGCTACACTAGCTCTCTTACTCCTACTCTTTGTTAGTAAACTATACTACACTTGTACAGAACTATTATAGTTATCTAGTAACCATGACATATAGGACAGATCCTACTCTTCCACAATGAACTGTACACGAGAATTCTATACATAATAATGAATATCTAACACTGCACAAAGGTTTGAGTTTGCGAACTGGTACTACAGTCTAGTTTGGGTAGTTGCAATTCTACACCTCTTTTTACCTACGATTACTGTTGCATGTTACTATCCTACACACACTAGTGCCTAGTCATCTTAACTCTGTTATATATATATATACACCTACCTCCCGAAGGACACGTTTATTTGGTACTGTACTGGGTCCTTTACTGCCAAGAAATTGCTACTAATAGTTAGACATATCCCCATGGAGCCTATATAGGTTAATTCCTATCTCTGCACTATTCACCTATATGTGCATGCCTTCCCTCTTACTGCTATTATGAGTTCCTGTCCACCCTCATCTATTCTTCCTAACTGTATCCCCTGCCTATACCCTATTTTATAGAGATTCCCTGTACCTGTAACAGATCCTTACATAATCCCCCATATACATGGACTGCAGTACACTCGAATCAGAGAGGAATAAGTAGAGAGCTTCACTCCTATACTCTGTTTTGCGACTTAGCTGCTACCTATGCGATTTCTAACTAGGATACATGTGGGCTTGTTATTCCTACACCTATGGGCTACCTATGATTGATTGATGTACTGGTAAATAAATCAATAATTTATGGGTATTCCTTCTCTGGTGGAATAACATATCCTTACACATGCAGGCATTCATCTAATGTATATATGTATCCTGACCCTTACAGATACCTGAAGAGTCTGTAGTTACACCCAGTTACCTCTTTGCTTGAACCTGACGCAGGTTCCTGACATGAGTACCCTCCTCCTGCAAACACACGTACGCACACACAACTATATATCTTTAATAATACACTACAATTCGAGACAAAGTTCACACCCTTGTGTATACTTGCACAAAGCTTGTTGAAGCTCTGCACCTTTAGGCAACCACAATCCCCTATAACATATATCCAGGTAATTCAAACATTTGTGCACACGAACTATCCCAATATCTTCTAGACCCTGCCTATGCCATGTGGCATCGAAGACCTCCTCCTATAAAGAGGGTTCTATTTTTAGTAGCATATACAATTATGTTTCTTCCAAATACAAGAAATGGTCTAAGTGAAAAGGTATGGCTAATCAATCCTTAGAGATTCTTGATGACTTAATTCTACTAATGAAAAACTTTTAGAAAAGGTTAGAAGCCAATGAGTTGTTGAGATACGAAAACAATAATTTTTTTTATCTAGACTTGATTCTCAAAACTCATGTTGTGTTTCTTTAAAGAGTTTGCATGGGGTTTTAATTTTGAAAATCAAACATCTTTCCTCCTCAATAGAAGACCTCAAGACACAAACACATGAGTTATCTCTTTTGTATGATTCTTCTATTGATGCTTTAAAGAAACAAAATGATGCTTTTATCTCTAGAATTACTTGATTTGAAAAAGAGAATGATTCATTGAATGTTAAATTTGATTCTCTTACTTTTATGCATGATGATTTGTTATTAGAACATGATATTTTTAAAACCAAACCTTCTCATGCTCACTCAAGAGATATCTATTATTCTAGTATGTCATATGTTCATAGTCATGCTCATTCTGATACATGTGCACACACTAGCATTAGGTGCTTTTTTGCTCTCGCATTGGACACATGCATGTTACATGCCTTATTTGTAGGACTTTTACTACTAATGCTATAGTAAATTCTATGTGGGTCCCTAAAGCTAACAAATATGGATACAAGTTTATTTGATACCAAAGTCTTCGCCTAATATTGTAGATGGAGCTTCTTGTGTCAGGATATAGCACCGAAGAGCTTGTTGGTGGTTATAAAGCTACAAAGATCATCTTTCAAGCAATTACACCAACACAAGTGTGACCTCTAGAGCCACTTTGGCAACATACTAAACGATTCTTTCTAAATGGTTTATATTTAAAGAATCTAGCATGTTTCTATTCATGTCTTGTTACTAGCTCGCATTGATATATTTTAGTTGTCTATTATCTAAATCAATGTGAGTAATGATACTAGCATGCTTAGCTAATTTTCTTATTGTTTCTCTTATCTAGCATGACTAGTTGCTATGTTTAAATGATTAAGTTCGCACTATGTAGTTCATCACTCATTGTCTATTAGTGTGACATATTTATTTATGGATGCTTTTTATTCGTAGTCTTTATCAACTAAGCATGCATATCACTCTAGTCCATAGGAGCTTGAGTTTTTATTTTGAGTTAATGTGTTTTTGACTCTCTGTCTTTAATGTTTTTTGTGATAGTTACTTCTTACCTATTTATCTTTAATATGTCATATTTAATTTAATCGATATTTGTGTACGTGCTTAGCACAAGCTTCTTAATACTTGAAAAGTATACACCTATACTTTTATTTTAACCTTGTGCTTGCATAATGTAATGCCCCGCATTGGCAAAGTGCATTACGCTGAGTCGTTGACTCGAAGAGTTAAGTTGACCTGAAGAAGTATCGATGCGAATCAATGCAAGTACTTATTCGACATGGACAAAAGTTATACGAACTTTTTGAGTTGCAAACGAGAAGACTACAAAAGAACTCTTAAACAGAAGATCTAAGTACAAATTGATTCTTGGAAAGTATACCGATGGAGATCGAACATTGTAGTGGTTCCTTTACTTCATTGGTGATCTGACGACGAGAAGAGATTGTTCTGACTCTCTGGAGGTCTCTGTGTGGATAATCCGGGGTCCGGGGGATGAAATAAAGGAAGTCTTCTTCTATTTGTAGGATGGTGAGAAAACTAATCCATGTGGATGTATGCGATGTGCGAATGGGTTTTTGGAATACAGGAACGCGCGTGACTTTAAAACTGAATCTGTTGTAACTGCACTATTGGGCTACGGATGAACTGACATATGTCTGTTGTTGAGATTCGTTTGTTGCTGAGGTCTTGGGTGGTTGTCACCCGTTCATAGGCATGACTAAGTCAATGACACATGACGCATGTGCATTGCTCAAAGATCTCATTTGTTGTAAATGATCGAATTTGACTCTGCCTAAGAGGCACTTTGCTTTTGTTGTCCACGTGGCATCTATCGGAAAGTGCTGAGATTTTTGGATATTACGAGAGCTGCGCTCTTGAATGCCGTAGTGGTTGCGCTTTTTTAAACACTGCTTTGAGTATTATGGATGGTGCACTTTTGAGTGACATAGAGACTGCGCTTTTTGGGTGCAGCACCCTTTGGCCAAATCGACAATGGCTATCAGATAGCTAACATCTAACATATGACAACTGACAACTGATGTCTGACGTCTGAAAACTGTCAGCTGACATAATGTGTCAAAATTCCATAAATACTGAGGTGATGGCTTGGGATCCTTATGATATGTTGTGCTTTTCCTTCCTGCACTTTTGGACGCTACAGTTTCTGGAGGATGCGCTTTTGAGTGCTTGGGTTAAACTCCCAAAATTTTGTTACTGCATGGGGATCAAAAAATGATGACTTTTAACCGAAAATTTGGTCAAAATTAATGTGGCAGACTCATTGCCATTAATGCAAAGTTCATTCTATTAGTTCGGGGCCTTTGACTATCTGCCACTTGGCACATGGGTTTACCGTGCATGGCCTTTAAATATGGGTGTTCTTGAAGGAGAATTCATTCGTTATTCCTCTTCCTTGCTACATGCTGGATACTATAGTGCACCCTGATGACTGCGAGCTTCTTTCTTAGCGAGTCTGGCAGCAACTGTGTCAGTCATGGGCTAGGATGGTAGATCTCTCTATTCAAGGAAGTGGCCATCTTTATGAAGGAGCTTCTCAGAAGACCAAAATAAACTTGGCTGATTATGGGCGGAGCATGTAATGCCCCGTCCCGCTCAGTTCAACTGGAGGAATCAAAACGCAACAGCACTTGGACTTAGCCATACAACGGCTTGCTCGAAGTCCCGTTCGGTCCAGGCAACTCCTCGCCCAGGTGGGTGGTTTTTATGAACTTGCTTCTGCTTGGCCTTCACACTAATAAACTTGATGTTTTCAAATACACAAATTAGGCTTGGTAATAAAAGAGATGAATCCACATAGCTAAGGGAATAATCCCACCTTGGGTCAGATTAAGTTAGAATATGGAAAATGTCCTACGGTCGGCCTAGAAATGTTGCACGACGTGCTTTCAAATTGACACTCGGTCCTTCGTCTTGTGGCTTGGGAGAAGGAAAAGTTAGTCTATGTTGCCACAAGACTATTGACTTAGCATAGTCTTGGGCATCACATGGTATAAATGCTTGGTAAAGTATACAAGGTTCCAACGTCCTACTATCCCACTGCTTGGTATAGAAAACTATCCCATAGTCTCAATGCATGTTCCCACGGTTGCAAGGCTTGGCATAGATTTTTCTTGTTCTATGGTCTAAGTTGCAACACATGGTTTATGGCATGGTCGTGGTATTGGTTGGTTCAAGTTATGTTGGAAGACTATCAATTAGTAATTACTGAGTTTGAGTTAAAGAGGGTATGTATGATGGAACTGTAGGTCAGTCGCTGAGGCAATCCTTGGTTTAGGCTCTACAAAAAAGTATAAAGAGTAAAGAAGTGAAGCACAAGAAGTTGTATTTTCGGTTAGGCCATGCATTTACGTGGAGTCTAAAAGTCCTTGTGGGTACATGGTCACGGACAACTTATGCATAAGGTTTTGCATCCTCAAATCGGTTGCCTGGGGCTACAAGTCCATTTCAGCCTAGGAGGGTAGCAAGGTAGTAAGACAAGAATACGCCGTAGTGATTTGAGGACATCAGCAGGGCTAGCTATCCTTGGCTGTAAGGGTCTCTGTAGGATCGATGACACCACTAGAAGGGCGAAAATAGAGTGCAGCAGAAAAAATTCCCCAATTAAAAAACTAAGCAGACAAAAGAAATTATATATAAATACTTAAATGCGATAAAGTAAAGCAATAAGTAAATAAGGTAAGAAAGCATTACACAGACACCGAGGTTTATGCTAGTTTCCCTCTGAGAGGACTAGTCCAGTCGCTAGAACTCTTGCCCGCTATTTAATCTACTATTTGAAATAGAGGTTATACAGTGTGCTTTAATCCGAAGAACACGCAAACTTCAATATTGTCGTATTTTTATCCGAAGTCTACGAACAAACTTCAAACACTTTTCTGAAAGAAAGCTTTTATACTCCACACTTGTACAACTCGAATACTCCTAATCGAAAACCACCGGCACTTAGAAGAATAGGAGTTGTCTTGGAAATAGAAAGATTAAAGCTCTTTAAGTATATAGGAAGGCTTAAGAATAGATAGAGAAGATAAAGAATGAATGAGCGTATAAAAATGTGAATTTTTCTCTATTTATAGGACTTTCTAGGACAAAGTTCAGGCAGAACTCGGTAGGGTTAACGTTCATAATTTTGAACGTTGCAGATCTAAAGGAGTAAAAATTTATTGCTGACCAGGAGTGATTTCGGATCGAGTTCGGGCCTGACTCTGCCAAGTTCGGTTAGGTCAAATCTATGTCATTTTGGTTTGTGAAGTTTTTGGATAAACAAAGGTTTTGGTTTTTGTTTTGGGTCAGGAAAAATAATTTTTGTGAGTAGGGCCTTCTAAATTTGTCAGTGATCCCGATGCACAATTTTCTAGACTCAATAAAAGAAAAATTACAAAATAAAGTAAAAATTTGTTAAGACGAGATATGCGATTTTATGTTTCTTTTCATATCAAGCTTCGAGTTTTAAGTCAATTATCAAAATCGGTTCGACCATGACTGTATGGGCCAACAATCTCTCCCATTTTGATAATTTGACAAACCTACGATTGATACTTAGAAACTATCCAGCTTGGTTCGGAAGAAGACTTGTTGTTGTACGGAAGTAGCGATGCTATGTTCAATGGTACAATGTACTTTCTCTTTCGTAAAGTATGATCAAGTCTTGTTACTCCTCCGTAACAAAACAAGTAGGTTGAACATCTGAAAAGTCTAGAAATAGAAACTCCATACAAAATTTTAGAACATAATCAACAATCAGATATGAATAAAAATTAAAATCAGATTTTATGAGTATCACATTTTCTCCCCCGTTTTGTCACATAAGCAAAATGACAAAAGCATGATAATAGTACTCGGCACAATATAATCCATAAAGCTAAAATAGAAAACTAATACATAAACAAAAATAGGAGAAAGTGCATACAATCCAAAAAATCCTAAACTTATAATGTTTAAAAGAAGCATTTATCACTAATACATAGCAGGAAGAAAAACATAATGAAAACATACTAAAACATAACTAGTGACGCTCTATCACTAGAAAATATCATCAATCGTCATCCTCATCATCATTATCAGCATCTGCCGTCCTAGAAGGACCGATCTCAGCAGAACGGTTGGGATCATAATGGGCAGCAGCAGGGTCAAAGTATCGATGAGCCTCTGGATCATTAATACGATACCCAAGCATTGTAGGATCACGAACCATAGGGATAGGACCA
This sequence comes from Iris pallida, assembly GCA_029216955.1. NCBI lineage: Eukaryota > Viridiplantae > Streptophyta > Magnoliopsida > Asparagales > Iridaceae > Iris > Iris pallida. Next base: position 32,984,905 of record JANAVB010023800.1, on the reverse strand, counting down.
CCAGGGTTGTGAGCAAAGCTGTAGGAGACATCCATGACAGTGTTGGATATGGCCTGGAGCTGAAGAGTGGTACGAAAGTCTTTGGCTCGAAACTGATCCAATATCAGAGACTGAAGGGACTCAACGGTAACACCACCGGGAGGATGGGAAGGATGTGTAGTATCAGCTGATGGGACAACTGGAGGAGGAACCTGAACTACAGGAATAGGAGCAGCTCGACGATGCTCACGAAGATATGCAGGAGGAGCATCTTGAGCACAGTCATCCAAAATGACCTCAAAGTACTAAAATATGATTGGCAGATATATCGCATAAAGAAGACGTCGCAGTTTCTTGCGACACTTTTCCATTACGGCGATGATAGTCTTAGGCAGACTAAATGGGGCATGGAAATGAAGATGATAGATAGCAGAAACTTCCATGTAAGAGATCTCAACAGTGGAAGTACTTTTCGAAAGGATAGCAAAAAATATCATCCTAGGGAGATCATAGAAGTAGTTGTTCAAATATCTAGGATGAAGAGTACCTTGGGGACGAGAGTTAGGTGCACATAAGGAATCACGAAAAGAGTCAAAAGTTGTACCAACTGGAAATTGCACCGAGGTGAAATCAACTAATGCTTCTCCGGTATTGGGAATATGAAGCATGATTGCCAAATCATCAGCATCAAAGTTGATGTCAATTCTACCAACTTTTGATTTAGTCGTACCCTTTGTGACGAAAAGATTGCAATAAAACATAAGGATAGCATTTGATTAAATCAGAAAAAGAGTTTGAACTAAATCAAGTAATTCTAAGTGTTCAAAGACGTTGGTGTGGTCAGAAAACAATGTAAAGTTAATAGGACATCCCGAACAAATTTTTCTTTGATGAAAATTACTAAACCATTCGTTAGATGCATCTTGTGATACAAAAATAAAATCATCAAAGTAGTCACCGTCCGACATGGCAGGACTAAACAAGGAAAATGAAGTTGCCTCTTGACCAGTAAAGGTTTCAGGTTCTCCAACTTTCCTCTTCTTTTTAGAATATTGAGGAATTTTGGGAGCCATTAGAATTTAAATAGATGGAAAGAGTTGAGATATACCGAAATTGAAGATGAACAGTGGAAGAGAACCTCGAGAGAGCTCCAAATCCAAAAGCTTAGAGCTTGGTAAGCTTTGAGGAAGGAAATATAGGAGGCTAGGGATAGGAATTTTGGTAGATTTTCGGGTGGCTTTGTGAGGAAGATGATGATATAAAGGGTTTAAATAGAAGGAAGCCCGACTGTCCAGCTTCAGTCAATGGGTAATCCGGACAAAATTTGAAAGTTTGTGATTGGGTTTTAATATTAATGCAAAGATGACTTAGAAATATTTGTGTTAAAGAAGTATAATTTATGTTAATCAACCAAAAAGACATAAACCATATAGAATATTTCGGGTTAGCTGTAGGGGCCGGATCCCAGCTAATGGTAGTCTGAAGACACTTGGCACCATGTTGCTTAGACTTTTACGTCTTTTTGTCAGAAAGGCCCTTTCGGCTTAAAACCAAAATATTTTCTACGAATTTATGGATTTTAATTAACTAACACTTAATTATATGACTTCAACATCCAAAATTCCTAATTCTCTTCGTATGAAGCTAAAACGATCTCCAGCCAAGGGCTTAGTGAAGATGTCAGCTAGTTGATGCTCCGTGTCAACAAATTCTAAACTTATATCTCCCTATAAAATATGGTCTCTAAGGAAGTGATGTCTAATTTCTATGTGTTTAGTGCGAGAATTGTTGGCCCATTGGTAATGGTCAAACCTGATTTTAATAATTGATCAAACTCTGTCTCGATATAATTACTAGTCAACTCAGATGTTTACCTACGACATTTTGGACACTGCTCAACAATAGATATTTACTATGTTCAAGACCGAAGCTGTTTCGAAGCTGTTTGCCATTCAGAATGTACTTCCTATTAAGCTATATAATTTTTTATTTTATTGAGTCTAGGAAAATATTGTACACCGAGTCGTACTGGCAAATAGGCTATCCTAAAATGTTTTTCAAAACCATCATATTCTTTATAAATGACCTATGTTTTTGAAAAACATTCCTTTTACAAAAAGCTTCTGAAGGATTTTTCAAAAAGCCAAAATTTATTTTCTCCAAAAATGAACTGGCAGAACCCCAGGAGAACTCGGCCAGAGTTCGGCCAGAGTTCGGCCAGAGTTTGGCCAGAGTTCGGCCATTTGGAACGTTAGTGAACATTGGGTTTTTGAACTTGGTCATCCTTCAGTTGCGGTTTGTTACAAAGAGTTCTGTCCGAATTTTGCCCGAATTCTGTCAGAGTTCTGTCTTTGGAAAAACTATAAATCGAGAAGTATTTCGATCATTTCAGATCACCAATTCACTTTCAATCTCTTCTCTTCCTGAGCTTACATTCTTCCAAAGAGTTCTAAAAAGCTTTTATTTTCAAATCCCAAGCCAGTTACAATCCTCTAGTCGATTTGCCAGTGCGGTACGGTCTAGAAGTTTCAGAGCGATTGTAATCAGAGGCTTGATAGAAGATTCAACTCTTCACAATTGAATTTGGTCAAGTTCTTCGTATCAAAGCTCGCGTCTGTAGAAGTTGCAAGGACTTCATATGAAAACTTGCAGAATTTTCCAATAATGGATTCAACTGGAAGCTAGAGTTCTTCCGACTGGACTAGTCCTCACAAGAGGGAAACCAGTATAAATCTCGGTGTTTGCGTTTGCCTTCTGATCACTTTTAATTTCTGACATTTACTTTTGTGATTATTATTATATCTGTGATCTAACTGCTAACAAGTTATTTATTAGCAATATTTTACTGCCTACTCTATTCACCCCCTATAGAGTATTCTGCTTTACGATTTCGTTCCTACAATTGGTATCAGAGCGAGTTATACAGGTAAAGCAAGGTAAAATTGCAGTTATATTCAATTGTTATATAGATCATAATATTACACATGGCAACTGTGAAACTCACAAGTGAAGGCCAAGTCACAAACAGACCTCCACTATTTGACGGCACAAACTACACTTATTGGAAAACACGTATGAGTTTCTTTCTGAAATCTCTTGATTTTTACTTATGGTCTGTAGTTATTGATGGCTATAAAAAGCCACCTCGTATTTATGTTATTGGTGTTTTAGCTGAAAAACCCCATGACAAATATACAGAGGAACAAAAGAAAAAGGCCAGTCTTGACGCACGTGCTATTAACGCTTTATTTTGTGCTTTAGACAGAACTGAATTCTACAGGGTGTCTACTTGCACAACATCAAACGAAGTGTGGAAACTTCTCGAAGTAACCTACGAAGGAACAACACAAGTCAAGGAGTCAAAGATCAGCATACTTACTCAGGAGTATGAGGCGTTCAAACTAAAGCCAAGTGAATCAGTCACCCAGATATTTACAAGATTCTTGGATATTGTAAATCTTTTGTCCTCACTAGGCAAGGATTATAGTAACCATGAGAAGATTTACAAACTTCTACGAGCCCTTACAAAGAACTGGATTCCAAAGGCTACAACAATTATTGAAGGGAACGACCTCTCAACAATGTCTCTAGAAACACTCATGGGTAAGCTACTCACTCACGAGTTAGAACTTCAAGACTTTGAAGATGCTACACCAAAGGAGAAGTCAGAGAAGATGATCGCTCTCAAGGCTCAACATAGAAAAACTATCGAAGTTGATTCCGACGACAGCGACTCCGACTCTGAAGATCAAGCTCTTCTGGTAAAAAAGTTCAAGAAGTTCATGAGATTTAATAGGAGAACAAAAGACAGCAACAACAACAACAATAAGGAAGATCCTATTTGCTACGGATACAAGAAGAAAGGACACATGAAGAAAGACTGTCCAACAGCATCATCATCAAAGAAAAACAATAAATATAACAAAGGCTACCTGAAGAAATCGACATCAAGAAAGTACACCAACACAAGCATATGGCATGAAAGTGAAGCTAGCGACTCAGAAGATGAACAATCAGATGACGCTGCAAATGTGTGCTTGATGGCTTACGATCAGGTAATCACTAATCCTCTATTTGACCCTTATGATGATTTCACCTTTGAGCAACTAGGAGAGGCTTTCAGTGAACTGTCAGATGATTACAGAAAACTGCGTAGCAAATATGAAACCTCTAAGAAGGTACTCAAAGAGTACAAAGGTAAAATAGGAAGACTTACCGACCTACTAGATCATGTTAGAGATAGTGACTCTTCAAATGAGTCTGGTGAGCTTTCTTCTATTAAATTGTTGTTATACGAGACTGTTAAGCTATCCGAAAAAAAGACCAAACTATTATCCAGTTAAAGGAAGACCTATCTAAGGAGAGAAAGAGTCTCCAGTGTGCACAGGTCAGATTAGAATCACTCACATCTGACTATACTAGATTATATGACACTTCCAAAAAGTTGGAAATTAGTTTAGGAAAACGGCCTGAAGTTGCTGCTTCCTATTCTAACACGTGTCAATTACCGAATCATCGAAACATGCCCAACACTGTCAGACCAAACCATACCAAGACTAATCCCAAGAAGACTAATAGGCATGCATTCTTCTATACTAGAAAACCAAAACCTACCAATCATGCACCTCACACTACTTTCAATACTCAACATGCTAAATGTCATTATTGTGGCCTCATTGGTCATATATCTTCTGCATGTAGAATCATAAAGTTAGTAGATTTAAATATTTATGTATGGATACCAAAAACTAACCAGTCAGGACCCTACAAGAAATGGGTACCAAAAGTTTCATCTGCAAATTGTTTTGTAGGTGGGACACCCTTCACATGCTAGGAGCAAATGGATCCTTGACAAATTGCAACACTGTCGAAGAGGAATAAAGAAGGATACGTCTCCTTCGGTAATAATTTGAGAGGGTACATAATCGATATCGGTGATATTGGTAAGGCTCCCTATCCAGTGATTAAAGATGTTTGTCTTGTTACTGAGTTAAAACATAATCTGTTCAGCATAAGCCATTTAGCTGATCACGGTTATGGCATTAACTTCGTAAAAGATAAATATACTATTATTGATAGTTCAACTGGCAGTACTATATTTGAAAGTATTAGGGAAGACAATATATATGTATTCTATTTGTTGGAAGATGCTAACAATACAGGTAGATGTTTAATGGCCAAAAGTATTGAGAGTCAACTATGGCATATGAGACTCGGTCATGCAAACATGGATACAATTTCAAGATTATCTATGAAGAAGTTGGTACGCGGCATACCGGATATTTCTTTTAAGAAGGATACGGTATGTAGTGAATGTGAAAAGAACAAAGCTACCAAATCCGCATTCAAATCCAAGAACGCTGTAAGTACCACTAGACCTTTACAATTGTTGCATATGGACTTATTTGGACCCAGCAGAATTGCTAGTCTAGGTGGTAAGTTATATGCATTTGTCATTATAGATAATTTTTCTAGATATACATGGGTTTATTTTCTTGCACGCAAGAATGATGCATTATCAGAATTCGTCACCTTTTACAAGAAAGTACAGAATGAAAAAGGGTTCATGATTACTCGTATTCGTAGTGATCATGGCGGCGAATTTAAGAATACAGAATTCAAGCAATTTTGTGACACACACGGTTATCTGCATGAATTCTCTTGTGACACACACGGTTATGTTGAACCAGTTTAGTCTATCTAGATATTTATGGGCTGAAGCTGTAAATACAACATGCTATATTCTCAATAGGGTTCTAATTCGACCTATATCGAAGAAGACTTCCTATGAATTATGGTTTGATAGAACACCAAATGTTTCTTATTTCAAAATCTTTGGTTGTAAATGCTTTATTCTTAATACTAAAGATAATTTGAGTAAATTTGATGAAAAGGCCGATGAAGGTATATTTTTAGGTTATGCAACAAAGATCAAAGGATATAGAGTCTTCAACAAAAGAACCATGATCATTGAAGAATCTATCAACGTCAAGTTTGATAAGCTAAATTAACACTTAGACGATGATGACAATGAAGACACAATCGCACCAAGTACAGCTACTGCAAAACCTTCACACAAAGATGCAGAACCATCACATCGGGCATCAGATGAACCTCCAAGCAAAGAAGCCAGAACTAGCAATCTTGAGACTACACCAGAAGAGATGAGATTCTTGGCTAGTCATCCAAAGGACTTGATAATTGGTGAGATTACCAAGGGTGTAAGTACTCGTTCCTCTAATAAAGATATAACTTCCTGTGTTGCTTTTGTCTCGCAGTTTGAACCCAAAAATATTGATGAAGCATGTAGTGATAATTTTTGGTTAGATGCTATGCAAGAGGAATTAAACCAATTCGAACAGAATCAAGTTTGGGAACTTCTTCCCAAGCCTATTGATTATCCGATCATTGGCACCCGATGGGTATTCCGAAATAAACTGAACGAGAATGGTTTAGTGAATCGTAATAAGGCTCAACTCGTAGCTCAAGGATACAATCAGGAAGAAGGTATCGACTACGATGAGACTTATGCCCCAGTTGCGAGATTAGAATCCATTCGCATGTTATGTGCATTTGCATATTTTTATAATTTTAAATTATTTCAAATGGATGTCAAAAACGTATTTTTTTAATGGTTTTATAAAAGAAGAAGTTTATGTAGCTCAACCACACGGTTTTACAGATTTCAAATTTCCTGAATATGTTTTCAAGTTGAAGAAAGCTTTATACGGTTTGAAACAAGCCCCTCGTGCTTGGTACGATCGTCTAAGCATTTTTCTACTTGATAACGGTTTTTTAAAGGGAAAGGTTGACACTACTTTGTTTATAAAATCTTTGAATAATAATTTTTTTTGATTCAAGTCTATGTAGATGATATTATCTTTGGATCTACTGATGAATCTCTTTGTCAAGAATTTTCAAAGTGTATACAAAATGAGTTTGAGATGAGTATGATGGGAGAGCAGAAATTCTTTCTCGGATTGTAAATCAAACAAACCAATAATGGGACGTTCATAAATCAAGCAAAATACACAAAGGATCTATTGAAGAAGTTCGACATGGAAGCAGCAAAACCACTTAGCACTCCAATGGCAACTTTAACCAAGCTTGATATTGATGAACACGTCAAACCTGTCGACATACGTAAGTATCGAGGTATGATCGGTAGCTTACTATATTTAACTGCTAATCGACCAGACATTATGTTTAGTGTTTGTTTATGTGCTCGTTTTCAAGCTAATCCTAAGAAATCATATTTATGCGCAGTTAAGCGTATCTTCCGATACCTTAAAGGTACTTCTTCTGTCAGCTTATGGTATCCCAAAACTACATCGTTTGACCTAACCGGTTATTTCGATACTGATTTTGCCGGATGCAAAGTAGATAGAAAAAGCACTAGCGGCACATGTTATTTCCTAAGAAAAGCTCTAGTCTTTTGGTTTAGTAAAAAGCAAAATTCTGTTGCATTATCAACAACTAAGGCTGAGTATAGCGCCGCAGGACATTGTTGTACACAAATTTTGTGGATGAAAAAAACCTTAGAAGACTATGGATTGCATTTTACACACATACCCATTTTTTATGACAACACTAGTTCTATTAATTTGACTAAGAATCTAGTATGTCATTCTCGTACTAAACATATCGAGATTCGACATCACTTTCTTAGAGATCATCAACAAAATGGAGATATAGACCTTGTATACATAGACACACAGAATCAATTAGCTGACATACTCACAAAACCTCTAGCGAAAGATCGTTTCAATTATTTACGTCGAGAATTAGGCATTTTAGATATCAATAATATTAATTAATTTTGTTTTATTAATTAATTTATTCGATACTCAAAAACTATTTTCGAGACAAGTCCAAAAAGAGTCTGTTTGTCACCACGAATACAGTCGAAGAGAAGCGGTACTTAAGAGTTCCCCGGTGAACCTCCGTTAGCTGGGACAGTACTCCTATAGCTAATCTGAGACAGATGCTGAGTAAAGAATATTAATTTATAATATAATATTAATTATATTATTTTAAGATTTAAAATTACTAAACTCTGAATTAAATATTTGAAACGAATTAATGAAAAAGAATGTGGCCTCATTTGAATTATTTTATATATATATATATAGCCAGGCAACCCTTGGCGAATTCGGCCCGAGTTCGGTCCGAATTCGGCCAGAGTTCGGCTGGGTATATATATGTACCAGCACGAACCCGAGGCTTTCTTCTTCTTCATTCTTTCCCACATCCTCATAACAGCAGCCTCTACGCCTCCAAACCCTAGCTTTTTTTCCATTCTTGTTCTTCAAATTCGTGTAGAGTTTCTCGTCCAAACTTTGGATTCGTGCGGAGAATATCGTCCTCTACAACATATCCAATTCTTGGAAGGTATAATTCCTTCTTTCATCCATTTTTCAATACTTAGGATTTCTAGAAATTTTGGGAAAGAATGCCTATGTTCAATCCCTTCAAAAGGAAGAAGACCAATGCCAGTGAAGAGGCATCGCCTTCAGATCCGCATACGGATTGTCTCTTTTCTCCGGTCCAATCGGATGATGGTGCGTCGGACGAGTTTTACTTTAAAACTTTCGATCAAGCTTTATTGTGGTACGTCGATTTTATCATGCGTACTATTTGCACCGGATCGTCGATTAAATGGACTGTCTTTCCAGATCACCGCCCTTACTTTGAGGCATTAGGGTTACAACATTTTGTTATCTTACAATTCCCCATTGCCACTAATGCCATTAGATTATTCTATTGTAATTTCGTGTTAGACACTTTTATAGCGAAAACACGTGTCGGAGGAATTGATATCGAATTCACTGATGAAACGTTAGCAAAAATCCTTGGTATCCAAAACGAAGGTGCCCCGCTCGATGACATCACTGATTTTGATTTCCCCGATGGCACGACACTCGTTAGTTTCAAGAATGAGCTTTGTACGCACGCGCTCGTCCTGGAAAGTTCAAGGCTAATAACTTGAACTTGCTTAACTACGAATTATATCGCATCATCTATTCCACCTTACTTCCAAAATCCACTTCTAAAGATGATGTCACTGCACTTGAGATCTCTGCTCTTTATCATATTCTTAAGGGGATTCCTGTTTCTGCCCTTAAGACTATCATCCAGATGATGGGTAGATGTCGCGGGAGAGACCGTAACCTATCTTATGTGATGCTTATTCCACGCATCTTTCAGAGATTTGATATTGACCAATCCACTTGTGCTGTCGACCCCGAGCCCAAGTTTCTCAAACTCTCTCGTCACAGTATTGCCACTGTTTCTCCACCTACTGCACCTACTCCTCCTGCACCTACTCCCATAGCTCCCACAGCACATGTTCCTCCTCATTCTTACCCTATGACATTTCAGGGTATACATCAGCACTTATCAGATATGCAGTCTTTTTATGTTGAGACCTCTAGGGAACACGAGTTCCGTGATGTGACTCGGTTCCAGGCGATTGCCAACTCCTTCGTCGATCTGAGGTTTGCACAGATGAGTTATTCTGCTAGCTCTCTACCTCGAGACCCTTCTGTTTCTGGCTATCGCATTGACGACGAGGCGGTCCACTCTCTGTTCCAGCCAGGGAACGCCTATGATTGGTATCGTACCACTCGTGCCACTCCTCACACTTCTGGCGCTGGTACTTCTAGAGCTGGTCCTTCTAGATATGCTGGAGCTGCAGCTGATGACGTTGATGATGAGGATGATGATGATTTTAAGATGTTAGATATTGAGACTGTTACTTTTTTCTTATGTTTACTTGGAAATGCTTCGACATTCCAAGATTTTATCATTACTTTTTAGCTATTATCAGCACTTTTCTTTATTATGTGACTATTCATAGACACAGTTTTTTATTATGCCTCAGTTTTGGCATCTTAGTCTATTTTTTAGCACTTTATTTGTTTCAGTATTATTCTCGCACTTTATTAAATACTTTCTGTGAAAAATACATGCCTGTGTTGTTCTATAGTCTATCTGTTTCTCTTATTATATTTACTGTTTATACCATGCCTGTCATGATTATTTATTTTTATCGTGTTTCTTCACTGTATGTTACTTATACATTTATTGCGTGGGAGCTTTCTCTTTTGCAATTATTTTACTAAGTGACAACGGGGGAGAAATAAGGATCTAACATTTTTCGTGAAAGTGAAATACAGGTTATGAACTATTTTGAATTGATTCCAGCTTAGATGTTATATCGGCAAGGTTTGTCAATTATCAAAATGGGGAAGATTGTTGGCCTATTGGTCATGGTCAAACCTGATTTTAATAATTGATCAAACTCTGTCTCGATATAATTGCAAGTCAACTCAGATGTTTACCTACGACGTTTTGGACACTGCTCAACAATGGATATTTACTATGTTCAAGACCGAAGCTGTTTGCCATTCAGAATGTACTTTCTATTAAGCTATGTAATTTTTTTTATTGAGTCTAGGAATACATTGTACACCGAGTCGTATTGGAAAAAAGGCTATCCTAAAACGTTTTTCAAAACCATCATATTCTTTATAAATGACCTACGTTTTTGAAAAATATTCTTTTTACAAAAAGCTTCTGAAGGATTTTTCAAAAAGCCAAAATTCATTTTCTCCAAAAATGAACTGGCAGAACCCCAGGAGAACTCGGCCAGAGTTGGCCAGAGTTCGGCCAGAGTTCGGCCATTTGGAACGTTAGTGAACGTTATATTTTTGAACTTGGTCATCCTTCAGTTGCGGTTTGTTATAAAGAGTTATGTCCGAATTCTGCCCGAATTCTGTCAGAGTTCTGTCTTTGGAAAAACTATAAATAGAGAAGTATTTCGATCATTTCAGATCACCAATTCACTTTCAATCTCTTCTCTTCCTGAGCTTACATTCTTCCAAAGAGTTCTAAAAAGCTTTCATTTTCAAATCCCAAGCCAGTTACAATCCTCTAGTCGATTTGCCAGTGCGGTACGGTCTAGAAGTTTCAGAGCGATTGTAATCAGAGGCTTGATAAAAGATTCAACTCTTCGCAATTGAAGTTGGTCGAGTTCTTCGTATCAAAGCTCGCGTCTGTAGAAGTTGCAAGGACTTCGTATAAAAACTTGCAAGATTTTCCAATAGTGGATTTAACTGGAAGCTAGAGTTCTTCCGACTGGACTAGTCCTCACAAGAGGGAAACCAGTATAAATCTCGGTGTTTGCGTTTGCCTTCTGATCATTTTTAAATTTTGTCATTTACTTTTGTGATTATTATTATATCTGTGATCTAACTGCTAACAAGTTTTTAATTAGCAATATTCCGCTGCCTACTCTATTCACCCCCGTCTAGAGTATTATGCTTTACGATTTCATTCCTACAAGAATGACATACATGATTCTTCGTGAGATTAATAGAACTAGTGTTATCACAGTAAATAGGGGTGTGGTTAAACAATAATTGGTAGTCTTCTAAAGTTTGTTTAATCCACAAAATCTGAGGACAACAACGTCCAGCCACTATATATTCAACTTCGGTTGTTGATAATGCAACAGAATTTTGTTTCTTAGAAAACCAGAAGACTAATCACTTTCCTAGAAAATGACATGTGCCACTGGTACTTTTACGATCAACCTTGCATCCAGCAAAATCCTCGTCCGAGTAATCTATCAGGTTAAGTGAATCAGTTTTGGGATACCAAAGACCAGTCGTCAAAGTACCTTTAAGGTATCACAGGATACGCTTAACGGCGCTCACATGTGATTCTTTAGAACAAGCCTGATATCTAGCACATAAGCATACTGAAAGTATAATGTCTGGTCGACTAGCAGGTAAGTATAGTAAACTACCAATCATACCTCTGTACTTACGCACTTCAGTTGGTGTACCACTTTCATCTATATCAAGCTTTGTAGACGTTGCCATAGGAGTGCCGATCGGTTTGACATTATCCATGTCAAAGTTCTTCAGCAGATCTTTCGTATACTTTGCTTGATTGATGAATATCCCTTATGAAATTTTCTTGATTTGTAGCCCGAGAAAAATTTTTAGTTCTCCCATCATGCTCATTTTAAATTCACTCTGCATACACTTAGCAAACTCGTTACATAGTATCTCATTATTTGATCCGAAGATTATGTCATCTACGTATATCTGTACTAATAAAATATTTGTATCCAAAGATTTTATAAAAAGAGTAGAGTCAACCTTCCCTTTTGAAAAATAGTGCTCAAGTAAGAAAGAACTAAGACGCTCATACCATGCACGAGGTGCTTGTTTGAGACCATGGAGAGCCTTTCGAAGCTTGAATACGTGATTAGAATTTTTGAAATCTTCAAAGCCAGGAGGTTGTTTTACAAAAAAAATTTATTTTATAAAACCATTTAGAAAAGCACGTTTAACATCCATTTGAAAAAGTTTAAAAACATTAAAACTTGCAAAAGCACAAAGCATACGAATGGACTCTAGTCTAGCAACTGGAGCATATGTCTCATCATAGTCAATATCTTCTTCTTGATTATAGCCTTGAGCTACTAGACGTGCTTTATTGCATGTGATTGAACCATTCTCATCTAACTTATTTCGGAATACCCACTTGGTACCAATGATCGGGTGATCAATAGGTTTGGGAACGAGTTCCCAAACTTGATTTCGTTCAAATTGGTTTAGTTCCTCTTGTATTACAGAAATTCAAAATTCATCATTAAATGCTTATAAAACATTCTTAAGTTCTATTTTGGAAATAAATGCAACATTAGCAATTATATCTCTTGTGCTTGAGCGAGTACTTACATCTCTTGATACATCACCTATTACCAGTTTTTTCGGATGATTTGGTGTAAACCACAATCGTTTCGGCAGATTCTCCAGGTAGGAGGATGGTATATCTTCTGATGTTCTATTTGAGGGAGTTTTCTTTTCTTTATTGTCACTATCGTTGTTGCATTGACAGTTCAGCTCGTCGAATGTGACATTTATCGACTCTTCAACCATAAGTCATCTTTTGTTGAATACCATGTATCCTTTTCTCGTTGCAGCATACCCCAAGAATATGCCCTCAACAACTTTTTCATCAAACTTTCCTAAGTTGTCTTTAGTGTTCAAGGTATAACATCTGCAACCAAACACCTTGAAATAGCTGATGTTAGGAGTTCTATTAAACCATAATTTATACGGAGTCTTTTCAGAGATAGGTCTAATAAGAACTCTGTTTAAAACATGGCATGCCGTATAAATAGCTTCAGCTCAAAAATATTTTGGAAGATTATGCTGGTTAAGCATAACTCTGTCCATATCGCCAAGAGTTCTATTCTTCCTCTCCATAATGCCATTCTGTTGCAAGAGAATTCATGCGATAAACCATTTGAGTCACAATATATTTTAAAGTAATGGTTATCAAATTCTCCTCCATGATCACTTCGTATACGAGTAATCATGAATCCTTTCTCATTTTGTACCTTTTTACAAAAAGTCACAAATTCATAAAAGGCCTCACTTTTATTTGCATGAAATTAAATCTAAGTATACCATGAATAGTCATCAACTATTACGTATGCATATAGTTTACCGCAAAGACTGGTGACTCTATTTGGTCTAAACAAGTCCATATGTAATAAATACAGTGGTCTTGAATTACTTACAGCATTTATTGATTTGAAAGATGATCTAGATGTCTTGTTCTTTTCACATTCGGCACATATAATATCTTTGTTGAATGTCATATCAACTAAGCCTCTTACCAGTTTCTTTGTGGACAATCTTGCAATAGTGTCTATGTTCGCATGTCCAAGACGCATATGCCATACCCTGCTTTCGTCTTGAGTTATGAATATACACTTCCCTGTACTGTTAGTATTCTCTAAGAAATATAATACATATATGTTCTCCTCTCTAATTCCTTCAAATGAGGTTATTCTAGAAGTTTTATCATAGACAAACATTTATTCTTAACCAAATTAATTCCATAACTATGATTAGTCAATTAACTAATACTTAGCAGATTATGTTTTAATTCTGTTACTAAGCATATATTTTTAATAATAGGTGAGGGAGAAGTACCTATGTCGCTAATTCCAATTCCAATTATATGTCCTTTCAAGTTATTCCTAAAGGAGACATAGCCTTCTTTTTTCATCGATAGAGTTGCAAATAATGTGTTATCACCTGTCATATGTCTGGAGCAACCACTATCAAGGATCCATTTGCTTTTAGTGGGAGGATGAAGGTCCACCTACAACACAAGTTGAAGATGTAACCTTCGGTACCCACTTTCTTGAGGGTCTGATTTGTTAGCTTTTGGAACACAAACATATACATTCATGTCTACAAGCTTCCTAATCGTACATTGGTGTGGTACATGTCCTTTTATACCATAGTAATGACATGTAGAATAAGTGTTAGTGCTAGGTGTAGTTCGAAGATCATGTATATATATTTTGAAGAAGTGTGTGTTTTCTTATTGTGTGGAAAGGTATACATATATGCATGGCTTCTAGCAGTTCTAACTGTGTTGATCATGTTGTGTTTGTGCTTAGCCTTGTGACTTGTGTTCACTTGAGCCATAGGTTTGACAACCTGTTTGCCCAGCTTAATCTCTAACTTTTAGAGACGTCACAGGCTTCATTGTACTTAGCCGTAAGTTCATCTATTCTCTCAGTAGTAATGTTATACTTCCATTCTCTAGTTCATAGAGATCGCTAAGTTTTACATTTTCTTGATTGGCTTTCTCAAGCTTTTCAAGAGCATTATGTAGACTCAGCTTTAAAGAAGTAACCTCATCCGTGTGACTAGAATAGTTTCTAATATCTTTTAGCATATGAGATTGCTTAGAAAACTCAGATTGTACAAATTTTAGCTCCTTCTTAGCACTTTTGTACAAATCCATCATTTTCTTCTGATCTTCTAACATATCAGTGAAGGCATCTGATAGTTCATCAAATATAAATTCTTCATAGAGAGGGTTAGATATTACCTTAGCATCAGTAGCCATAAAGCAGAGATTTGTTGTATTACGAGGTTTCTCTTTTTCTTTAGAGTCAATAGCTTCACTTTCACACCAGATAAAAGTGTTAGCATAGTTTTTAGTCGAAGTCCTTCTCTTGCTTGACTGATCATGCATGCTTCCCTTTCTTACAACATGACAGTCTTTCTTGATGTGACCTGTTCTCTTACAGATGAAGCAAATCGGTTCTTCATCGTCTCTAGAATCTTTCTTCTTCTTGCTTGACTTCTCATACTTGAGGAATCTTCTGAAGTTCCTTATCATGAGTGCCATCTTCTCGTTATCTGAGCTATCTGTCTCACTTTCGTCATCAGAGGCTGTCTTGTGGTTAGCTTTGAATGCTATAGCCTTTTCTTTTAGTGCTGGCTCTTCGAAATCTTTAAGATCCAGCTCATGTGTCATAAGCTTTCCCATAAGGATTTCAAGAGTCATTGTAGTGAGATCATTCCCTTCAATAATGGACGTCGCTTTAGGATTCAAGTTCTTGGTTAGGCCGCAAAGTACCTTTGAATCTTCAAATGATTGATGTATTCTTTTCCAAGGGAAGGTAGAGGATTGACAATATCTAGAACCGAGTAAACATATTTTTTAATAGTCTCATTAGGCTTCATTTTGAAGGCCTCATACTTTTGTGTTAGTCGTAAGATTTTGGATTCCTTCACTTGTGAAGTGCCTTCATGAGTTACCTCTAGAAGTTTCCAAACTTCGTGAGACGTGACACATGTTGATACTCTGTTAAACTCAGTTCTATCTAAAGCACAGAATAAAGCATAAATAGCTTTTGTATCCAGACTTGCCTATTTCTTTTCATTGTCGGTATATTTGTCATATGATTTTTCCACTAGATTACCATCTACCACAATAGGTAGTTGTTTTTTGTAACCATCAATGACAATCGACCATAAATCAAAATCAAGAGACTTGAGGTAAAAGCTCATACGTATCTTCCAATACGTCTAGTTTGTGCCATCAAATAGGGGTGGCCTATTTGTAGATTGGCCTTCACCATTGCTTGTGTATAATAATACCATATCTCAAAGGAGATTAAATCCAACTAGAGAGAAACCCTGCTCTGATATCAATTATAGGATCGATAGCACCCCTAGGGGGGTGAATAGAGTACAATAGAAAATATTCCCCAATTAAAAAACTAAGCAGGCAAAGGCAATTTTATAAAAATACTTAAATGCGATGAAGTAAAGTAATAAGTAAATAAGGCAAGAAAGTAGTACGCAGACACGGAGGTTTATACTGGTTTCTCTCTGAAAGGACTAGTCCAGCGGCGAGAAATCTTGCTCGCTATTTAATCCACTATTTGAAATAGAGGTTACAACGTATATGCTTTGCTCCGAAGAACATGCCAACTTCAACACCATCATGTTTTTATCTGAAGCCCACGAACAAACTTCAAACACCTTTCTGAAAGAAAGCTTTTATACTCCAAGCTTGTACAACTTGAATACTTCTAATTGGAAACCACCAGCACTTAGATGAATAGTTATCCTGGAAATAGAAAAATTGAAGCTCTTTAAGTATATAGGAAGGCTTGAGAATAGATAGAGAAGATGAAGATTGAATGAGTGTATAAAAATATGGAATTCTTCTCTATTTATAGGATTTTCTAGGGCAGAGTTCGGGCAGAACTCGGTAGGGTTAACGTTCATAATTTTGAACGTCGCAGATCCAAAGGCGTAGAAATTTGCTACTGACCAGGAGTGATTTGACTTGACAGAGTTTGGACCGAGTTTGGGCAGAACTCTGGCCGAGTTCGATTAGGTCAAATCTAGGTCATTTTGGTTTGTGGAGTTTTTGGATAAACAAAGGTTTAGATTTTTGTTTTGGGTCAGGAAAAATAATTTTGTGAGTAGGGTCTTCTAAATTTGCCAGTGATCTCGAAGCACAATTTTCTACACTCAACAAAAGAAAAAATATAGAATAAAGTAAAAAAATTGTTCAGACGAGATCTGTGATTTTTTGTTTCTTTTTATATCGAGCTTGAAGTTTTAAGTCAATTATCGAAATCGGTTCGACCATGGCTGTATGGACCAACAGTCTCTTCTGTACCACCTACATGTCCAAGATGGTTTGAATTGCAAGTGACCTTTCCTATAGATAAGTTGGTGTGCTGAGCGACAGTCCACATGCATTGTCTCGGTCGAATTAAAAGAGGTGCAAGCATGGCACAAATTGAGTCAGGAAGGTATGCACGATTACAACAACAGTATGGAGCCTAAGATTTGGCTATAGTGCTAAAGTGAAGACATGTGCTTCAACATGAGATGTGGGGTCGAGTATTGGGGCATTGGTACAGAGTTGCATAAGTTTAGATTGAGTCATTTGAGTTAAATTAGGAAAGACTAGAAGGCAAGTTTGGTTATGTTATGTTGTGTTGCGAGTCACGGCCTCAATGGTAAGGTACAAACAGAGTTATGGCCCAAGCACGTTGTTACGACACAAAGTTTGGGCAAGTTACTAAGTGGTGATGCACTGCCTCGATTATGTTACACGAAGGGATTTATAGCATGACTATGTCATTGATGCACTAAACAGGCCAGACGTCTATGTCCTAAAACTGATCCTAAGGCAAGATTAGAAGGACAATAAAAAGAATAAGTTGCACTCAATAAATGAATGTGTTGGTTTTGTATGGGTTGGCAAGGAGCTCATAACACCAGTACGGTTGTGTACTAACCTCCTAACAGTTTTTATGCGTAGGTTACAGGTACTTGCTCGTCAGGGCAGAGCTCACTTGGATATGTTGAGGCATAGAGTTCCTTGGCATTTCAAGACGTACGACCGCGTTGAAGACTTCATCTATATGCGACATAATGTATGGATATCGCCTTCTGAAGCATCCGCTGGTTTGTTATATTGTATTGAGAGAGAGAGATAGAGCAGAGTGACTTCCATTCTGAGAGAGTGTTGAGTGATTGTAATCAGAGAGAAAGTGAGCTTGAGTGACTTGTAATCTTGGCTTCTCACCCTTGTAATCTTGTTTTAATATCAATAAATGTATCATTTTGTGCATGCCTTGGTGTTATTCAACTTCTCTACTTGGGCCTCCTGTGCGACGACCATGTCGTAAGCTGCTGTAATCGGCCCTTATGGAACCCGTCTTGTGCGAGCGCAACCTAGCCTCACACGACATCACGCCTTAGCGAGGATATTCGCTCCTCCGGGAGTGGGGCATGATAGAGCAGTCCTTATTTGTGCAGCATACTAGTTGCGTTCTACCTCGAGACAATGTTGTGTGCCATCGGAGGGGCCAAGATGTTGATTACTGGGTTTGGATTGATTGCCAATCCAAACCCTGCTCAACTAGCACCAAATCCACATGGAAGATGAACTGCGTATGCTATTAGTGGCTCATCCACATGGCCGAGGGGAGTCTTGCGCATACTACCAGCGGATGATTCACATGGCCGAGATAAGTCTTGCCCCTATCTTAAAAATTAATGTAGGCCCAGTTCTGTAGATAGATAGATTTTTTATGTAATTATAAATATCAATAAAAATCTACTCTATGTAATAGACTTATATTGTATGTAATCATGAATATCAATGAAAATCTATTTTATGCGCTTTCAGTAGTAGATTTTAGGCGCATGAGTCTGGTTGTGCCAATTTGATGCACGCATAGTTTCCTCTTCATAGGGATGCGACCCTTAGCTATACGCCAATTTGGTGCACACATAGTTTCCTCTCCATAGGGATGTTTAATTTTCCCATGCTTCTACAAAAATCCCTTCAAAGTTTTCAAACTTGGATAAGTTTAAAATACTTTGAATCAAAGAAGCATGGGTGGACACGTGGACGTATCGTAATTTGGTGCACATAATATGAAGTACGCTGGGCTTGATTTAACAGGCTGTCATCATTAATGTGGATGGATTTTTTTCGGCTGTCATCATTAATGTGGATGACTCATTGATTTTTGAAAGAAATTTGTTAGGATTTTATGCCACCACTTCACGCTTTTGAAGCGTCTCCTCAGTCCCGAAGCATTTTCTTGTTATGAACTTTGTGATGATAAGAATCCTATCAGAGGCAATATTGACGTGATAGGGTAGAGTTTCTCCGCTGGGGCTATTTTTGTGGACTTAACTTCTTTATCGTGCCTAGAATTAGGCATAGATGGTAAGCTGAGATGACATATACCCTCATAGGTATTATGGACGTGGTGGTGAGAAGTCGATTGGTAGGAATGTTTACTTAAAGGTAATGTGGACGTGGTAAGCATTTATTTAGAAGCATCTGACACAGAGGTTATACGAATGTGGTAAAATAGAATTATGTATGACGTAGAACAATTCATAGGTGATAGGGACGTGAATGTTTTCAACTGGAGAAGATTATAAGGAGATGTCCTAGAGCAAGTGGGCCCTGAGGACAAGTTTGCTGAACTTAGCTGGGGAATATGACAACTGGGCAGTTCAGAGGTAATATGGATGTGACCGTATTCGGGAAAGAATTTTGCGACCCTTGCTGGAGATATGGCAGCCGAGGGATTTTGGGAACAACAGGGCCCTATTGCATGCATTGTTTAGCTCCGCTTGTAATATGATGCAACAAAGAAAAACCCTACACTTTTGTTAAGCTCCACTGGATAAAGAAGTACATTCTATGAGTAGACATAGTACTTTTTGAGAAACGCCATTGATCAGCATCATTCGCAAATCTTTATTAGATTTTGTCACGACCCGTACCCGTATTTCGGACGCGAGCTCGTGAGCAAGCCAGCTACACATCAAGCGGACGCCAGCACGACTCGAATACGTAAACACTGTCAAGGCTAGGGTATACTACCAAATCATGGTAATTTAATCTATATCTCAAATCCACAATAAGTGTGCGAAACATGAACGAACACTATGGGTCATGGTCTGCAGCCCACTAGCATAAATGTCCGATAAGACTCCGAGGAATATAACAAGAGTCTATAAACTGAATCAATAAATAGAATATCGCATGATACTGAAAGGAAAGCACGAGAGGATAACAACGTAATATCACTGACAAATACCTGAATCTCACAAGCAATATTGTAATCGTCTGAAAGCCACAAGTGTCATAATCATGCGCCATCCAGAACTGCTAACTAATTCCACGCAATCACTAACCTGAAGAGATCATCAGGTCCTTAGAGGACATAGCAAGATACATAAAAACATGCCTATCTAGCAGTTTTATCATGCGCAAGAAAATAAACAAAAAAAATAGGAACACGACAAATGACTACGAACACGAACATGAACGCTAGAACAACTACGTATAAATGAACTGCCGAGTGAACAATGAACACGAGATCAATGGAAGAACCAAACCCTCGCCCCGAGTGGACTCGCAGGTTTGAACTAATTACTAACCCTCGTCCCGAGTGTGGACTCTCTGGTGCAACGGATCAACCCTCGTCCCGAGTGTGGACTCTCTGGTTGGGTAAAACGATAGTCAAGGATTTAGCAGTTCACTACACGCACTTGTTCTATGACACGACTCAAGCAAGGTACTGGTGAGAAACTCCAAGTATGAACCACAAGACCAAACTTGAACACGGCTATATGCAATAAAAACAGCTCGACAGAATATAATACGGATAGCGCATGTCCATAACAATCAAAACTGGAAAATGAAATACAATGCATATAAATAAAACTGTAGAGGAAGGCAAGGTATACTTGCCTGTGGTCCTTGAAGAACAGATGGCAACTCTAGAGGGGGGTGAATAGAGTTATAGCAATAATAACCAATTAAAATACAACTCTTTTACGATCTAAAAATAATCAGAGTAAATACAAAAAATAAATAAGGAGCAAGAGAGCATACGCAAACACAGTCGATTTTAACCTGGTTTCCCTCGTGGAGGACTAGTCCAGGCCTGAGAACTCTAGCTCAGGATTAAATCCACTATTTGTGAAATAGTAGTTACACCCCGTGCCTTTACTTCAGAAGAGCACGTCAACTTCTTACAATGGATCGCAGTGGCGATGCTTGGAATTTTCCAAGCTACTTTTTGAACTCTTGCACAAGACTCCTAACTGAGAGATGCTGAGCACTCGAGACTTAGGAAACTTGTGGCTAGTAGATGAGAAGGGTATGGCTTATATTGAGCTTAAGAGAGAAGAGAAGAGAAGATTGGATGAATTAAAATGAGAGAATTCTTGGCCTATTTATAGGTTTTTAACAGGCAGAATTCGGCCAGAATTCTGGTAGGAATTTTCAAAAATTTGGCCGTTGGACAACTAGCAACCAGCCAACCATAAAAATTAGGGTGCTGATTTTTAGGGGACAGAGTTCGGCCCGAACTCTGTGTGGAGGCAGAGTTCGGCCCGAACTCTGTCTCCAGAGCACAAAATTGGTCCAAGGGTCCAATGGGCCAAGTTGGAATGTGGAGTTTTATGGACTATGGATAGGTTGTGGGTTGAGTCTCAAGAGCCTAGCATAACTCAGCTTACAATCATTCTAGACTCAATAAAATATAAAAGTACAGACGCGAAAACGACTTGTATTTGCACAACTGAGCTGTCGTCTGGCTTGAGCAGAATATAGTCGTCGTGTGTCGTATTGAATTATCACAAGTATTATTTAGTCAATGTTATCAATATTTGGTTGACTGTGACTTTGTGTCAACAATCTCCCCCATATTGATAATTGACAAAATAATAATTGTATATTCAATATCCATACCAGGACACATGTAACGACATAGCTCCCCCATAATAAGTGTCGAGCTTAAGAGTAGCTCCCCCATAAACAATGCTATGAATCTCTGTTGGCCTGTTAATAATATTCTTCCAAAAGCACATATAAACCAAACAAACAGAAACAGAAACAGAAACAGAATATACACATAACTCCCCCTTTTGGCATTTAGCAATATGAGATAGATAAATGATAACTGGCAAAACACACGTAAAGGAGAAGAAACTGCATATAAGATAATGACCAAGAGTCATAATGACATAGAAACTGATAATAGAACTACACAGTCTAAAAAGCACAATGCATAATAAGTCTACTACAAATCAAATACATAAAAGTAACTAAAGCAGAATGCAGAAAACATAATCTTAGATCTCCAGTAGCAGCCTCAAGTAGCAGTCCAAAACCATCATCGAGCACGAGAGGGCCCGGCGTCGTCCGATGGATCAGTAAAGGAGCGACGTGGGTCCACAAACGCCGCATCTGGATCCATGTAGCGACGAACCCAAGGGTCATCAATACGAAAGCCCTCACGATCGGGATCTCGCTCCATAGGAATGGGCATGGAAGGATGACGAGACATGGAATACCGAATATCATGCAGCAAGTTGCTGATAGCACTCATCTGCAAGGTAGTCCGATAGTCCAGCTGAGTCCATCGATCGTCCTCCAAAGTGAAACGATCTCGAAGCATGGCCTGAAGTGACTCAAGAGTGGCCGAAGGAGGAGGAGGATCCTGTCCGAAAGGAGGGGCATCTGGCTCATCCTCATAATGCGCAGATACGACCGGTGAGCCAACGGCCGCATGAAGCCTCCTTGCCTTGGAGAGAAAGGCAGGGGCAGGTAAGAATGGACACTCATCAAGGGGTACATAGAACGCACGAAAGATCATAGGAAGGTATAAGACATAAACCAAAGATCTTGGTTTCTTCCTACAGTTGATCATCCAATCCATTATTGTACGTGGGAGGTTAAAGGGAACATGGAAGTGAAGATGGTATAAGGCTGAAATCTCAAAATAAGTGACTTCATCGGTGGAACCCACTTTAGGTAGAATGGTGTTGAAAATGATCCGATGAAGCTCATAGAAATAAGGATTGAGGAACTTTGCCAAGAGCTTACGAGGACGTGTGTTAGGGCTACACAGGTCGTCCTTGAAGCTCTCTAGTAAAATCCCTTCGGAAAAGATAAAGGATCTAGCTTCAACAAGCTTCTCCCAAGAATTAGGCTCTATAAGGTCAAGATATTCGGCCAATTCAAAATCATCAAATGAGATATCAATACCCGCAACACGTGAATAGATACGAGTATCATCATGAGTAAAGTTGCAATAAAACATTTGAATGGCACTACAATAAATGACCGAATTTGAAGTAACAAGTTCGTCAAGGCAAAGGTCATAAAAGAGTGCATCATATTGTGAGAAAATTGTAATGTTTATGGGGTGTCCCGCAAACACCGGACGTGTCCGAAAATCACTAAACCACTCATTTGATACGACTAGTGATATAAAAATCCGATCGTCAAAAGTGTTTGGATCACGTGGACGTGGAGGATTGAACAATGGATGGGTTTGTTGTTCAATACCCGGTGCGACGGGTGGTGCAACGAGCGGCTCAACGGGAGGAGGAGCATTCGACGAGGACGCACCCTCGGTCCGAAGTCTCTTCCCACGGTTGAGCAATCGTGGAGCCATAACACAATAGATAGATGATAATAAAGAAATTTGAGATATAGAGAAGTAAGGAATTATACATCAAAATAGTGAAAGATTATGAAAGAGAATTGAAAACTAAGCCTCCTCCTTGAGTTTGGGGAAGAATGGAGCACAAGAAAGGAGAAACTAGGGTTAGGGTTTTGAGAGTTTTGAGTAGAAGTAGAAAAGGTGGTAAGAAGGAAGGAGAGGGAAGAGAAACCGAAATTAAGAGGAGGGTTTCTCTTGGTCGGGTCAATTAATGACCATTGGATCAACAATTGGATCAATGGCTGAGCCTGTTCCCGGTTCTGGAACAGGCAGGCCGAATTCGGCCCGAACTCTGGTAGGGGTAGAGTTCGGCCCGAATTTTGGTTCCTGGGGACAGAACAGGAATCA
Organism: Iris pallida; assembly: GCA_029216955.1. NCBI lineage: Eukaryota > Viridiplantae > Streptophyta > Magnoliopsida > Asparagales > Iridaceae > Iris > Iris pallida. The sequence continues at coordinate 32,961,171 of JANAVB010023800.1, read as the reverse complement.
GGCTGAGTTAAGTCAAAAATTGGTTAAGTAAAGATAAAAGTCAATATAGTACAAGAGTTTAAGTACAAAAAAGGAGTAAATAGATGAATAGCAGATAGTGAGTTCAAAGCAGTAATATGAAGTATGAAAAATTAGTATTTCAGCATGTGATAGATGAAAATGAACCGTATAATAAACAAGGAATTATATCGTAATTCAATATTTTGAAGCTGCCATGGGTTAGCTGCAGGGGCCGGATCCCAGCTAGCGGTAGTCCTGAGGACTAGTGCACCATGTCGCTTAGGCTTTTACGCCTTGTTGTCAGAAGGGCCCTTTCGGCTTGTACCCATAGCACGTTCATCATGAGAGAATCACAATATATTCGATATTTATGCAGGTTTATTTTAATTTATAACAGCTTCATCTAAAATTCCAAGTTCACGACAAAGAAAATTGAAGCGCTCTTCGGATAATGGTTTGGTGAAGAAATCTGCTAACTGATGATCAGTGTCAATAAATTCTAACTTAATTGTGCCATTTTGCTGATGATCACGCAAAAAGTGGTGACGAATTTCAATGTGCTTCGTGCATGAGTGACAAATGGGGTTCTTAGTCAAGTTTATAGCACTAGTGTTGTCACAAAAGATTGGAATATGCATGAAAGATAAATTATAGTCTTCAAGGGTTTTCTTCATCCACAGAATTTGTGCACAACAACGCCCAGCTGCGATGTATTCAGCTTCTGTTGTGGATAGTGCGACAGAATTCTGCTTCTTGCTAAACCAAGAGACTAAAGCTTTTCCTAATAAATGATACGTACCACTCGTACTTTTACGGTCGACCTTGCATCCGACGAAGTCAGCATCAGAATAACCGATGAGGTCAAATGATGTTGACTTGGGATACCATAGGCCCACTGTAACCGTACCCTTAAGGTATCGAAAGATACGCTTAACTGCGGTCATGTGTGATTCCTTAGGATTTGCTTGATATCTAGCACACAGGCAAACGCTAAACATTATATCAGGACGACTAGCAGTAAGATAGAGTAAACTGCCTATCATACCTCGATACTTACGTTGATCTATGGGTTTGCCACTATCATCTGGTTCAAGTTTGGTTGAAGTAGCCATAGGAGTGCTGATTGGTTTGACGTTATCAAGGTCGAATTTCTTCAGCATGTCCTTTGTGTACTTCGACTGACAGATGAAGGTTCCATTTGATATTTGTTTGACTTGCAGCCCGAGAAAGTAGTTGAGTTCTCCCATCATGCTTATCTCAAACTCGGTCTGCATACACTTGGCAAAATCTTGACAAAGAGTTTCATCAGTAGACCCAAAAATAATATCATCTACATATATTTGTACTAAAAGAATAGTGTCTTTGAAAGATTTTATGAAAAGTGTAGTGTCAATTTTCCCTTTTGAAAAATATTTCTCAAGCAAGAAATTGCTTAGCCGTTCATACCATGCTCTAGGGGCTTGTTTGAGGCCATACAGCGCTTTCTTTAGCTTGAACACGTGGTCGAGAAATTTGTGATTTTCAAAGCCAGGGGGTTGTTTTACATAAACCTCCTCCTTAATAAAACCATTCAAGAAAGCACTTTTAACATCCATTTGAAATAATTTGAAATTTTTAAAATTTGCAAATGCACAAAGCATCCGAATGGATTTTAATCTAGCAACAGAGTATACGTCTCATCGTAGTCGATACCTTCCTCTTGGTTGTATCCTTGGGCTACTAGACGAGCTTTGTTGCGTGTGACTGAACCATCTTCATTCACTTTGTTTCTAAAAAACCATTTAGTAGCAATAATCGAGTGATTAGCCGGTCTAGGAACAAGTTCTCATACTTGGCTCCTCTCGAATTGGTTGAGTTCCTCTTGCATAGCAGATATCCAAAATTCATCATTGAAAGCTTCTAAAATGTTTTTAGGCTCAATTTGTGAAATAAAGGCAGTGCTAGCAATAGAGTCTCTTAATGATGATCTAGTAGTTACTCCACGTGAAACCTCACCGATTATCAAATTTTCTGGATGTGATGGCTTGAAAGAGACTTTCTTAGGCAAGCTTTCCAGAGAATTTGTTTCGGTTGTGGTGTTCATTGGAGTAGACGTTGATGGCTCAACATCATCATCAAGAGTAGCTGCTGCACTGTTATCTTCATCAAAAGTCACATTGGTAGACTCTTCCACAATTAATGAGCGTTTGTTAAAAACTCTATATCCCTTACTCTTGGCAGCATAGCCAAGAAAAATACCATCGTCAGCTTTGGCATCGAATTTGCCTAAGTTGTCTTTGGTGTTAAGGATAAAACATCTACAACCAAAAACTCTAAAATAAGAAACATTTGGGGTTCTTCCGAACCAAAACTCATAGCGTGTTTTCTTCGTAATAGGACGAATAAGTACCCTATTTAAAATGTGGCATGCTGTACTGACAGCTTCAGCCCAAAAGTATTTCGGAAGTGAGAACTTGTTCAACATCTACAGCTAGAAATTTAATTAGGATTTTGAATATAATAATATATATATATATAGGAGAGAGAGAGAGGCGGTTCAGCCTGGGCGCCGACAGGTGGGCCCCCCTGGGTGAATTTCTGGGTAATTAATTATTTTAATTCAGAAAATTATTTAAAAATTATTTTAAGTCCAAATAAATCAAAATAAATTGCAAAAAAATCCAAAAAAATTTTAAAAAATTCTAGAAAATATTTCTAAATGTCTAGAATCTAAATAAAATATTTTAACACAAAATATCATCATGTGACCTCACAGTAAATTCCCAAAACCTATAAAATATAATTTTTATAGGTTTTAATTATATAAAAATTTTCAAAAATTCTAAATAAATCTAGAAAAATTCTATAATATTCTAGAAAATATTTTTAGTCATTTAGAGCCCAAATAAAAGTAATTGGTCCAAAAATACTCCCGTATGACCTTACAATAAATCCTGAAAGTCCTTAAAAATAATAAAACCTTTAGTATTAAATACCTAAAAATATCCAAAAATTGTAGAAAAATATAAAATAGCTAAATAATACATATATAAGCCATCTAGAGGTCATGTGAACTTAATATGGTCATATCCCACCGACAAGCTTTGGCATGACTCACAATGACCATAAAATTAATCATAAACAAATAAAATTAAAAAAAATTAAAAATTTAGGAAGTGGACTTACAAATCTACCCACCTTAGAAAAATTTTATCCTCAAAATTCTAATTCATAACTATTCCCTAAAAATCAAATTCTACTATTACATTAATCTCCTCAAATTTAATTTCTTAAAATATTTTATAACCTCCTCTAGTCATTTTATAACTCCGAATAATTGAGAACTTCTACCCACCTTTGGTCATACTACTCCTCAAAATACGGTCATTAAAATCTTATAACCTTCTAACTAGTGGCTAGTAATCCTACCAACATATATCTAGGGCGTATGGCATCAATATTCCCTCATATCTATAAACAACCAATATTCAATAGTCAAGCAATATTATACTTATAATTTAAGAATTTCTGATAGATTCTAGACAGCACGATCGTTCGTCACCCCGAAATAGGAAGTGACGAAAATCAATGGTACGGGAAGGCAATAGAGAATAATCGAGAACAAGTATAAAATTTCAAGGACATAGAGAAGTTTCTAGGAGAATTTTCGAAGCATAGTGGATTGAGATTTCTAAGGGTTTAGTCATAGTTGCAGGCTCGTATCAGTACAGTTACGTAACCGATACGATATGCTCTGACCTGCATGGGCCACCAAATAAAACTTGTCACAATCCGCACCCGTATTTCGGACGCGAGCTCGTGAGTAAGCCAGCCACGCATCAAGCGGACTCCAGCCCGACTCGAATACGTAAACGCTGTCAATGCTAGGGTATACTGCCAAATCATGGCAATTTAATCTATATCTCAAATCCATAATAAGTGTGCAAAACATAAATAAACACTATGGGTCGTGGTCTGCAGCACACTAGCATAAATGTCCGATAAGACTCCAAGGAATATATAACAAGAGTCTATAAACTGAATCAATAAATTAAATATCGCATGATACTGAAAGGAAAGCACGAGAGGATAACAACGTAATATCACTGACAAATACCTGAATCTCATAAGCAATATTGTAATCGTCTGAAACCCATAAGTGTCATAATCATTCGCCATCCAGAACTGCTAACTAACTCCCCGCAATCACTAACCTGAAGAGATCATCATGTCCTCAGAGGACCTAGCAAGATACATAAAAACATGCCTATCTAGCAGTTTTATCATGCGCAAAAAAATTAATAAGAAAAACAGGAACACGACAAATGACTACGAACACTAACACGAACATGAACGCTGGAACAACTACGTATAAATGAACTGTCGAGTGAACAATGAACACGAGATCAATGGAAGAACCAAACCTTCACCCCGAGTGTACTCGCATGTTTGAACTAATCACTAACCCTCATCCCGAGTGTGGACTCTCTGGTGCAACGGATCAACCCTCGTTCCGAGTGTGGACTCTCTGGTTGGATAAAACGATAGTCAAGGATTTAGTAGTTCACTACATGCACTTGTTCTATGACACGACTCAAGCAAGGTACCGGTAAGAAAATCCAATTATGAACCACAAGACCAAACATGAACACGGCTATATGCAATTAAAATAGCTCGACAAAATATAATACGGAAAGCACATATCCATAACAATCAAAACAGGGAAATAAAATACAATGCATATAAATAAAATTGTAGAGGAAGGCAAGGTATACTTGCCTGTGGTCCTTGCACAAACCGTAGTCACAAGTCGAGGATGAGAGGATTCCGATCTAAGAGCTGTCAACCTAAAATACATATCGCACCATGAACCGTGCACGAAAACTATAAATCAATTCTAATATTCTAGTTCTAAATTCATGAAATAGTGGCTAGTTGGGTTACTAATACAATAATAATTAATTCTAGAATAATTCACTTAAAAACCTAATTTAACCTAATAATAATCTGAATATAATCTAAACATGAAAGTTTGGCCATCAAAGTCGTATTTTCCAATTTTGGAAACCATGGCACACAAATCGAGATGTACCATTGACTATCTAGTCAAACACTATGAACTCTAGATTTTGAAAATGCACGTTGGTAGATTTCAATGCCACGAGTGCATTGGAATCAACCATGCCATAAAATCATGCTTTGGTCAAAAGATACCGCCGTTATGGCTAATCGTGACCAAAACGGTGATCAACCGATCAATTCTGAGTTCAACAAAATAACTAAAATACTATATGAACGAATTAAATTCTGAAAAAAATATATGTCGTAGATCTCTGTGTCAGCTTTCCAAAACTTCAAACGGTTCGTGATTTTGATTTCTGATTCTCCCGGAATCTCAAAAACATCAAAATGTGTCAAGTTTTGGACAACCGATACTCTACGAATTTTCCAGAAATTTAGGAATAATATCTATGAAAATAAATTATATATTCAGAAAGCTTACCTCTATACGAATCTAACAAAAAAACAGGGCACGAAAAGCACGTCGAAGTTGGCGGGAATAACTTCGTGAAGTCGGAAACCCTAGATGAGTTCTCCTACAAAAGGCGGCTAGAAATTTAATTAGGGTTTCGAATATAATAATAATATATATAGGAGAGAGAGGTGGTTCTGCCTGGGCTCCAATAGGTGGGCCCCCCTGGATAAATTTCTGGGTAATTAATTATTTTAATTCTGAAAATCATTTAAAAATCATTTTAAGTCCAAATAAATCAAAATAAATTGCAAAAAAATCCAGAAAAATTCTAGAAAATATTTCTAAGTATCTTGAATCTAAATAAAATATTTTAACACAAAATATCATCATGTGACCTCACAGTAAATTCCCAAAGCCTATAAAATATAATTTCTATAGGTTTTAATTTTATAAAAATTCCCAAAAATTCCCAAAAATTCTAAATAAATTCAGAAAAATTCTAAAATATTCTAGAAAATATGTTTAGTCATTTAGAGCCCAAATAAAAATATTTGGTCCAAAACTACCCTCGTATGACCTTATAGTAAATCCTAAAAGTCCTTAAAAATAATAAAACCTTAAATATTAAATACCTAAAAATATCCAAAAATTGTAGAAAAATATAAAATAGCTAAATAATACATATATAAGCTATCTAGAGGTCATATGACCTTAATATGGTAATATCCCACCTACAAGCTTTGGCATGACTCACAATGACCATAAAATTAATCATAAACAAATAAAATTAAAAAAATTAAAAATTTGGGAAGTGGGCTTAAAGATTTTGCGACCCTGTAGGCACTGTTAGAATACACAAACTCTACCACGAAGGGCCCTCCCACTTGGATTAAAACTTTTTGGCTATCTTGTGAGTCATAACCATCAGTCTTCTTACTGACAACACAAGGTCGCCTACTTGAAATACTCTTTCCTTAACCTTTCTGTTGAAGGCTCCGAAAATTCGAGCTTTGCAGTATAGCTCGATGCGTTCTTGGGCTAGAAGACGCTTTTGTCCAATTCTTCTAAATCTTGTAATCGATGACATTGGTTGTCTTCCTCCATGAACTGGTTAGTGATGGATACCCGTAGAAAGGGGATTTGGACTTCCAAGGGAAGGACTGCCTCGCTCCCGTAAACCAGGAAGAATGGCGTATTGCTAGATGGAGTCCGGACCATCGTGTGATAAGCCCAAAGTCGCAAATAAGAGAAATTATAGTGCATGTCGATCACTAAGGTAGAACATTAAGGCAAAACGTGCATCAAGTGCACAAGTCGCAAATGAACATCGAAATATCGCAAGGACAAGTGCCTCAAAGCACGAGTCGTAGAACATTGAATACTCTATCGAGGCGTGCCTCAAGTGCACGAGTCGGAGGGAATAAACATAAGAATTAGAACATCAAAACAATCAAAATCGAGGTATGTATGAAGTGCATGCCTTAGAGAATAAGTCATAGAACATCGAAAGACTCTATTGAGTCGTGCATCAAATGTACGAGTAGTAGAACATTGAATACTAAGGCATATAACATGGAAATACTATATTGAGGCATGCATCGAATGCCCGAGTCGAATGATATGGAATAACTATGCCAAAGCGTGTATATGTGCATGCGACTAATAAAATATGACTTCATATGCGAAGTGAGCAGTTATGGCACAATTATCACGAAACTGTTGAATGCGGCATGCTGCCTCAAAATGTTCATGGCCTTCAGGTCATTCTTTTGATGAACATTGAGTCGATATTGTGCCAAAGAAAACCTGAGATGGATGAATTGAATGTTAAGATGACGCGATAGCTGAGTTTTGGACTCATACTATGTTTGGTTATATGAATTAAAGGCTTATTATATGGTCAAATGGACTTGATTATGTAGCCTGTGCACGGGTGTTGGTAATCCCTCGAACCAGATCACCGGGACACCGGGACCGGACGGCCTAGGAGGGATCGAATAGGCATTGTTGGTGCACATCATTTAAGATGATTAGTGACCGGCTACAGATGTGTTAAGCCATAATATTGGTAGGTTTGACGTCCTGCGGATATTGGAATAGTAACCCGTATGGGGACGTCGTCGGGTTACCCTTATGAGATAAAATTTTTGTCCATTCCGGCTTAAAATGCCAGCAACATTCATATAGATAGGGCCAGTGGACTGAATGGTGCAGGTACACAGATCTTGCACAAATATCATATTTAACATGACACGGAATAATGGAAAGCATAATCACCTTGCATCGATGCAAGGGTGAGGTGCATCGATGTTGGTAAGAAGTCGTCACAAAACAACATGATATATATATATATATATTTATATATACGTGAATCGAAGACACGAATAATGGAACTGGGGATTCTCAGGACCCCTAGTTTAGGGTGCGTATTGATCGATGAAAGTTTAACAGATGTAAGACATGTTCTAACCCTTCATAACGAAACTAGGGTTCACGAATTATACCTACGACGGGAATAAGACGACACTTTCCAGCAACCTCGAGCAGTCACGACCCCAAGATCTTCTGTACGTATTCCTTCCTCGGGTTGGATGTCGTGTGGGTGACGACCTCCTAACCTTTTCTTCTCCTTGACAGCCCTCCATTTCTCTCCTTACATGAATCACGAATTTAGAGAAAGCTTCTTATTTTTTATCAGATCATGATGGCCAAAGAATAGATGATATATATAAGGCTACGACATGGACCATGAGGAAAAATTAGGGTTAGGTCTCCTAACGGATCTGGGTATCCCATGTTCAGCCCGAACACACAACCCAAGCCCATTAATAATTGCTTGATCCACTAAAGAGCTATTATTGTACTACCTTCATAATCCCAAATTATGATTGTGGGCTCCTTTTATTATATTCTCATTTGGCTCCCCATGTTAAGATATCGAATGTCCGTCGATCAAATTAAATTACTGAAAACTATATTGATCAACATCTTTTATCCTTAAGTAGTACCACTCAACTTTATTTGTCATGTCGGATATAATCCACCTGCAGGGTTTATATACAATCCTTATTTGCTCCTTAAGGGGACATCATCAACCTAACGTATTGGGACATAGATTCCTTTTATAATCAATAGCCCATCATACATACAATGTTATTACCCAATTCATAGAGGTTGTTGACCTATAATGAATCTCACCCCTTTATGAGTCAAAGTAATGCACACTGCATATACATGTCTGTTATTATATCTGGATTATGAGCACAAGCATCCATAATAACATAGTTGTTCACTTATGTAGTCAGTACAAAGAGAACAACCTCAAGTGGTCCTGTTTAATACACACAAAGTGTACTAGTGTAAACATATAGTCAAGATAGACCAATACCAGATTATACTACAACCTTTCTAATAGATTGTCCAAGTCCATGTAGGTTGTGAACTATTTATATATTCCATAAGGAACTGATAATATGATCTTCTGTGTGACACCACACACCATATTATCTATAATATAGAATATCAGACACTTGCATTAACACTTGCAACAAATACAATATGTAAACATTTGCCCATATGATTCTCATTCAAAATTTAAGGAAATAAAGTTAATACAAAAGTGATGCCTTTAGTATATAACCCTAACAATCTCTCGCTTATACTTAAAGCATTGCTTTTCAGTATATTATTACAAATCTCCCACTAATACTTAAAGCCATGCTGCTACACATCTGACTCCCATTTCCTCAATATGACTATCAAAAGCCTTAGCTGATAAGCTCTTTGAAAATGGATCAGCTAGGTTGTCGGTTGATGCTATCTTGATCACAACAACTTTTTCTTTCTTTACAAAATCTCGTATCAGGTGGTACTTACGCTTAATGTGTTTACCTGTCTTATGGGCTCGTGGTTCCTTCGAGTTTGCAACTGTACCACTATTACCACAATAAAGTGTAATAGCCTTAGGCAAACTAGGTACCAGATCCAAGTCCAACAGAAAGTTTCTGAGCCAAATTGCTTCTTTGGCTGCCTCAGAGGCTGCCATATACTCGGCTTCCATGGTAGAATCAGCAATACATTTTTGCTTGATACTCCTCCACACAATGGCTCCACCTCCCAAAGTAAATACATAACCTGAGGTAAATTTTCTGGAATCCCTATCTGACTGAAAATTTGAGTCTATATACCCCAAGGAAACTAAACTATATGCCTGGTAAAATAAAATAGCATATACTCTTTAGTCCTTTTCAGGTACTTTAAAATATGCTTTACGGCAGTCCAGTGCTCTTGTCATGGATTAGACTGATATCTGCTGACCATGCCAACGGCAAAGCAGATGTCTGGTCTCATACATAGTATTGCAAACATTAAGCTTTCTACTGCTGAAGCATAAGAAACTGCTTTCATGTTCTTTATCTCTTTAGGTGTCCTCGGACACTACTCCTTTGATAGAGCAATTCCATGCCTAAAAGGCAAGAAACCTTTCTTAGAATTTTACATGCTAAAACGAGTTAGTATAGTATCGATATAGGAAGCTTGAGGCAAGCCCAATATTCTTTTCTTGCGATCTCATAGAACTTTGATCCCAAGGATGTGACCTACTTCTCCCAAGTCCTTCATATCAAACTGTTTGGATAACCATACCCTTACCTCTGATAACAACTTCACATTGTTTCCAATGAACAAGATGTCATCTACGTAAAGTACTAGGAATACCACTACGTTTCCGTCATACTTTATGTATACACATGATTCATCCTGACATTTATCAAATCCATAAGATTTTATCACCTGATCAAAATATATGTTCCAAGATCTGAAAGCTTGCTTAAGTCCATAAATGGACTTCTTGAGCTTACAAACAAGATACTCTTGGCCCTTTTCAATGAACCCGTCTGGTTGCTTCATATAGATGTCCTCCTCAAGACTTCCTTTAAGGAAAGCTGTCTTGACATCCATTTGCCAAATCTCATATTCGAGATGAGCTGCAATAGATAAAAGAAACTGGATAGACTTAAGCATGGCTACAGGCGAAAATGTTTCCTCATAATCAATAGCCTCACTTTAAGTAAAACCTTTTGCAACAAGTCGAGCTTTAAAGGTTTCAACCTTACCATCTGATCCTCTTTTTTCTCTTATAGATCCACTTGCATCCAATGGCTTTTACACCAACGAATGGTTCTACAAGCTCCCAGATCTGATTGGAATCCATAAATTATATTTCAAAAATCATTTCTTTTTGCCAAGACTCTACATCTTTATCTTGGAGTGCTTTATTGTAGGTACAGGGATCATAATCTTGTTTCTCAGGGACGAAGTCTGACGACTCTCCCAAGAACATATATTTATCAGGTTGTATCATAACCCACCCACTACGAAGAGGCAGTATCAGTTGTGGTGTAACATTTGTGACACGTGGTGCAGTTACTTATGGTTCATCCTCTTGTACTATTGGTACTCAAGTACTTGGTGTCTCACCTCTCAGTTCTTCTAGAACAACTCTACTTGTGGGTTTATGGTTCATCACATAGTCTTCCTCTAAGAATCGGGTATTGGTGCTAACAGTGACCTTTTGATCCTTAGGACTATAAAATAAACCTCCTTTCATTCTTCTTGGATAGTCTATAAATAGGCGTACTTCTATACGAGATTCTAACTTATCTGCTTTCTCATTCAGCACATGTGCTGGACTGTCCTAAATTCGAACATGTTTCAGACTAGGCTTACGCCCAATCTACAACTATGTGGAAGTAAGAGGTACTGATTTAGAAGGAACCAAGTTTAAAATATAAGCTGCAGTCTCTAAGGCATATCCCCAAAATGAATCTGGTAAATTCAAATAACTCATCATTGATCTAACCATCTCAATAAAAGTTCTATTCCTTCTTTCGGCTATACCATTCTGTTGGGACGTTCCAGGTACTGTCAATTGGGATGTAATCCCAGCCTCTGATAAATAATCCCTAAACTCTCCAAAAAGATACTCGCCACTACGATCTGAACGTAATAACTTGATATATTTTTCATGATGTTTCTCAGTTTTAGCCTTGTACTCTTTGAATATCTCAAAGTACTCAGACTTACGGCACATCAAATAAATGTATCCATACCTTGAATAATCGTCAATAAATGTGACAAAATATTCAAAGCCACCTCTAGCATGGATAGTCATGGGTCCACACAAATCAGAATAAACCAATTCTAACACATCTTTGGCCCTATACTCCTTCGCCATAAAGGGCCTTTTGGTCATTTTACCTTTCAAGCAGGATTCACAGACTGGTTGTGCCTCCACTTCCAATGAACTCAAAGGTCCATCTTCAACCAGTCTTTAAATCCTTCTAAGGTTAATATGCCCCAATCGTAAGTGCTAAAGATATGTTTAGTTCATAAATATATAAATATATATAAGAAGAAAAAAGAAAAAAAAAAGTATTTATTGTTCCCTTACGGGAACAGTAACAAAATTTTACCGACCCCCTGTAATCGAGAGAGAGCGAGAGACAAAGAGAAAAGAAAACCTATCCCTAATCAAACCCTTTCCCCTCGACACCTAACCCTAGCGTGCACCCGTGCCCTGCGTATGCAACGCCGTCGTCGCATATTTCTATCTCCACGGTTCGTCATTTTGTAAACCGTCTTCGCAGGTTTGTTCATAACCTAACCGACTTCGCTTTCCTTCATGTAGTTTGTTTAATTTTGTGCGCAACAAAAATTGAGTTCCAAAATCGAAAAAAAACTCGATTTAGAAACTATCCCAACGTCCCATGTTTGCGGTCGATTTACGACAAGGTTATCACAAAATTTAGAAAATTATTTGAACAAAGTTGTAGACAACCTGATCGAGATCAAAAGCTATTAATTAGTTTATCGATTTAAATTTAGTTTGAATTTTAACAAAAATTTGTTTTCGAAACATAAATTTTTTGTGATACGGAGTGAGTCCCGCCAAACCGGACCACTTCATTATGTACCAATCGCATCGAAAGGTGCGTATGGTATACCTGGACGTGCAGGCTTTGACGGAGCTCAAATTGGTTGTCACGACCCGCACCCACTGTTAGGGTACGAGAACGTAACAACGCCCAGCCTACGCGCAGTGTCGGCGGTAGAACGTTGTCCTAGGTCACATCATCTAACAATATTATGCTAAGCAGTTATACTCCCCGAATGGGGGTGATATAGCAGATACAGACTCAATCACATCTAAGGTAGAGCATGATAAGGATAGATAAAACATAAAATCCAAAGAGATATAGGAGATAGAAGTCTAAGTGTCTAAGATACATAAACCCAGAAATACATCTCAAAACTCAAATACAGTAATCCACAATGTAAATACAACTCCAGACAAATGAAATAACTATCTAAACAACCTCTAATGTGTCTCCTCTAGGCTAGCAGGCAACCTCTAAGCTATCTGTAAAATTTATCAACAGGTCCAGTCAGGACAGGAACGAGCACATCTCATCTAGAAAACCCAAGTAAATGACAGAGAACTATAAAGCAGTTATAGGCAGTTGTATTGATGAAAATGGCAGTTTATATTCAGGTGATGGTAAGAAAGACAGATAAGGTGCAAGGAAAGTAAATAACTAAACAAGAGAAGAATCATAGCAATGAAGTCTGTAAAAATAGGACTAGCTGAACCAGGGTAATATGATATGAAGTCCAGACAATAATGTAGACCAGTGTAACTCCAATGTAAGTCCAGTACAAGATAAATCTAATACAAGATGAATCCAGTAAGGGACGATTCCAGTTATAGTGATCAATGATTCCAGGGTGAGTCCAGCCTATACTCTAACAGTGTGTTTTAAAATATCGAGATCGACATGTAAACGGCTGTGGGTAATCCGGCACACCTCTCACTGATCAGGCGAGAGATGGCTATCATTCCAGTAGATTCTAGTAGGGTGATTCCAGTAATGGGGTATGTCTACATGTCTTACTCTAGTATTTCCCCTCCCAGCAAGTGAATCCAGAATTCCGACACAATGATTCAAGATGAGTCCAGCCAAAATATAATGATACCAGTAAATGATTCCAGTAATGGAAGCCAGAAATGATGATACCAGTAATAGAGGCCAAAAAATAAATGTGTGTGGTATACATGAATCCAGTAATATCTACACGTGTTGTAACAGAGAATCGCATACAACTAACTAGAACTGAAATACAGTAATTGACAAATAAATGAGAGAACTATCAGAGAATGTACTCGCCTGATATCTGAATGTCCAAGGTAAAGATACTATCCGAGGAGAGGTGTCTGGCTCCTAATTAGAACAACACAAGTCACAACATGTCCAGAAGGGTAATATAAAGCACTACAATGTATTCTACATGAATCTAGGTCAAACTAGGCCAAAGTCAACCCTTGGTCAACTTTGGTCAACTGTACTAGTCAAACTAGGTCAAACTAGGTCATGTCCTAACCCAGTAAGTCTTACTAGGCCTAACCAAGACTATCCTAGCAAGCACACATCAATACAAGGCTATACAAGCCAACATAAACCCAACTTTATATAGCATGCAATTATTCAATACTCAAATAGGCAAGAATTCACATTGGATATACACTAGGTAATCTATTACTTTAAGCTATATATGTCTACACATATATACACATGCATATATTGGTATTCAACATTAGGTCTATAATCATGGCATTTCAAATGGTTATATAAACTTATATATTACAACACAATATGCTAACATATATATAATATACATACATAGCTAAGTTAACTATATTCATAAATACTTATTTAAGAGGCTATGTGTGTGTAAGTGAACATGGCAAAGGGGCAAGTGAGGGTTAAAGGGGCATACATAGTGTATACACATCAAAGAGTTTCAAAGTGTAAGTGAACAATGTGTCAAGTATGATAGTGTCAATATAGTGTAAGGGGGTACATGAGGTAATATAGGATTTGTGTTAACATAGAACATTACATCTCATTAACTTGTATATTGCATACATTACATCTATTATTATATTACATTCATGCTTGCATTCATTCATCATTCATTTATTCTCTTGCACCACTATATGCACCATACATTACATACTATGGAACCTACATATTCATTACAAGCCATACTTATACATGCTTACATTAGATAGGATACTTACACCTCATACATCATTTATTTAACCATTTACTCATGCTTACATTCTCTATTTAATTACATAGTGTATATACATTAACATGGGTTAAAATCAAATAGAACATTATATTACACATAAGGGTGCACAAAATACATATGCCGAATAGTAACTCCTACTAATAATCAATACTGTACCATCTCAATATGAATTAAAATTTAGGATTAAAGTATGTTATAGATCTATGTGTTAGCTTTCCGAAACTTCAAACGGATCGCATTTTTGCTTCCGGAAACTCCCGGAATCGCGAAAACACCGAGAACGCGTTTGTCTTTCGTACAACTGACACTCAAATAATTCTCCAGAAAGTTACAGAAAGAATTAGGCCTATTAATACATGTTTTTGGAAAGATAACTTCAATACGCTTCTTTTAAAAAAAAGGAGATTAAACCGAGCTTTGAGCTAGAAGTTATGATATTTCTAAGTTAGGGCTGAAATTAAAAACGTGGATAAAAATCATGACGGATTTAGATAATTTGAGCCAAAAGAATACACAATATATATCCTAATTATCCACAACAATAATAGCAATAATAATATGAGGAACCACACTCACAAACTTGATTATATAATCATCATGAACCATTTATTATATATATAAATATAGATACACTCTCATTACAATATATATATATATATAAATCTATATATGTAACATGAACACATCCACAACACAAAGGACACTCCTATGACCTCCAAATGGACACAAAATGGACACAAATGGAGATACAACCATAGGGGTCATTCCTATGGGTTCAAAATAGACCTATATGCATGAGGAAATAAAAAGAAGAAGGGATTTATACCTCCCGGTAGATCGAATTGAAGAAAAACCTTCCCGGAGCGACACCGACACGTAGAGATTCCAAAAGGACACGAACGAGCTCCGAATCCTTCCAAACTTGGGTAGCTTCCTCCTTGGCTAGAATGGAGAAGGAAGGAAGAAGATTTGGTGGTGAAATGGAAGGATTTGGTGGAGAAATTGCTAGGGATTGCTCACTAGGAATTTGGGGAAGAACAAGAGAGAGAAAAATAGATGGATAATGACAAATGGGAGGCTCAACCCTATCCTTATTGTGGCTGGCCATAAAGGTGGTTTTGTCCTATTAGGAAAGGTCCAAAAGCCCCTACTAACCTATTCTATGAGTATTAGGAAAGGGCTAATTGGTTGGGGCTAAATTAGTCATTCTAAAGTCTCTAATCACACTAACCTTATCCATAATAATTAGTCTAACCTCTAACTAAAATATTTCTATCATGTGGACTAAAATTAATATCATGTGGGCCATGCCTAACTAGTGTGTGGGTCCCACTAGAGTTAAACTATCCCCGGGTCCCCGTTTCAAGTCGGATTGAGTTGAAATTCGAACCCGACTCAAATAACCCCAAAACAATATCATAAATAATAAAATAATATCAAAATAATTCAAAGAGGTCAAATGCAAAAATATTCTTAGGCCAAAAAATGATATTAAAATATCATAATTACATGGTTAGGCTCTAGGTCAAACAATCTCTAGGATTTCACTAGCAAAACGTCAAAACCACAAGTCATTGATTTAAATAATTTTAAAATAATTTAAAATCACCTAAAATCATATCATGAATTAAATATCATTATTAAAATAATTATAAACACGAAATTTCAAAATTACCCTCAATCAGAAAATTAAAATAAAATAAAAAAATCAACCCAAAATTTAGGGTGCTCACATTGGTTGCATGTGCGCGACGAATTCGAGGCATATCCGTCAAATTTCCCCGTATCAGCCCTTTTACAAAAACCCTAATTACATTTTGTACGTTCGTCACCTCACAAAGAAACTTGTGCCATTGGGACCGTGTCATTTTTCTGGTCCTGTGAGCCAAGTTTGGTCTGATTCTGAGAAGATTGACTAGAACGCTATTTTGGTGGGCCCGCAATCCAGCTCAACGGGCAAATTTGTGCACGGCCCACCGGAATCCAATTTTGAACATATGGTTGGGTTCGTATCCTCAAACCAGATTCGTAGACATGTAGTTTGATGACTTTAGAGACCATAGGATCTGGCACATTTTTCGGTGTAAAGCGAGTCCAACGGCGGATATCGTTTTGACCCAAAATTACTATTTTGCCACTGTGTCCAGAATTGGACTTTTTGGCAGGCAAACTTAAACATTTATTTTATGACAAACATGTTTGTCATGTCTGTTTCAGCGTCCGGAGGCTATTGCGATGGTTTGAATTTTGTGGTTCACTGAGTTGTTGGATTGTTGGTTCTACACGCTACACCAGGCAAGTATACATTGCCAAACTTTATAGTATTTACATGCATTTTTAGATTTCTATTCTTTTCTGTCATACTTGATTTCATGTTTATCCTGATTCATGTCATGGTTGTTTTCTAGTTTTACGTGCACATGGATTGTTACTCTTTTTCTCTGTTACTTATTCTATTTTTCTTATCTTGTTCGGGTCTAGTGATAGTGTTGCTTTGCCTATGCCATAATCCTCTGACCTGTTTGACCTAGACTTGACTTGGACTTGACATGTTTGACTTGACTTGCTTGACTCGTAGTTTTAGGCGAGGAACTTGTTATAGACGTGACTATACCTGACCACTCTCAATCGTTAGCAACCATCGGGCTGCAATTGAGACTCACTATAGTTTGTTAGCAACCACTGGGCTGCAATCTATAGGGCCGTTAGCAACCACTGGGCTACAATTTTACTCGATTTCATTTTAGTCGCATTTATTAGCACGATTCTCGAGGCATGCCATTTCTTTTCTGTTTTATTTCTGGTACTGTACTCCCTTTAATCTTTACGTTCTTGTATCACCATTATATCCTTCCTTGCATGTTTAAACTGTTAATGTAGGCTTGTATATTATGTGTCTTTCTAGTCCCCTGAGGATCTGGTGATCTCTCCCGGTATTAGATGAAGTTATCAAGCTTTATTACATTGACGGATGATGGTTGCTACTCCAAGACTTCAGTTATATTTAGTTGTTGTTATTATCATACTTGCTTATTTATATTTTGTCTAGTATTTGACAATCGCTATTATAGTAGATTATTCTTTTATGAACTTATATTTTCTTGTAGCTTGTTCATGGTAAATATGTTATTGGGGATCCACTCTAATACATTTATCTATTCTAGAATCAGTATATTATGGTCTGATCAGCCTTACTGCACTTGATTCGTTATTGTTATCGATATTTAGTGGATTAAGAGATAGTTGATTCTAGAACAACCAGACAGCTTATACATATTCGAGCTGGGTTGGAGTCCTCTCGATGCGTAGCTGGCATATATACGTATCTTAGTCCTACGTATTTTGGGACTGGGGCGTTACATATTTTTTGGTGGCCTATGTAGGTCGAGTTAGCCGTTTCGGTTACCTTACTGTACCGAACGGGCCTGCAAATATGACTAAACCCTTAGGAATCTCAAATCATAACTTTCTTGATAATTCCTTTAGAAATTTCTCTATCATCCTTGAACTTCGTATTTGCTCTCGACTATTCTTCCTTTGCTTCCTCGTACCATTGCTTCTCGTCCCTTCCTATTTCGGAGCGACGAATGCTCGTGCTTTATAAAATTGATTAGAAATTCTTAAGTTGTAGTGTAAATTGGTTTCTTATTGAATTTTGGTTGCTTGATAGATATGAAGGATTTCAGATGTCATAAATATCTAGTGGTAATGATTTTTGCAACTAGTGTGCAAGGGTTATCAAATTTTAGGATAACATGTGTTTGATGGGGTAGTATAACCAAAGGTGGGTAGACGTCCTCAGTATTGAAATAATATGTGATCATACTAGGTTAGTCCTCTTATGGTAGTCGCTTGATCAAAAACAGAGTGGTAGTTTTAGTGTAGAGATCGACCCTCTACGAGATGAAACTAGACATAGCCTAACCCAATCCATTTACCATTATGCCCTATCAGTTGTAAAGTTAGGATTAGATAGATTGGTAGGTATCACTTAGCTTGGTCAGGTGAAAAGAGACTTATATAGTGGTGATGATAATATGTTAGGAGGACAAGACTTTAACATGATCATTGTAAGACCGCTAGTATCAAGAAGAACGACTAGAGATAACTATCTATAGTTTTCCGATACAGATGTTGCAAACCCAAATTTTTTTAGGAGTGATTATTACTTGAGTTATTAGAAGTGACCTAGCGTATCCCTTGAACGATTCCTAGTGCGCATGATTAGTGAGCCTTGTTTCAATTTCGAGGACAAAATTCTTTTAAGGTGGGTAGATTTTAAGGACCCTGATTTTCAAAAATTAATTTTCATTTTATTTTATATGATTTTCATTATTGAATTAGATTTTTAATTTTTGTTATAACTATAGAAGTACTTTTCCGTAGCTTTGATTTTTGGAGCACAAGAAATGTCAATCGTTCGAAAACTCCTTCATAAGTTTTGAAGTAGACAAGCCCACCTTCAACTTGATATATTATGTCCCATCCAAACTTGTCCCATAGCATTCTTTTGACTTCACCTAACTTCGGGTCAAATTAGGCCATTTGACTGTTTATCGTAATTCTAGATAAATCTTCCAACTTGAGCTCAGAACTCGATATCGATCAAAACCAGTTGACCCAATATATGGTTTTGATCCATTTTGAGCCTACGACACACATGCCAAGGGTGTGCCACTCAATCGAGTCCTAATGTGCTATTTATCTGCCATTGGCACAAAAGACTCATGGGTTGACTTTTCGAGTTCGATTTGATTAAAAAATATATTTGGGCCCTAACATATCCAACCCCACTTGTTAGAGCCATGTTAAGGTGCCATGACTTAGTAGAATTACTTTGAATGCTATTTTGGGATGTTATATAGACAAATAGATTTGAATAAGATTTTGTATATATATGATTATATTTATAATTTTTTAATATTTTATATAGATATGTCCTTAGTCATGGTTAAGTTCTAAGATGCATATCGACTAGAAATTTTGGCATGACTAGTGTAGTTGCGTGCTTTGACTATTGTTTTAGCCATGTTAAGGAAGGCCCGGTCATAACCGTGTCCCAACTAGGAAAACCAGTCAAAGTTGCGACTTGACCCCTATAAAGGATTTAATTAGTTATTTGTTAAGATTATTGACTTTTAGGAAACCCGGTTGGACCAATTTAGTCCGGACTTGACTTGAACCCAATACAAGCCTATGTAGTCATGCGATGGGTCCAAAGACGTCCATGTCAATATATTTTATGTGTATGTTGCACTTTATCTTTATTGATCTAATAAATATATATTTCTAAGAAATTGTTATATATATAATCTAGATATCAATATTATTTGATATTCTAGTAATAGTTTATTTAAAAATATGATATTAATTTTTGTAAATTTTGTGGGTTTTGATTATAAATATTTATATACTTGTGTGTTTACTTATTAAATAAATGAATAAATAAATATATTACTATTTATAAAGATTTGGGTATTTATTTCTAGAAAAAAATTATTAATATGCATATATATATATATATATATATATATATATATATATATATATATATATATATATATATATATATATATAATTGATGGAGGGCTCTTGGGTTTGGATCCCCTGGGGAGGTCTTCCCATCTCCCCCGCGCTGGGCTGGCAGCCGGACGACCGCCGGCGCTCCGCCGCCCGTCGTGGCCCCGCCGCCTGTCGTCATCCCCCCCCTTCATCACCGGTTCCCCCGCTCCCTTCGGATGGACGGGCGCATCCTGGTTCTCCCCGCCGCGGGGAGTCTCCCTCCCCCCGGGCCGGCCGTCCGGCGTCTGCCCGTCGTACGGCGGAGTCCCCCTCCTCTCTCAGTATCCCGGCGCCGCAGCTCCCCTCGGCGCCGCCGTCGTCGTCGCGCGCGGCGACCCCCGACAGCCCCTGGCCCCTCTATCCTCGGCCCCGGTCCCCCGCTCCTGCCGGTCTCCGCCTTCTCCGCCGAGACGCGCCTCCTTACGGGCTCGCCCTCCCCCTCCGCCCCCCCTGCGGCTTCTGCCTCGGCCCCTCCTCCCCCATCCTCCCGGCGCCCTCTATTCTCGCGACTCCGGGAGCCGCCCCAGATCCGCCTCCGCCCCTCCCGCCCGGTCTCACCGCGGCCCCGGATTCCTTAGCCGCTCTGTCAGGTTCCTCCCCCCCTCCGCCTCCTCCGGCCAGGGAGCCCACCACCCACGCTGGCGTCTTCCCCTCGTTGGACCCCCTCCCAGTGCCTCTTCCCACTTCGGTCCTCCCGCCGGAGCCATCCCTCGTCCAGGCAGCGCCTTCCCTCACGGATCCTCTTCCCGCAACGCCTCCTCTTGCCTCGGACGCTTCCTTCCTACTCCCTCCCGCTGTTGGCGCCTATTGGCAACATCCGGCCTATTCGGGATTGCTCTGGGTCCCCGCCAACCACCCGGCGGAGGCGGTCCTCCTCTCCATCGGAGCGAGCAGCCACCCCTAGCGCTCGCGACGGCGGCGCCCCCGCATCGTTGCTCCGGTTGCAGCGGCCCCCCTCCAACCCCCTCCGGCCGTTCCTGCCCTTCGCGACCTCCGCGGATCATCTCTCCCCCCCTGCGGCTGCCCCCCCCCAGCGGTCTTTCCACCCCCCCCCTCTCCTTCCTCGAGCTCCTCCTCGTCCTTCCTGGATCTCGACGGTTCTGTTCCGGCCACCGAGGCTCCTTCCAGGCCCTCGGCGGCTCTTGAAGGTCCTCCTTGGCTCCCCTCCTCACCGGGTGTTCTCCGGCATCGCCGCTGGGGTGTTCCCCTCCGTCGCTGCGGTGGCAGATTCCCCCTCCCCTTCGCCAGCGTCTTCCCACGCCGGCGTCCTTCGTTGGGTTGTTCTCCTCTCCCCCGCCTCCTGCGCAGTCTTGGCTCTCCGGCAGCCGCCCTGCCGATCGCCGCCCTATCGCAGGCCGCCTCCCCCTGGTCCGCCCCCGGCCGCCGCGCCCCGGGCCCCCGACGGCTACCCCTCGACTCCCGGCGCCCGAGGGCCCCCTTCCGCCGGATGGAGTCGCTCCTCGGGGCGCCCCCCCTTCGGGACTCGAGCCCCATCGGGCAGCGTGCTGCTTTCTGGCCAGCCCCCTCCGGCCCCGTGCGAACCGGCCACGTGCCCCCCCACCTCCTCCGGGTTGCGGGCCCCCCCTCCTTTTTTTGAAATTCAAATTTCCTTTGTCTTATGCATTTGGTGTGGTCTGGGTTGTTTGTGTGGCCCGGTTCTGGTTCGACCCCCGCCTGTGGGGACCGACCGTGTTTACTTTCCCTTCAATAAAAGCTTAGTTTGCCAAAAATATATATATATATATATTATATATATATATTTATATATATATATATATATATATATATATATATATATATATATATATATATATATAACCCTGCACTAGAAAAAAGGTTTTATTGAGATCTTTAGGATTTTATGGAATATTTATACATATATAGATATATATGAATAATGGACATATACAGATTATATATATATATATATATATATATATATATATATATATATATATATATATATATATATATATATATATATATATATATATATATATATATATATATATAAAATATATATATAAATATATATATATATATATATATAAATATATATATATATATATAAGAAGAAATATATATATATATTTCTTATATATATATATATATATATATATATATATATATATATATATATATATATAAGAAATATATATATATATATATATATATATATATATATATATATATAAGAAGAAAACAGAAAAAAGAAAAAAAAAAGTATTTACTGTTCCCTTGCGGGAACAGTAACAGAATTTGGCCGACCCCCTCTAATCAAGAGAAAGCGAGAGACAAGGAGAAAAGAAAACCTAACCCTAATCAAACCCTATCCTCCTCGACACATAACCCTAGCGTGCACCCCTGCCCCGCACGTGCAACGCCGCCGCCGTAGGCCGGGCGCAGGCACAACGGCAGCAGCCGCTGGACAGAACGGCAACAGCAGTAACAACAGCAGCAACATCCCGTCCACTTCGCGACAATATTTCCATCTCTACGGTTCGTCATTTCGCGAACCGTCTTCGCAGGTATGTTCACAACCTAACCGACTCCGCTTTCCTTCAAGTAGTTTGTTTAATTTCGTATCGTGCACGACGAAAATTGAGTTCCAAAATCGAAAAAACTCGATTTTCAGGATTTAGAAACTGTCCCAACGTCCTATGTTTGCGGTCGATTTGCGACAAGGTTATCACAAATTTTAGAAAACCTTTTGAAAAAAGTTGTAGACAACCTCATCGAGATTAAAATCTATTAATTTTTTATTTTATTACTTATTATGTTCGGTTTAAATTTAGTTTGGATTTTACCAAAAATTTATTTTCAAAACAGAATTTTTTTGAGATACGGAGTGCGTTCCGCCAAACCGGACCACTTCATCATGTACCAATTGCATCAAAAGAAGCATATGGTATACCTGGATGTATGGGCTTTAACGGAACTCGAATTTGTTGTGTGTGTGCGCAACAAATTCGAGGCGTATCCGTCAAATTTCCCCGTATCAGCCCCTTTGCAAAAATCCTAATTACTTTTTGTACGTTCGTCACCTTTGGACCATGTTATTTTTTTGGTCCTGTGAGTCAAGTTTGGTCCAATTCTGAAAAGATTAACCGGAATGCTATTTTGGCGGGCCCGTAATCCAACACAACGGGCGAATTTGTGCACGGTCCACCGGAATCCAATTTTGGACATATTGTTATGTTCGTATCGTCAAACCAGATCCACAGACATATAGTTTGATGATTTTAGAGACCATAGGCTCTGGCACGTTTTCGGTGCAAAGCGGGTCCAACGGCGGACACCGTTTTGACCCGAAATTACCGTTTTGCCCCTGTGTCCAGAATTGGACTTTTGGGCAGGCAAATTTAGACTTTTTTTTATGAAAAATATGTTGGTCATGTCTATTTTAGCGTCCGGAGACTGTTGCGATGGTTTGACTTTTGTGGTTAACTGAGTTGTCGGATTTTTGGTTTTACGCGCTACACCAAGCAAGTATACCTTGCCAAACTTTACAGCATTTCATGCATTTCTAGATTGCTATTCTTTTCTATCATACTTGATTCCATGTTTATCCTGATTCATGTCATGATTATTTTCTAGTTTTACGTGCACGTGGATTGTTACTCTTTTTCTCTGTTACTTATTCTATTTTTCTTATCTTATTCATGTCTATTGATAGTGTTGCTTTGCCTATGCCATGATCCTGTGACCAGTTTGACCTGGACTTGACTTGGACTTGACATGTTTGACTTGACTTGCTTGACTCGTAGTTTGAGGCGAGGACCTTGTTATAGACGTGACTATACATGACCACTCTCAATCGTTAGCAACCACCGGGCTGCGATTGAGACTCACTATAGGTTGTTAGCAACCACCGGGCTGCAATCTATAGGGCCGTTAGCAACCATCGGGCTGCAGTTTTCCTCGATTTCCTTTTAGTCACGTTTATTAGCACGATTCTCGAGGCATGCCATTTCTTTTATGTTTTATTTCTAGTACTGTACTCCCTTCAGTCTTTACGTTCTTGTATCACCATTATATCCTTCCTTGTATGTTTAAATTGTTAAAGTAGGCTTATATATTATGTGTCTTGCTAGTCCCCTGAGGACCTGGTGACCTCTCTAGGTATTAGATAAAGTTATCAAGCTTTATTACATTGACGGATGATGGTTGCTACTCCAAGACTTCTAGTATATTTAGTTGTTGTTATTATCATACTTCCTTATTTTTATTTTGTCCAGTATTTGACAATCGCTATTATTATAGCCTATTCTTTTACGAGCTTACATTTACTTCTAGCTTGTTCATGGTAAATGTGTTATTGGGGATCCACTCTAATACGTTTATCTATTCTAGAATCAGTGTATTATGGTCTGATCAGCCTTACTGCACTTGATTCGTTATTTTTACCGATATTTAGTTGATTGAGAGATAGTTGATTCTAGAACAACCAGACAGCTTATATGTTTTCGAGCTGGGCTGGAGTCCTCGCGATACGTAGCCGGCATTTATACGTATCCTAGTCCTACGTATTTTGGGACTGGGGCATTACACTACTTCCTGTTTCAGAACCTACCGACATAAAATGGTTGCTTCTAGCCCCTGTCTCAGCTTGGCCTCCTGGGGCTGCCACCTCTGCCCCTTCCATTTCGAAAACTTATTCAATAGGGGTTTAAATCCCCTCAGCATCAATATCGGGGTTTTCATTACCCCAGCACCTTCGAGACCTTTGGCAAGGTCTTCATCACCTTCTTTGTAAACCCCCTAAAATTTCTACTACAATTTCTTTTTATATAAATAAATCGGTGTTTAAATTGTACTTCGTATTGTACGTCGCATAGTTTGTTCGCGTTATTCGTATTGTATGTCGCATGCGATGTGACGTTCGTATTAGCCCGACGAGTGCGAATATGTGCGGGATACATATTTTAGAAAACATTTTGATTTTATTTTAAAGCAAGTATAGTTTTGCAAACATATATATATATATATATATATATATATATATATATATATATATATATATATATATATATATATATGCGATAAATACTTAATTTGTTTGAGGTTGTGAGCAAGAGAATTTCAAAACTCCATATATTTTGCCTTATAAAATGCTACTTTATTTTTAATACAAATATAGCAGTAATTTGGAAAACGAGGATATTGTAAATATTTGCATACATAAATCTATATCACATATAGATTTTAATTTCTAATTTTTGAAATTAATTATCATATTATTTTCCAACTTATAAAAAGATATTTAAAAGATATTTATTGTGATTTAAATTGTGATTTGATTTTATTGGAAAATTTTCAAATAGCTTTCCATTAAAGATAAGGATTTATCTATGTTATATTCGAGAGATTTATCAAATTGATTTTTAGCAATTTAAATTTAAAAGATGGAATTATCCATCGGGGTTTAAACCATCACAAGTCCTTATCCAACTGGAAATTTCCACCTCCTATATAAGGAGAGGTACTCATCCATATATTTCTACCATTCACAAATTCCTCCAAAATTATTTCTCCACAACGTGCGTGCTTCGTGTCTGTGTCCAACACTTCTCCGTGTCACCCGTGACGGCCTCGGGTCCGACCCCGGGTGACTCTCTTATTCCATTCTTTTAAAATTACATTTATTTTTCCCGTGTCGACAATCCCGACACAATACTCAATCTTATCCTAACCCAGCCATCCCCCGTCACCACCGACTCCCTAAAACTACGACCATCCCGACATCGCCCCGGCCGCAAAATCTACGCCATTGCCACCACCACAACCGCCGTTATCACCATCATCCACCCGAGACCGGACCCGACCAACACCATCAGACGTTCGCCACCCTGCCACCACAAATGGCCGTCCTCCGCCACACCCCGCCGAAGCAACCACCGCCACCACCAGCAAAGCCACAAATCACCACCGCTGCCGACACCGATCCCGACACCCGAACCCAGTCCTCAACTCCGACCAAACCCCTTCTCCACCGCCAGCACCCTTAACAACTACCACCACCTTCGTCGTCATCACCACCACCCACCATCAATCAAAAGAAAAAGGAGATTTCCTTACCTGCCATGGCCATAGCCGTCGCAGCGCCGGCAGCCGCCACCTCCATCCTCCGCTGGTGGATGCACCGCCCGACGCACCAAGCCTCGTCCTCCTCCACCCTCATATATCCCGTCCAACCCGGTCGAGCGCCACCAGAGTGCAGACCCCAGGAGCTCCGTCGTGTCGACGGATCTGCCGCCCACTCGAACTCTGTCTCCCCGCAACCCCTGCCCGACCGTGCCACGACTGCGCCGGCGAACGCGCGCTAATGAATGAGCTGCGTCCGCCACCTTCTTCAGCCAGACAACCACGGGAGATCCCCCAGATCTGGGCACCGACCTCTCGATCTCCGCAACCGAGACTCTGTCCTGCCTGGTGAGCGTCGCCTCACGACGTCGAACCCGCTGCCCTTGCCGCGTCGCCCGGCCAACCTCGCCATTACCGGCGAAGTGCCGTACCCCATTGTCGACTTCGCCTCCAGCGCCTTCCCTGCGCACCACCGGTGCCGCCCAGACCGAGTTGAACTTCCCCTCTGCTCTCAATCCTCTATTCTCTTTTCTCTCTTCTCTTCTCCCCTACTTTCTTTCTCTTTCCTCTTTCCTAAGAGTCTTCTTGTTATGTACTTTGTCAATAGGTGTAGTTAATTCTTTTTTTGATTATTTTAACATTGTTATTAGTATTATTATGATGATTATTGTTATTATTAAAAGGGGATTTGCTGTATAAGTTTTAAGGGATAAACATTAATATTTTTATTATTATGATTATCATTATTATTATTATTATTATTATTATTATTATTATTATTATTATTATTATTATTATTGCCTATTTTCCCTGTATCATTATATTTGGGAATGATAATTTTTATAAGGTATACTGTTATTATTAGTTAGTAAAAAATATTTCTGAAATATATTTATATCAGATATGTATTATTATTGGGTTAAGTGTTTAAAAAAAAAGTTCCACTTATATTTTTTGTTTAATAGACTATCATAGGAATATTGTTTGACAAAAATTGAGTTTTCAGAATTTCAAATAATTATCCTGACTGATCCTACGTTCATAGGTCCTTGCGAATTCGGACCAGTATACAACGACCATGGCTAGTAGACTACTGAGACATGTTAAAAAATTGCACAAAATCTGACGACACACCAGGCAAGATACCTTGCCATCTTTACTACTTACATTACGTTGCATTTTATTTCAGTTATTGTATCTATATTTCTCGTTTATTATTTTCTTTTTTTTGTGGACCTAGAGTTAAAAGACTTCCGTTAATAGAATGCATGTCATTGACTTTGTCACGATTGTATCACGAGTTGTGTGTGTGAGTTGTGAGTATCATGTAGTGGTCACTTGCGTGTTGGTAGATCCCTCGTGCGCATGCGTAGGAATAATTGTCAATAGATGTATGTTAGAAGACTTGACAGTTATTTGGTATAAAAATAGTATTGTGGAAGTGACACGTGTTGGTGTGTCGTGGTTACGATGCATGTATAGTATCATTGGGGGGAGGGGACAACTACTAGCGTAGGGGCTACATTTACTTTTTACACACATTTGTGGGCCGGTAGTGACTCTTATGAGCACTACCTTCTGCCCCGGGGCCGATAGCGACTCTGATGAGCTCTACCTACTGCCTATGGCCGATAGTGACTCGGTTGAGCGCTACCTACTGCCACTCTTTATTTACTCTGCCGATCCTACAGCCCCTGCGTAGAACGTTGTCCTCAAAGTGCATATCACATAGATGGTTAAGGACCTAGTCGTGTCATAGTTTTATAGTATTTACATTTGCAGTTATAATGGCATGTTCTTCTTGTATCTTGTTACGTCCCTCTGAGGATCTGATGATTTCTCCAGGTGTGTGTTTCGTAATTTCTTGCAGGTGCTCTAGCTAAGGCCATGTCTTCCTTCATTCGTGATGATTGCTCTTGAACTTGTCACTTTCTCTCGCTCGACAAATCCTTTCTTTGTATATTTTTCCATATTTAATTTAGTTGGTAGTGGATTTGTCTCCGTCCAACTATTATGTACATGACGAACTCAAAGTTGCTTTTATATCATTATTTATCTTCGTGGATGAGATTTAGTGCCTTGGATTTCTACATTTACAGCTTATGTATACATACGAGCCTTATATTTACTCGTATGTATACAACTGGCATGATACGTTTCTAGTCCTTCTATTTTGGGACTGGGGCGTTACATGTTTTTGTGGTGGTCCATGCAGGTCAAGTTGCTGATTCCGTTACATGACTGTACCGAACGGACCTGTAATATAGGATTAGAGTATAGGATCTCATCCACCTGCTTGACCCTCTTCTTTGACTAAATTTTTCGAAACACTTGTTCAACTTTATTGATCTACATCTTGCTTGAGCTCTTCCTACCATAATCCTTATTTCCATACTTTATAGAAAGATGACTACACTAGTATATGCTCATAGGTCAACCCCATGGCTAAAAGGATTACATTGACAACTAGTATGCATTGAGATCCTCTTTGAGTTATAAAGATATGAGGATAAGAGGAACCATATTTTTCTAGAAGTATGAACTTAAGGATTAGTTAATTCCAAGTTGGGTAGTAGCAACATTAATAACTTCGAAGGATTTTTGAACTTTATTTGGATCTACAAAAGGATAGTGGGATCTATATATAATTGAGAAAGGAAATTGAATTAATTTTGAGTTTTGATTTTTGAAGGTCTTTGAAAAATATTTATGATTCATTTAGTTATAGCTATACATCTTTGAAGGGATATAAATTTAGTTTAAAAAGGATTTAAATTTTAAATGTTGTTGAGTGAGATGGATAACAAACTTGGTAAATTCTTAAGGTTTTAAATTAAGTTGTACGATTCACGATTAATAAGTTTGTAAAATTTTTGAGTTGTAAGCTTGACGTAATGATAGTACAAAATTTGGTTTAAAATATTTTGAAGGGTATAGAATCAATTGAGGATTATTTTAAATGTTAAACTCTTGTATGAATTACGGTTGTTAAACCTATTTAAATTTTGGGTTTAAGAAGGAGAAAAATATATAGGTTTGATTTGTGGCAATAAAAGTTTATTCAAGGTTGGTTAGAATTTTGAGAAATTTTAATTCATGATTTTGTTACCACTAGATAAAGGAAAGTCTAGTTTATGATACATGTTTTGGAAAAGAAAAAAAAATATTAGTGTTATGATAAAGGTCATCTTGGGGTTGATTAAAGAAATTTACATTTATGAGTATGTTGGGCAGATAATTTTGTAGATTATTTTGAGAACTATATGGAGAAATTTTTGAGGAACTCAAATTTATAGATTTAAAATCTTATTTAGCTAGTCAACCAAGATAGACTGAGGTAGTCCACATTAATTGCTATATCCCCCATGACCATTATAGTAGTATATACACAATTGTGGTTAGACATCTACAAAATCATGTGGTTATATTTCAATTTTGACTCACTTGACATTCCCTCAAATCTAGATTTTATCGTAACCTTCTAACCATTTGAAACTTGAGAAATAATTGGATTGTTCCTTGATCATAGTGGCAATCATATCTCTAGAAACTATATTCATAACTTATTTTACCTTGATCTACTAGAATCTGAATTATCCTTATTTCATGCTTTAACTTGGTTATTTATTTTGTGCGTTAATCATTATCTCATGAACTCCTACTTTCTATTTTAAATTCTTTTGTGTTCTTTACCGTGACTTGGATATTTGGAGCACAATACTAGACTTTTTCATCCAACAAACTTTATATGCAAGACCTAGACGAGCCTACCTTCATGTAGGTATATCATATCCCACTAAAATACGTCCCTTTGTGCTCTATTTGCTTGATATGTCTTTTGAGTCGAAAGGACTAAACTCAAATCTTTACCATTAAACTAATATATTTTCTAGCTACGGATAAGACTCAACCTTGACTAATTCTTTCCACCCGATGTGTGATTGTGTTCTATCTGACTCCTTGAAATGCTTGACTTGTGCTTTACCTTGATTGCTTGACCCATTGACCCCTTTACACCACTAGCTCAATTCTTGTAAGTTGGGTAGAATACCTGACTACCTAACAAACATTTTCCTGGTGAACCATATAGATGAGTTCATTTATACTACTAATTTGAGGACCTTGGAATAATTGATTTCCTTCATCACTACCTCCCTTACTTACATATTTCTCTATCTTGTGCTGCTAATTTAGCTTTAGTTTTACAAGTTTATTCCTTTATCGAGCTTGTTCATGACATATTTTATTGGGCGTACCCACTAACATATTGTCTAATCAGAACCGGTGCATGATGGTCTGATCAACCAAGTGCACTTTGGTTTGCTTTTCATATATCATTCTGCATGGATGGAAATATAGTTAACTTGCCCCTAGAATCCCATCCACGATTGCTTTAACAATTCTTCTTGAATTAATCAATCGTCTTTGAACCATATATTAGTGATTCAAAATATACTCCTTGAACTCTTGTTGGCTTTCGTCTTTACCTATTCTAGACAAAGCTTGTACTTGATAGATAGGCCAAACTATTCTCCTATGACCAATATACACCGAGATAGCTAGCGACTGACCATCCAATGTGACTGTAACCCCATCTTGAGTACTCGTCCCCTTCGCGACCCTAGATTCATTATTACGATTTTTAATCACTCTTGAGACTTAAGAAACAATTCAAATCAATTCCTTAATCAAATCCAAACCTATACAACCATATTTTCTCAGTGAACCATATCTTCCAAATTAGTCCCTTTAATCTACCCGATGCCTTACTAATTCTCGATTTGTGTTTGCCTTAGTTAGCAACCCTTATCCATTACCATATCTGTGAATTAAGTTCATAATTATCTAATTCATGACTTTCTAAATGCACATTTGTGATAGCCACCGTTTCCTGGTCTCGCCCAATGAATTGTTCATACTTCTTGTTCGTTAAACTCTTGTACCCTACATATTCCTAAATTTCGAGGACAAAATTCTTGTAAGTTGGGTAGGATGTAAACCCCCTAAAATTTCTACTACAATTTCTTTTTATATAAATAAATCGGTGTTTAAATTGTACTTCGTATTGTACGTCGCATAGTTTGTTCGCATTATTCGTATGGTATGTCGCATGCGATGTGACGTTCGTATTAACCCGACGAGTGCGAATATGTGCAGGATACATATTTTAGAAAATATTTTAATTTTATTTTAAGGCAGGTATAGTTTTGCCAACATATATATATATATATATATATATATATATATATTATTTTTTTTAATTTTATTTTAAGGCAGGTATAGTTTTTTAATTTTGCCAACATATATATATATATATATATATATATATATATATATATATATATATATATATATATATATATATATATATATATATATATGCGATAAATACTTAATTTGTTTAAGGTTGTGAGCAAGAGAATTTTAAAACTCTATATATTTTGCCTTATAAAATGCTACTTTATTTTTAATACAAATATAGTAGTAATTTGGAAAACGAGGATATTATAAATATTTGCATACACAAATCTATATCATATATAGATTTTAATTTCTAATTTTCAAAATTAATTATCATATTATTTTTCTAACTTATAAAAAGATATTTAAAATATATTTATTGTGATTTAAATCGCGATTTGATTTTATTGGAAAATTTTCAAATAGCTTTACATTAAAGATAAGGATTTATCTATGTTATATTCGAGAGATTTATCAAATTAATTTTTAGCAATTTAAATTTAAAAGATGGAATTATCCATCGGGGTTTAAACCATCACGAGTCCTTATCCAACTGGGAATTCCCACCTCCTATATAAGGAGAGATACTCATCCATATATTTCTACCATTCATAAATTCCTCTAAAATTATTTCTCTACAACGTGCGTGCTTCGTGTCCGTGTCCAACACTTCTCCATGTCAGCCGTGACGGCCTCGGGTCCGACCCCGGGTGACTCTCTTATTCCATTCTTTTACAATTACATTTATTTTTCCCGCATCGACAATTTCGACACAATACTCAATCTTATCCTAACCCTACCATCCCCCGTCACCACCGACTCCCTAAAACTGCGGCCATCCCGACATCGCCCTGGCCACAAAAGCTACGCCATCGCCACCACCACAACCGCCGTTATCACCATCATCTACCCGAGACCTGACCCGACCAACACCATCAGACGTTCGCCATCCTGGCACCACTACTGGCCGTCCTCCGCCACACTCCGCCGAAGCAACCACCGCCACCACCAGTATAGCCACAAACCACCACCGCTGCCGACACCGATCCCAGCACCCGAACCCGATCCTCCAACTCTGACCAAACCCCTTCTCCACCGCCAGCACCCTTAACAACTATCACCACCTTCATCGTCGTCACCACCACCCACCATCAATCAAAGGAAAAAAAGGGATTTCCTTACATGCACTGGCCGTTACAGCGCCGGCAGCCGCCACCGCCATCCTTCGCTGGTGGATGCGCCGCCCGACGCGCCAAGCCCCGTCATCCTCCACCCTCGTCTATCCCATCCAACCCGTTCGAGCGCCACCAGAGTGCAGACCCCGGGAGCTCCGTCGTGCCGACGGATCTGCCGCCCTCTCGAACTCCGTCTCCCCAGAGCACTTGTGCGACCGTGCCGCATCTACGCCGACGAACGCGCGCCGGTGAACGCACAGCGTCTGCCGCCTCCTCCAGCCGACAACTACGAGAGATCCCCCAGTTCTGGGCACCGACCTCTCGATCTCTGCAACCGGGACTCTGTCGTGCCTGGTGAGCATCGCCTCACGACGCCGAACCCGCTGCCCTTGCCGCGCCGTCCGGCCAACCTCGCCATCACCGGCGAAGTGCTGCACCCCACTGTCGACTTCGCCTCCAGCGCCTTCCCTGCGCGCCACCGGCGCCGCCCGGACCGAGGTGAACTTCCCCTTTGCTCTCACTCCTCTCTTTCCCTCTCTCTCTCTCTCCTCTTCTCCCCAACTTTCTTTCTCTCTCCTCTTTCTTAAGAGTCTTTTTGTCATGTACTTTGTGAACATGTGTAGTTAATTCTTTTTTTGATTAATTTAACATTATTATTAGTATTATTATGATGATTATTGTTATTATTAAAAGGGATTTGCTGTATAAGTTTTAAGGGATAATCATTATTATTATTATTATTATTATTATTATTATTATTATTATTATTATTAGTGCATATTTCTCTTTTATCATTATATTTGGGTATGATAATTTTTATAAGGTATATTGTTATTATTAGTTAGTGAAAAATATTTCTGAAATATATTTATATTAGATATGTATTATTATTGGGTTGAGTGTTTAAAAAAAGTTCCACTTATATTTTTCTGTTTAATAGACTATCCTAGGAATATTGTTTGACAAAAATCGAGTTTTCAGATTTTCAAATAATTTTCTAAATTTTTTTTGATTCATAAAATATCGATTTATACCTAAAAACTTTATTTTGACAAACTTAGAGTTTTAGCCTAACATTTTCCTTAGTTTTTGTTTTATTTAGCAAATATATTTTTACTAGTAAAACATAAATTTTAAAATTATTATACATAAATAATGTTTTCGTAAAAGTATTTTTACAAATAAACATAGTTTAGAGATAATATGATTATTTCTAAAAATTCGTATATAACCCTATCTCCACAAGTTCTTCTCGGCTATTACCAATTATCCTGACTGATCCCACGTTCATAGGTCCTTACGAATTCGGACCAGTATACAACGATCAGGGCTAGTAGACTACTGAGACATGTCAGAAAATTGGACAAAATCCGGCGACACACTAGGCAAGATACCTTGCCATCTTTACTGCTTACATTTAGTTGCATTTTATTTCAGTTATTGTATCTATATTTCTCATTTATTATTTTCTTTTTGTTTGTGGACCTAGAGTTAAGAGACTTCCATCAATAGAATGCATGTCATTGACTTTGTCACGATTGTATCACGAGTTGTGTGTGTGAGTTGTGAGTATCATGTAGTGGTCACTTGCGTGTTGGCAGATCCCTCGTGCGCATGCGTAGGAATAATTGTCAATAGATGCATGTTAGAAGACTTGACAGTTATTTGGTATAAAAATAGTGTTGTGGAAGTGACACGTGTTGGTGTGTCGTGGTTACGATGCATGTATAGTATCATTGGGGGGAGGGGACAACTACTAGCGTAGGGGCTACATTTACTTTTTACACACATTTGTGGGCCGATAGTGACTCTTATGAGCACTACCTTCTGCCCCAGGGCCGATAGCGACTCTGATGAGCTCTACTTACTGCCTATGGCCGATAGTGACTCGGTTGAGCGCTACCTACTGCCACTCTTTATTTACTCTGCCGATCCTACAGCCCCTGCGTAGAACGTTATCCTCAAAGTGCATATCACATAGATGGTTAAGGACCTAGTCGTGTCATAGTTTTATAGTATTTACATTTGCAGTTATAATGGCATGTTCTTCTTGTATCTTGTTACGTCCCTCTGAGGATCTGGTGATTTCTCCAGGTGTGTGTTTCGTGATTTCTTGCAGGTGCTCTAGCTAAGGCCATGTCTTCCTTCATTCGTGATGATTGCTCTTGGACTTGTCACTTTCTCTCGCTCGACCAATCCTTTCTTTGTATATTTTTCCATATTTAATTTAGTTGGTAGTGGATTTGTCTCCGCCCAACTATTATGTACATGACGAACTCAAAGTTGCTTTTATATCATTATTTATCTTCGTGGATGAGATTTAGTGCCTTGGCTTTCTACATTTACAGCTTATATATACATACGAGCCTTATATTTACTCGTATGTATACAGCTGGCATGATACGTTTCCAGTCCTTCTATTTTGGTACTGGGGCGTTACATTCTTCATCATCATCTGGGATTCCGTCACCCTCAATACCAACATTAGAGTTCTCATCGACTTGCGGTTCATCGAGTCTCTGATTATTATTATTATTAGGGATTTGGTCGCCTTCATTCTCAATAGGGTGCTCTTTACCCTCAATTTGGCCCTTTTTGGTCATTTCTTGATCGTGACCTTTAGCCAGATCAGGATCTGAGGCAGCATCAATGGGATCCTTCTCGATTGGATCACCACCAAAATCACAATCTAGTAGCGCTTTTATCATTCCCTCGTCTTTTTGAGGAGGCGCCTCGCTCAGGACATGAGCTCTAGGAGTTTGAGATATAGAGGGAGCTAGAATCTCTAGAGCGATTCCCTGTTCACCTCGAACTGAGATTATCCCAAATGGAAGTTGTAATCCCTTGAGAATGGCAACCCTTAAAGCATCTTCGGAGACTGGAGATGACATCAGGCCGGATAAAACAAATGTCGTAAATGATTTCGTAGTTAGAGGAACATCAGTTCCAATGGTCACTAACTCTGAGACAGTAACCAGAGGGATGTCCATTATAGAAGACGAAGTTGGCTCACTAGTTGGTGGTAGATCTGGAGACGAAGAAATATCAATACAAACTGCTACCGGATCTACGTCTATTATATCCGATAGGAGTACGAGACCAAGAAAATCACCTGTCTGAAGGGGCACATCCCCTGATGGTGGCAAAGCTTCCTCCGATGATGACAGAATTGAACCTTGAGGAGTTTGTTCTGGCAAAGCTAGAGTAGGAGAAATTACATTCCTCTCTTGCCTGGTTCTGGTAACTACCAACTTTCTCTTGGTCGAACGCTTGAATAACGGCTGTGGTGGAGATACTATAACCACCTGAATAGGAACAGATGGTTAAGGCTGCTTCTTCAGGAACAAGCCACTCCCTACTGTTCTCCTCCCCAACACCTGTGCTTTTTCTCCGAAAAGGGGATGGAGTTGATCGTCTGAGAGAAGTGGTCGCTACAGGCGAGATTCCAGCTTCCATTTGCCTCGTCTGAAGCCTGGTCCTGGCTACAGGCTTCTAGATAGCGGTTGTTTCCTTCATTTTCTTCCCCACAGCAGGAGAAGAAAGATTATCATAGGCCGACTGGGTAGAGGAGGTCCCAATCTTTTGTTTCCTTTCTGCCTTCTTTGTAGGAGATTTCTCCTTATGCTTCCTAAAAAGGCCACATAATGGATCTCGCACTTCATCAAGAGAACACATATACACGGTTTCCAGAGGTACGTGGCAGGGACATTCTCTTCAGCCTCAGTCAAATTGATGGTGTCCGCGTTCCCATCAAATGCTTTTCTTGTCCCGACGAAGAGGTCTGTCATTGAACAACCTTCAAAGAAGGTGTTGGTTGAAGTATGAAAACGTGCGTATGAACTCAACATATACGGGCCATTTTCAAAAGTGGCGGAAGGCATAGTGAATGCAGCTTTTGTACATCTCGTATTAAAATATCTCCATCCTCGGGAGCTGTCAATCAAATGCTCGAAAGCTTTAAGACACGTCATCGCATTCCCGACGTGCAGCTGGTCATAGCCAAATTGACGAGCGAAGCGGCTTGGCAAATATGGCTCTAAATAGCAGTTGTTCTGAAACCAGTATACTAGATGAGAAGGCATGATCGTCTTCAACCAGAAAAAAGCCTCGGGAGATGGGTGAGAACCTACAGGCTCTAAGTCCACGATAGGCGCTGGAAAACTCTCATACCCAAGTGGGAGACGGGTGCAGAAAAATTTCTAGTCTATGCCCCTATTTAGTACTTTCTGCAATCAAATATGGCGTAACCTTCCATTAGGACTTGGCAAATCTTCCAATGAAGTTCGCTTCCGGTGCTCCCCCGACTCCAAGGGCAGGATCCATCAACGAAGGGTAGTGTAGTAATAACCAGCCAAACAAATATGTGTATGGCATCTCGATACGAAAAAAATCCTTCCAATAGTTGGGCTTCTCCATCATGGTATCTGTAAAATTTTTGAGTCCCGTGTTTAGCCGACTTGTCATGGCAGACAATATGTCAATCTTATATCCAAATACTAAATGCACAGCGGTAAATAGTATGCCTCGATAGATTCGGTCGAGGCACTAGCTCCCGGAACAACAAACCATCGCAGCCACAGTGAAAGGAAGCCTGCTAAAGTGGCTTCTGGGGACATGTCTATGCCACCTTGTCTGATGTAGCTCTCAATAGGGGTATCGGCAATATAACCACGCCAGTCTCCGGCCAACTCTGTATCAAAGCGGCCAGATTCCTCCATCAACTGTTAAATTGTTGGAGCATCAAGCGGCTTAAAGGAGCGAGGCTCACAATTAAGATGCTCTTGTACCTTGTTCTCCTGGGCATGACCTAAAAAAAGGTATAATAACCATTTAGATAGATAACACGTCCCGGCAGGCTTGCTATGGTAAAAATGACTACAGATCATAAAGTGATAGAGCAATTCATCGAAGACTGCTACCATTCGTAAGTTCTCTTTGGTCAAAGCCTCCAACTCATCTTTCGTCGATACATACTCTTCATAGGGGTTCTCTTTCGCGGGTAGATGCGAAAGAAATTTTATCTCATGCAGAGCAAAGCCTATCTCCCCGTAAAGAGTGACGAAGGTGCCAGTACTGTTGTTGTACTTCTCTACTAAAGCCAAAAATATGTTGGAGGTTTTCTGGATCCCGTATGAAGTGGTTAAAACATCTTCGTAAAGATCTAGCCCCTACAGCTTCTCGCAAAAATTGTTCACAGCCCACAAAGAGAGTCGATTCCAACGAACAATCTCTGAGTGCATCAAACCATTCAGTCTTATAGTAGTGTTTCAAGGATATTCTTCTTCGGACGCAGCATATATATTGGCGAAGATAGGTATTCTGATTGGTAAAATCACAGCCGCATCGTCAGACGGTATGCAGCTTGGCCTCAGACCCCTCAAGTGCGTGCTATTTTGCTCAGAAGCATAAAAGAATATGTCTCTGCCGTGATCCCCACGCTTGTGACATATTCTTCCTACCCTAGCTTGTTGGAAGGGAGTCAGGTCCCATGACATCTTCCTCGGACAGCTAGCATGAGCATACCGAGACAAGAATAAGTTCCACATCATCTCATGGAGATACACCAGTGTGTTCCACCTTAAGAAAGCTCGACGCTCTTTCTTCGACTTTAGCTGAGAGTCTATGTCTATAGCTTCTCCGAAGAGGAAAGCCGGCTTCTTGTAAGAAGCCTAATCAGCAGTCAGGAAAGAATGCCATTAATCAAGCATAATAGGACCCTATTATCTTAGTTTTCCAGAAGAGTTCGTCTAGACTTTGGCCCGTCATACTGCAAGAAAGTGACATGAGACAGATCCTCTTGGTGTTCTGACACTCGAAAAGTCGAGGCCAGTACTTCAGTATTAGGGTCTTCCCTCAGATCAACTGCCAAAAAAAACAAAGGGTTAGAATCCTAAAAGATTGTTCTTATATAAACTTATTAAGAACTCTTAAAACTCTGTGCCAATCATGAATGGTGCAGAGCATGAAGAGAGAGTCCTCAGTTCATGTAGACAAATATGACCATTCTCAGTTCGACTCAGAATTAGCACATGTTATGTGTCTGATTAAAATGCGCAAAATAGGGATGTGGTTAAACAATAATTGGTAGTCTTCTAAAGTTTGTTTCATCCACAAAATCTGAGCACAACAACGTCCGGCCACTATGTATTCAACTTCGGTTGTTGATAATACAACAGAATTTTGTTTCTTAGAAAACTAGAAGACTAATGACTTTCCTAGAAAATGATATGTGCCACTGGTACTTTTACGATCAACCTTAGATCCAGCAAAATCTTCGTCCGAGTAATCTATCAGGTTAAATGAATCGGTTTTGGGATACCAAAGACCAGTCGTCAAACTACCTTTAAGGTATCGCAGGATACGCTTAACGGCGCTCACATGTGATTCTTTAGAACAAGCCTGATATCTAGCACATAAGCATACTGAAAGCATAATATCTGGTCGACTAGCAGGCAAGTATAGTAAACTACCAATCATACCTCTGTACTTACGTACTTCAGTTGGTGTACCACTTTTATCTATATCAAGATTTGTAGACGTTGTCATAGGAGTGCCAATCGGTTTGACATTATCCATGTCAAATTTCTTTAGTAGATCTTTCGTATACTTTGCTTGATTGATGAATATCCCTGGTGAACTTTGCTTGATTTGTAGCCCGAGGAAAAATTTTAGTTCTTCCATCATGCTCATTTTAAATTCACTCTGCATACACTTAGCAAACTCGTTACATAGTATCTCATTATTTGATCCGAAGATTATGTCATCTACGTATATCTGCACTAATAAAATACTTGTATCCAAAGATTCTATAAAAAGAGTAGAGTCAACCTTCCCTTTTGAAAAATAGTGCTCAAGTAATAAGGAACTAAGACGCTCATACCATGCACGAGGTGCTTCTTTAAGACCATGGAGAGCCTTTCGAAGCTTGAATACGTGATTAGAATTTTTGAAATCGTCAAAGCCAGAAGGTTGTTTTACAAAAACTTTTTCTTTTATAAAACCATTTAGAAAAGCACGTTTAACATCCATTTGAAAAAGTTTAAAACCATAAAAACTTGCAAAAGCACAAAGCATACGAATGGACTCTAGTCTAGCAACTGGAGCATATGTCTCATCATAGTCAATGCATATGACTGAACCATTCTCAACAAAGCACAAAGCATACGAATGGACTCTAGTCTTGAGCTACTAGACATGCTTTATTGTACGTGACTGAACCATTCTCATCTAACTTATTTCGGAATATCCACTTGGTACCAATGATCGGGTCATCAATAGGTTTGGGAACGAGTTCCCAAACTTGATTTTGTTCAAACTGGTTTAGTTCCTCTTGCATTACAGAAATCCAAAATTCATCATTAAATGCTTCTAAAACATTCTTAAGTTCTATTTTGGAAATAAATGCAACATTAGCAATTATATCTCTTGTGCTTGAGCGAGTACTTACACCTCTTGATACATCACCTATTACCAGTTCTTTCGGATGATTTAGTGTAAACCACAATCGTTTCGACAGATTCTCCAGGTAGAAGGATGGTATATCTTCTGATGTTCTGTTTGAGGGAGTTTTCTTTTCTTTATTGTCACTATCGTTGTTGCATTGACAGTTCAGCTCGTCGAATGTGACATTTATCGACTCTTCAACCATAAGTGATCTTTTGTTGAATACCATGTATTCTTTGCTCGTTGCAACATACCGTAAGAATATGCCCACATCAACTTTTTCATCAAACTTTCCTAAGTTGTCTTTAGTGTTCAAGGTATAACATCTGCAACCAAACACCTTGAAATAGTTGATGTTAGGAGTTCTATTAAACCATAATTCATATGGAGTCTTTTTAGAGATAGGTCTAATAAGAACTCTGTTTAAAACATGGCATGCCGTATAAATAGCTTCAGCCCAAAAATATTTTTGAAGATTATGCTGGTTAAGCATAACTCTGTCCATATCGCCAAGAGTTCTATTCTTCCTCTCCATAACGCCATTTTGTTGCAAGAGAATTCATGCGATAAATCATTTGAGTCACAATATGTTTTAAAGTAATAGTTATCAAATTTTCCTCCATGATTACTTCGTATACGAGTAATCATGAATCCTTTCTCATTTTGTACCTTTTTATAAAAAGTCACAAATTCAAAAAAGGCCTCACTTTTATCTGCATGAAAGTAAATCTAAGTATACCGTGAATAGTCATCAACTATCACATACGCATAAAGTTTACCGCAAAGACTGGTGACTCTATTTGGTCTAAACAAGTCTATATGTAATAACTGCAGTGGTCTAGAATTACTTACAACATTTATTGATTTGAAAGATGATCTAGATGTCTTGTTCTTTTCACATTTGGCACATATGATATCTTTCTTGAATGTCATATCAGCTAAGCCACTTACCAGTTTCTTTGTGGACAATCTTGCAATAGTGTCCATGTTTGCATGTCCAAGACGTATATGCCATACCCAGCTTTCATTTTGAGTTATGAACAGACACTTCCCTGTACTGTTAGTATTCTCTAAGAAATATAATACATATATGTTGTCATCTCTAATTCCCTCAAATGAGGTTATTCTAGAAGTTTTATTATAGACAAACATTTATTCTTAACCAAATTAATTCCATAACTATGATTAGTCAATTGACTAATACTTAGCAGATTATGTTTTAATTCTATTACTAAACATATATTTTTAATAATGGGTGAGGGAGAGGTGCCTATGTCGCCAATTCTAATTC
The DNA here is from genome assembly GCA_029216955.1 of Iris pallida. NCBI lineage: Eukaryota > Viridiplantae > Streptophyta > Magnoliopsida > Asparagales > Iridaceae > Iris > Iris pallida. Next base: position 32,919,767 of record JANAVB010023800.1, on the reverse strand, counting down.
CAATTATATGTCCTTTCAAGTTATTCCCAAAGGAGACATAGCCTTCTTTTTTTCATCGATAGAATTGCAAATAATGTGTTATCACCTGTCATATGTCTGGAGCAACCACTATCGAGGATCCATTTGCTTTTAGTAGGAGGATGAAGGTCCACCTACAATACAAGTTGAAGATGTAAACTGCGATTCCGACTTTCTTGAAGGTCCACCTACATATGAGTCTACAAGCTTCCTAGCTAATCGTACATTGGTGTGGTACATGTCCTTTTATACCATAGTAATGACATGTAGCATAAGTGTTAGTGCTAGGTGTAGTTCGAAGATCATGTATATGTATTTTGAAGAAGTGTGTGTTTTCTTATTGTGCGGAAAGATATACATATATGCACGGCTTCTAGCAGTTCTAGCTGTGTTGGTCATGTTGTGTTTGTGCTTAGCCTTGTGATTTGGGTTCACTTGAGCCATAGGTTTGACAACCTGTTTGCCCATCTTAATCTCTAACTTTTAGAGACGTCACAAGCTTTATTGTACTTAGCTGTAAGTGCATATATTCTCTCAGCAGCAATGTTATACTTCCTTTCTCTAGTACATAGAGATCGCTAAGTTTTACATTTTTTTTATTGGCTTTCTCAAGCTTTTCAAGAGCATTATGTAGACTCGACTTTAAAAAATTAACCTCATCCGTGTGACTAGAATAGTTTCTAATATCTTCTAGCATATGAGATTGCTTAGAAAACTCAGATTGTACAAATTTTAGCTCCTTCTTAGCACTTTTGTACAAATCCATCATTTTCTTTTGATCTTCTAACAGATCAGTGAAGGCATCTGACAGTTCATCAAATATAAATTCTTTATAGAGAGGGTTAGATATTACCTTAGCATCAGTAGCCATAAAGCAGAGAATTGCTGTGTTACGAGGCTTCTCTTTTTCTTTAGAGTCAATAGCTTCGCTTTCACACAAGATAATAGTGTTAGCATAGTTTCTAGTCGAAGTCCTTCTCTTGCTTGACTGATCATGCATGCTTCCCTTTCTTACAACATGACAGTCTTTCTTGATGTGACCCGTTCTCTTACAGCTGAAGCAAAACGGTTCTTCATCGTCTCTGGAATCTTTCTTCTTCTTGTTTGACTTCTCATACTTGAGAAATCTTCTGAAGTTCCTTGTCATGAGTGCCATCTGCTCGTTATCTGAGCTATCTGTCTCACTTTCATCATCAGAGGTTGTCTTGTGGTTAGCTTTGAATGCTATAGACTTTTCTTTTGGTGATGGCTCTTCGAAATCTTTAAGATCCAGCTCATGTGTCATAAGCTTTCCCATAAGGATTTCAAGAGTCATCGTAGTGAGATCATTCCCTTTAATAATGGTCGTTGCTTTAGGATTCAAGTTCTTGGTTAGCCCGCAAAGTACCTTTGAATCTTCAAATGATTGTTGTATTCTTTTTCAAGGGAAGGTAGAGGATTAACAATATCTAGAACCGAGTAAACATATTTTTAATAGTCTCATTAGGCTTCATTTTGAAGGCCTCATACTTTTGTGTTAGTCATGAGATTTAGGATTTCTTCACTTGTGAAGTGCCTTCATGAGTTACCTCTAGAAGTTTCCAAACATCGTGAGACGTGACACATGTTAATACTCTGTTAAACTCAGTTCTATCTACAGCACAGAATAAAGCATAAATAGCTTTGCATCAAGACTTGCCTGTTTCTTTTCATTGTCGATATATTTGTCATATGATTTTTCCACTATATTACCATCTACCACAATAGGTAGTTGTTTTTTGTAACCATTAATGACAATCAACCATAAATCAAAATCAAGAGACTTGAGGTAAAAGCTCATGCGTGTCTTCCAATACATCTAGTTTGTGCCATCAAATAGGGGTAGCCTATTTGTAGATTGGCCTTCACCATTGCTTGTGTATAATAATACCATATCTCAAAGGCGATTAAATCCAACTAGAGAGAAACCCTGCTCTGATACCCATTGTAGGATCGATAGCACCCCTAGAGGAGGGTGAATAGAGTACAGCGGAAAATATTCCCCAATTAAAAAACTAAGCAGGCAAAGGCAATTATATAAAAATACTTAAATGTGATAAAGTAAAGTAATAAGTAAATAAGGCAAGAAAGTAGTACGCAGACACAGAGGTTTATACTGGTTTCTTTCTGAGATGACTAGTCTAGCGGCAAGAACTCTTGCTCGCTATTTAATCCACTATTTGAAATAGAGGTTACAACGTTTGCTTTGCTCCGAAGAACATGCCAACTTCAACACCATCATGTTTTTATCTGAAGCCCACGAACAAACTTCAAACACCTTTCTGAAAGAAATCTTTTATACTCCAAGCTTGTACAACTCGAATACTCCTAATCGAAAACCACCAACACTTAGAAGAATAGGAGTTGTCTTGGAAATAGAAAAATTAAAGCTCTTTAAGTATATAGGAAGGCTTGAGAATAGATAGAGAAGATAAAGAATGAATGAGTGTATAAAAATATAAAATTTTTCTCTATTTATAGAATTTTCTAGGGCAGAGTTTGGGCAGAACTCGGTAGGGTTAACGTTCATAATTTTGAACGTTGCAGATCCAAAGGAGTAGAAATTTGCTGCTAACCAGGAGTGATTTGACTTGACAGAGTTCAAACCGAGTTTGGGCAGAACTCCGGCCGAGTTCGGTTAGGTCAAATCTAGGTCATTTTGGTTTGTGGAGTTTTTGGATAAACAAAGGTTTAGATTTTTGTTTTGGGTCAGGAAAAATAATTTTCTGAGTAGGGTCTTCTAAATTTGCCAGTGATCTCGACGCACAATTTTCTAGACTCAACAAAAGAAAAAATATAGAATAAAGTAAAAAAATTGTTCAGACGAGATCTATGATTTTTTTTTTTTATATCGAGCTTGAAGATTTAAGTCAATTATCGAAATCGGTTCGACCATGGCTGTATGGGCCAATAGTCTCGTCTGTACCACCTACATGTCCAAGATGGCTTGAATTACCAGTGATCTTTCATATAGATAAGTTTGTGTGCTGAGCGGCAATCTGCATGCATGGTCTCGGTCGAATCAAAAGAGGTGCAAACATGGCACAAATTGAGTCAAGAAGGTATACACGGTTGCAACAACAGTATGGAGCCTAAGATTTGGCTATAATGCTGCAGTAAAGACATGTATTTCGATACGAGATGTGGGGTCGAGTATTGAGCCATTGGCACAGAGTTGCATAAGTTTAGATTGAGTCATTTGAGCTAAATCAGGAAAGGCTAGAAGGCAAGTTTGGTTAAGTCATGTTGTGTTGCGAGTCACGGCCTCAATGGTAAGGTACAAACAGAGTTATGGCCCAAGCACGTTGTTACGACACAAAGTTTGGGCAAGTTACTAAGTGGTGATGCACTGCCTCGATTATGTTACACGAAGGGATTTATAGCATGACTATGTCATTGATGCACTAAACACGCCAGACGTCTATATCCAAAAACTGATCCTAAGGCAAGATTAGAAGGACAATAAAAAGAATAAGTTGCACTCAATAAATGAACTTGTTGGTTTTGTATGGGTTGAAAAGGAGCTCACAACACTAGTACAGTTGTGTACTAACCACCAAATAGTTTTTATGCGTAGGTTACAGGTACTTGCTCGTCGGGGCGGAGCTCACTTGGATATGCTGAGGCATGGAGTTCCTTGGCATTTCGAGACGTACGACCGCGTTGAAGACTTCATCTATATGGGACGTAATGTATGGATATTGCCTTCTAAAGCATCCGCTGGTTCATTATATTGTATTGAGAGAGAGAGAGAGAGCAGAGTGACTTCCATTCTGAGAGAGTGCTGAGTGATTGTAATCAGAGAGAAAGTGAGCTTGAGCGACTTATAATCTTGGCTTCTCACCCTTGTAATCTTGTTTTAATATCAATAAATGTATCATTATGTGCATGCCTTGGTGTTATTCAACTTCTCTACTTGGGCCTCCTGTGCGACGACCATGTCGTAAGCTGCTGTAATCGGCCGTTATGGAACCCGTCTTGTGCGAGCGCAACCTAGCCTCGTATGACATCACGCCTTAGCGAGGATATTCGCTCCTCCGGGAGTGGGGCATGATAGAGCAGTCCTTATTCGTGCAGCATACTAGCTGCGTTCTACCTCGAGACAACCTTGTGTGCCATCGGAGGGGCCAAGATGTTGATTATTGGGTTTGGATTGATTGCCAATCCAAACCCCGTTCAACTAGCACCTAATCCACATGGAAGATGAACTGTGTATACTACCAGTGGCTCATCCACATGGCCGAGGGGAGTCTTGCGCATACTACCAGCGGATGATTTACATGGTGTTTTCCATAAATAAATTCACTTTATTTATTGTGTTTCTGGGAAAATTACAACTGTAGGAATCCGATCTAGAAGACGATCGCTTTATCCCTTAGACTATGCGAAAAAGAAAAGCTCTCAAAATTTTGACAGTAAGTTAGATAACTATGTATCTGTACAATAAATGAGAAAAAGAACTCTATTTATAGAGTCAAAAATAACTGAAAAGATAACTGTCTTCACAGCCTGTGCCTAGTTGAAAATCACGCAGGATTTAACATACGTAAGGTTGTGAGCAGTTACTGGACGTGGCCTGTAACTGTTGGACACATGGCAATCATGCATGAGTCGTGTGCAAGTTACAGGACACGCAGGCGAGAGATCAGTGGCATGGCTGCCACGTACTCCAATTTGATGAAATCCACACAGACTTGTTGAAGACGAAATCCACGCAGACTCGGGGTAGAAAGATTCAAAATCCACGCAAACTTGGGGCAAGAAGCTTCAGGATCCACGCAGACTTGGGGCAAAAAGCTTCAAAATCCACGCAGACTTTAGGAAGGAAACTTCAGAATCTACGCAAACTTGAGACAGAAAGCTCAAAATATACGCAGACTTTAGGAAGGAACATAATCCATGCTCGATTGAGGCAGGACTGCCAGCTGTCTTGATTCGACGTGCCTCGACTGACACAAAATCTCTGACAGTGATTGCTTTGTCAGTCGTATTAAATGACAAGAAACTCTTTTGGTACGCCAACTTGACGAAGGCTGAGTCTTGCTGAAGAAGATTTCGAAAGTCACGCAATAGTCGGCTGTGATCTCTCGAGTTCTGTGCATACGTGACATACGAGAAGACATTCTTCGACTGTCGTGCTGTCAGTCATAATTACACTGACAAATGATAAGTTGTTTCCCAGCGTGACTTTTTAAGTATTGTCCTGATCAACTCAGCGTGACTGTTGGACTTGTTCTGATCAACTCAGCGTGACTTTCATTTTTAGGGCCTACAAAACCCCCTTCAAAGTTTTCGAAAGTTGAAAAGACTTCAAAATTTTGAAATACTTTGAAAATATAAACATACAAATGAACTTATTAAATGTCATAATGACTCTTCATTTTTCGAGACTGAGTGAATCTAATTTATGGTGGAATATGAACCGCCGGCAAGCTCTGTTATATAAACAGGGAGAAAATTCAGCTTTGATATTCATCTTACGTCAACATGACTCCAAAGGAAAAAGCTGAAGAAGAAGCAAGAAAGTTAGGTTTCTGTGCCCATGGCGACCCTACTCTTGGGGGTAAGGAATCGGAGCCTTTAGTTTTCGAGTTCAAAGATGACCCTACACAACTAGCCAAGAATTTCTTGAGCTATTTTGGCCTAGACGGCTCATCTTCTTCCAATGGGCGCAGCCTCGCAGAGCAGCGTGAAACGTTCAATGTTCTGTTACACCGTATGGGGGTCAAGAGCGTAGAAGAATTAGGCGCCAAGCTCAGTCGCTCTGCAAAATAGAGCGTGTCTTTTATGCTTCTGTTTTCTTTTTGAGAAATGTTGTACTTCTTTTCCTATGTAAGGTCGTCAGTGCCTCTTTTGCCTTAAAAAATGTAGTACAACTTTTGTGCTGAACAACGTGCATTAATGAAGAATATTAAATGGCACTCTTTGAATGTTTCAAATATTGTGCTATTTCCAAAGCACACGTGACACTCATTCCATGGTTTATGAGCGCTTTTTACTCGGATCTTTTCCAAGAATAGGCCTGCACTTTGTCCTTTAAATAGATAAGTGAGTTTCATGCATACTCATCTTCTTATTCTTCTTCTTCTTCTCTGAGAATAAATTTTTTGTGAGATTTCATTCTCAAACAAGAAAGCAATGCTTTCTAATATTCGATTTCTGTGTACTATATCAGACATTGATTTGCCAATCCTTAGCACCAAACTCGATGGTAAGTCCAGTATAGTACGCATACCATTTCTTTACTGTTGAAGATGGGCTTCTGTTTCTGACTGAACAGTGCGCGCCTGTCTCTGTTTGACAAATGCATGCTTAATGATTGCTGTTGATTTAATCTCTTTTTCCTTGCTGTTTTCTGCAGAAGCTCGGCTGAAAATTTTCTTCAGAACTGGCATTGGTGATGTGGATGCTGTGGAGAATATCCTGCTGACACCTACATCAGGGAGCTCATACGCTTTTGACGCGTAAATCAGACAACTCAGAACTCTTCGTGGGATAGAAGGGTCTTCCTCAGATGGTAGGAAGAGCCTTTATACACGAGAGTTGGATGGTGGAGTCAACTCTACCCCGAGAAATCGGGTAGTAGAGTTCCTTTCAGGGCAGAACTAGGAATTGTATCCCAATGTGGAATACATTCCTATCTCCTTTGAAAGGTCGCTCCCAATCCACCAGTTGTATTGGCAGCAACACGTCTTCGTGCTGTCCTACTCTGTGGTTCTCCTCTCGTCTGAGAGATAAGACCAGAGTTTGATTCCTGCTGGACAATCAGGAATTGCCACCAATAACGAACCCGCCAGAGAAGATCAAAGAAGAAATAGATCTCCATTAGATTATTGTTGTGTACATAGAATGAAAATCCAAAATTGTAATAGATTTTCATTATGATTTGTAAGAAAGTCTAAGAAAATGTAATAGACTTTTTATGATAAAATGAGAGTGGAAATGATAATTCTTCTATGCTCAATGATGCATGAATTATGGACATGATAGATAATGAAATCTTCTTTTCTGATTTAGAGTACTTAATACTATCAGAGGTAATATGGACGTGATAATATGTAGGAACTCAAAAGAAAATAGATTGATTTCTATGCAGAGGTCAAAAAATGACAAATGAGCAAGTAGATTCGGTATTTATCCAGAGGTTATGAAAACGTGATAAATAACGAATCCCTTCTTTTTTATAGAAGATTACAAACGGACGAATCGTCAGGTGATAATGAATGGATAAACCGTCGGATGAATGTAATAAATGAACGGATGAATCGTCAATATTAATGAACCGACGAACCGTCGGATGAATGTAATAAATGAACGGATGAACCGTCAAGCATTTAATGAATGTGTGAATCGTCGGATGAATGTGACGCTTCATTATTTGAGGAACTTCTGCCTATAAATATAGCAGAAATGTGACAAGAACGAATACTTCTACTTTCAAACATAAAAATATCGTCTGAAGAAGCATCCAAGAAAGCTGGAATCACCCTGAAGGTTCAGAAAAGTACTGAAGAACACCCTTCCGATCCAGTTCAGCCGAAAGAAGTAGAAGCAGGCGAAGGTTCGTCTGCACCCAAGCCACCAAGGGACATTTTGGACTTCCTGCTTGAACCAGGAAGGACTGAAGAAGAAGAAGCCATGAGGATGGCCGCTTGCAAGTTCCTCGTGGGTTCCAGCAAGGAGGTTCTCAGCTCTTTTGCTGACCGCGTCTTCGAGAAAGACGGCAGTGGCCCACGTCTAAATGTAGAGAAGGATGATAGTGATCTTCCTTAATATCATGTACTGTGATTCATGATTAAAATAAAATAAAAATTTTATTTCTGAGCATGAACTTGTCTGATGATTTACAAGCATTTACATTTATATATAATACTTTTTAAGGAATTTGCCATTAATAGGCATCAACACTTTTCGACCATCCAATTCTGAGAGTTGATAAGCTCCATTTGAGAAAACTCTACTCACGATATAGGGACCTTCCCATTTTGTGTCAAATTTGCCCTTGCTCATATGAGTCATAGTCATAGGACGTCTGACTGTTAGAACAAGTTCTCTTTTTTGATACGCTCGAACTTTGACTTTCTTATTAAAAGCTCTTGAGATTCTAGCTTGATAGAATTCAATATTCTGTTGAGCAGATAATCGCTTTTTATCCAGAGCTTCTAATTCCTGAAGTCGAAGACGATCATTATTCTCGGCAGTGAGTTCATTAGCGATTGCTATCCTTAAAGAAGGAATTTGAATCTCTAATGGAAAAACAGCTTCGCAACCATACACCAGAGAGAAGGGTGTACATTTAGTAGCATTACGAACTGTAGTGCGATAAGCCCACAAACATTCATCGAGCTTCTCACTCCAATTATGTTTATTAGTAGAGACAAACTTCTTTAGGAGTTTGATGATGGTCTTGTTGAAAGCTTCTGCTAATCCGTTAGCTGCCGGATTATATGCGGTAGAAGCCACATTGTTGATCCGGTGATCGTCACAGAATCGAGTAAATTTCTAGCTGACGAATTGTGGTCCATTATCATGAATAATGCGTCGAGGAACACCAAATCTGTAGATGACATGATGCTTAATAAAACTGATGACATTGGACGTCTTAACTTCAAATAAAGGAATGGCTTCGGCCTATTTGGAAAAGTAATCGGTTATTGCGAGAATAAACCGATGACCTTTAGATGATGGCGGATTGATCGGGCCGATAATGTCCATGCCCCAAGCTTCGAAGGGCCATGATGCTGCCGTCGGATGTAGAAATTCCGAGGGTTGATGAATAAAATCCGCATAGATTTGACAAGCTTTACACTTCTTTGCATATTCGATGGCATCTGATACCATAATGGGCCAATAATAACCCATACGTCGAATACGGTCTTGAAGTTTTGGTCCAGGCTGATGCGCTCCACAAATTCCATCATGTGCTTCGCGAATAATTTGTTGAGCCTCGTCACCGGCAACACATCGAAGAAGTAAACCATCATAAGCTCGACGATATAAGGTCTTTGTTGTATGATTGTAATAAAATCTGAGTGATCGTCGTCTGATAGATGCTGCCTCACTCGGATCATCCGAAAGAATATCATACAATATGAAATCTAAGAAAGGAAGTCTCCAATCTTTATCCATATTTTGAGTCTCAGCTGAATTACTGAAAATGAATTCCATACTGGAATCAGATGAAGATGATATTGATTTACGACTAAATCCAAATCCTCTTGTTGTGTTGACATCATGAGATGTTGATTCTTCAATGTCAACTGGAAGTCCTAGGGTCAGGCTATTTTCCAGATGAAACAATTCTCGATTGCGAACAACAATCATTTATTGCCGTCTAATCGAAATAGCCAATACCGCCGCAAGATTAGCTAGAGCATCAGCTTCTGTGTTACATGCTCGCCTAACATGTTCAATGAAGAATTCTTCAAACAAAGAAGCCAAAGATATAGCTGATCTATGATAAAGAACCAGATCTTGATGGCGAACTTCATAAGTACCCCTTATCTGATTAACAATGAGTTTAGAGTCTCCGTACGCCTCCAAATATTGAATATTTAGATGTTTAGCGAGTTGAAGACCAATAAGTAATGTATTGTACTCAGCTACATTGTTCGAACATGGCTGATCGAGAGAATAAGCTCTTTGGATAACAAGACCTTCTAGCGATACAAGAACGATTCCAACTCCAGCGACAATATTACCATTAGGACCTATCCTTGAAGCTCCATCAAAGAATAGACGCCAAGTAGGATCTTCTTCAGTAATTTGGTTTGAATCTAGGACTACATCTGGGATTTCATCATAGAGTTTTGAATTTTCTGGAATTGAATGAGCAGCCAGAAAATCAGCTAAAGCTTGTCCTTTGACTGATTTCTGAGGAATATAATGCATATCATACTGAGCAAGTAAGATTCCCCAGTTAGCCAATCTAGAATTCAAAACACTGGATTTCTTCATCATGACCCGCATAGGATTGATCCTGGAAATGACATGAATAGTCTGGCCAATGATATAATGACGCGTCTTTTGGACAGCGAACATCAAGGCTAGACATTCTTTTTCGACCAGTGAATATCGAGGTTCAGCTCCGGTCATAGTACGACTGAGATAGTAAATGGCTTGTTCATGACCATTTTTATTCTTTTGAGCGAGTAATGCACCCAATGAATGACTCATTGCTCGAGTATATAGGAGGAATGGAATTCCTGAGACGGAAGGTACCAATACTGGAGGACTCATCAGATATTGTTTTATATTGTCGAATGCTTTCTGACATTCATCATTCCAGACAAAAGAAACACCTTTCTTCATAAGTTTATTGAATGGTCTGCAGCGTCCTGAAAGATTAGAGATGAATCTCCTGATATAAGTGATCCTTCCTTGAAATCCTCGTAGCTCTTTTATGGTACGTGGAGGATGCATCTCTTGGATGGCTTTGATCTTCTCGGGATCCACGTGTATACCTTAGAGGTAATGACGAAGCCGAGAAATTTACCACTAGAGACGCCTAAGAAGGACTTAGTAGGGTTCATCTTTAATTGATGCTTACGCATTAGATCAAAAATAGTCTTCAAATCTTGGATGTGATCCTTCTTTTGTCGACTTTTGACTGTAATATCATCAACATAGCATTCGACTATTTTTCGCAAATGTTCACGAAATATAGTACTCATAGCTCGTTGATAAGTTGCTCCTGCATTCTTGAGACCGAATGGCATAACTGTATAACAGTATGTACCGATCGGCATTCTGAAAGAAGTGTGCTTCTCGTCATCTGGAAACATTTTAATCTGATTGTACCCAGAATACCCGTCCATGAATGACATCCGTTCAAACCCACAGGTATTATCGATCATGACATCAGTGATTGGTAGAGGGAATTCGTCTTTAGGACATGCCGCATTGAGATTGCGGAAGTCTATGCATACTCTGATCTTGCCAGTCTTTTTAAGAACAGAAACTATGTTAGCCACCCAATCGGGATGTTGTTCCTCTCTAATAAACCCGGAGGTCATGAGTTTATTGACTTCAGCTTCAATTGCATCCATAATGTCTGGACGAAATCGTCGCTGTTGTTGTTTGACCGGTTTAGCATTCGGCAAGATATTGAGCTTGTGAGTTGCAATTTGTGGATCAAGTCCTGGCATATCTTCATAACTCCAAGCGAAGACGTCGATGTAATCACGAATAAGTTTGATCATGTCTTGCTTATCAGTTTTTGAAAGACTTTCACTGATGAATATTGGTTTGGGGGATCCTTCTTCACCAACATCTATTTGAACAAGTTTATCTTCAGTCGGAGGTTCTTTTTACTCGAAACGGAACTCCCATTGATTATCTAACCTTTGGGCCCATTGTTTTGATTCAGGTGAGATGTCAAACTCTTCTTCGTCTTCATCACTTTCTTCAGAACGGTCAATGGAAACCATGATGGAAGACAGAGTGTTGCAGTAGAAATCACCGATACTTGTATCGGAATCCCAAGAAGTGGTACTAGAAGAATCATATCTCCTATCTTCGTCAGATTCAGGATTTTCATGGATAATATTGATAAAAGGAGTAGGAGCAATATAGCCCAATCCGCATTTTGTCCTTCCATATTTCAGAGGAGGAATACGAACAGGCATTTTTCTTTCTTTTCTATTATTGAGGCCAGTTCTGAAGTCATAGCCCATATTTTTAATGATGTCTTTAGATTGCTGACTATAACGACGTAGTTGTAATCTTCCAGTATCATCATTTTTGTCATCATCTTCTAAATCAGAAGGACTTTGGGGCCCTTTGTAAAAGAATATTGGAATGTCTCCTGGCTTTCTGCTGGGAACTAGAAAGTATGAAGATTGTACAGGTTCTAGGGATACATCTGTATGAACAGTCTGTACAACTCCTATGGTTATTGTGCTCAAGTCATCTAACAAATGTAAATAACTATGAACATAATTACACACATCAACGTACTGCAAAGATGGAGACTTTTCATTAAATATAAAAGCAGCAATATTTACATTGGGAGAAGGCTGAGCCTTAGAGATCTTAGTCAAATCAATGACTAAAGGGGAAGAAGAAGAACGAGAAGAAGTTTTGTTTCGATTAAGATCGATAACAAATGGCTCAGAAGAGGTGAGCTCCCTTGAAGCTTGAGATAGAAGAGTAATCCGCCTTCCAACTGGAATTAGCAGAGTATCCTGTGAAGGTACAGGAACTGTAGTACGCCCACTAACAGGAATGATCATTGTATCTTGAGCAGACGACTGAGGTAACGGAGAGATCCGTCCACTCACCGGAATGATGAAAGAACCTTCTCCAGAGGGTTTGGGAGATTGTTGCTGAGTAGTTCGACCTTTAACAGGAATTATTAAGGTCTCACTTTGTGAATCCTCTTTTTCCATAGCTTGTATCACCCTTGTATACTCTTCTTTGTACATTCGAGAATCATTGAAATAAGCTTCAATCCCATGGAAGGGATTTATATCAGCAACTTTTTTTTGTACTCTTCCATTGCTATTAATGTACTTAAAACACTGATAAAGAGTAGAAGGCAGCACATTATTTTCATGAAGAAAGGGCCTCCCCAGAAGAAGATTGTAGGATCCCACGATCTCGATCACATAGAAAGTGGCTTTGGATCTGAAATCGCCTATCTGAAGCTTCAGATGAATCTTTCCCAAAGGCTCGCTTCGGCTTTGATTGAATCCCAGGATAGTAGTAACCGTCTTGGAGAGCTTGTAAAGAGGAATTTTTAGTTCATCCAACAGACTCTTTGGCATTATACTTATAGCAGACCCTGGATCAATGAGGATACGATCTATCTTCATTGTATCGATATAACCAGTGTAGTAGAGAGGTCGATCATGTCGATTATCCTCCAATAGCATGTCGTCTTGTGTAAAGGTGATATTTGGGATAATCTCCAATACACTGTTGTAATGTAAACAAGTGGCAGGTTCTGCATCTGGCTTCTTCAATTGTGCAAGACAAGAGTCAGCCTGTAGAAGTGCTTCACTTAACGTCTTCCGAGTCTCTTTAGAAAGACGTAGAAGTTCAAAGAGGAACATTCTAGCTGGAGTATTAGCAAGTTGAGCTAGAATGTCGAAATTATAAGGCTTCTGAAGCCCAAGAGGAGGGGACTTCTTGATTGGTTTATCAAACCGAGCCTGTTGTTTGTCTTTTTCAAGAGCCGTAGGCTTGGGAGAAACAGGTTCAACCGGTGTAGTTGAAGGAACAGGTGCAGTGGATGATTCTTCTTCAGGAGGAACATTAAGAGCATCTTTATCAGCAGGAAAGATGTCAGGAGTATCCTCAGGATTCTTGGAATAATCCTTTAGATAAGGTTTCCCTGTTCGAGTAGCACCAGCAAGAGCTTCTTCCTTATCTTTTGGCTCTGTGTCAGAGGTAGATCCAAGAGAAGTCATATGACATGACTTAATTTTTCCAGCCTTCTTGGTCTTTCGAGAAGTAGTCTTTTGAGGAGAGGGAGATTCAAAATCTGCCACTAGATCAGGATGAATCCACATGATTTCTCCTGTTTCCAAAGTGATTGGCACTAATCCTTCAGACTGTGGAGGAGGAATATTCACTATTTCAAGAGTTTCCTTGGGAATAGGAATGATCCCACTTTCAAGGAGTTGAGGAGGGAAATCTCCGAATTGCATAGAGACGACGTTAGAAGTGACAGTCTTCTCTTTTGGAGTAAGAGAGATAGCTCCAGATTTAATCATTTCTTGGATCTTTTCTTTCAGTACATAACATGTACGAATTGTGTGACCCAACATTCTGTGGTATGGACAGTATTTAGGATGATCTGTCTTTCCAGCTTTATCAGGTTTCTTGATTTTAGGTAATTGTATTTTATTACCTTTCAGCAGACATTCAAAGATACCAAGAACATCGTCGTCATCGAAAGAGTACTCTTCTTTGGGGCGAGGTGTTCTTGGTTGTTGAGTTGTAGAGGTAGGAGAAGTTTGAACAGTCGATGCATCTTTGCTCTGAAGATTAACTTCAAGAGTTTCTTTTCCCTTGCGAGTATTGTTTTTAGCATTATTGTTAGTACCTTGACCTGTTTCTTTGGGAGTCATCTGCACTCCTAAACCTTTGAAGGTTTCAGCACTAATTTCTGCAACTTTGGCACTAACTATAAAAGAAGGCCAGTCTTGAAATTGGGTAGATCCTGTCCACATGCTGATGATTGGTAACAAATTTGATTTGCATGTGTCGATGGTGACAGCATCAGGAGTTCCAAGAGGCATCTTCAGAGCTTCTCTTCGAAATCGTTCAATGAAATCCTCTGTAGTTTCATTATTTTTCTACTTGATTCTAATAAGAGCAGACATAGTCATGTCATTGAGCCCTTCATAGAACCGTTCAAGAAACATCTGTTTGAAACCGGCAAATGAGGTAATGCACCCATCTGGGAGACTTCTATACCATTCATAAGCCGTTCCCTTGAGACATCCAACAAACACCCGAGTAAGGAGGGCGTCACTTGGTTGCAACTGGTCAGTCATCACTTCAAAGTGATTAATAAACTGACTTGGAGAAGTGGTTCCATCATAGAATGAGATAGTAGGAGGCTTGTATTTGGGAGGATACGATACTTGCTTCCATTCTATCGGATAAGGTTGCTTGATGCCTAATCTTTGTAAACCATCTTTCTGTTTAAATGCCTCGAATTGAGTTTTGAGATTCCTCAATTCTTAATTAACAACTCCGGAAGATTGTGGAGTTGTAGCTTGTAGAGAATAGTTGGGAGGAGGAACAGCATTATAAGCACTACCCCCAGCTCTAGAGAGACTAGGATTTGTTTGAGTTGGTCCAGGAGTATTGGATTGTACTGCTGGAGGAACTTGTACTGGACTTATACCAGTGTCAATTGGTATAGCATCTGGTACAATCTGTCAATTTTGTAACTGAGCTGTCATGAGTTCATACATTGACTTCATAGTATCAGCCATAGACTTCATTGTTGTTCCAAAGAAGCAATCCTTTGATCTTGAGGAGTCACCGAAGAGGAAGGTTCATTGTTCAATTCAGTATTCCCATCCACCATATATGTCGTGACTGTACGAGGGATTATTGATGAATTGGTGGATGTTGTATGTTCTGAATCACTGCTTCGTGCATCAAAGTCATTTAAAGGAGAACTACCCCCAGTAGGAAGAGGTAGGAAATTAGATTCTCCAAAAAATTTAGAATCATCTTCAGAGATCAAATTTCTTTGACTAGAGGCCAGGACTCTTGCTCTGGTGTTTCTATATACTACATCTGGACTATCAGCTCTACCTCCAGTATCCCGAGAGGTTATGTTGACAGAAGCAAACAAAGGCTCATCTTCATCAGGCATAGATTCACACTGAATCCGATTGAAGACAGATTGTCGTTTAGTTTGACATCTGCATTGTATTGTAACTCTCGGCTGGAAGTCACATTCATGATCAACATAGTCTTGAACCAGTGATTGACATTTGCATTGAATTATGACTCTTGGCTGGAAGTCACATTCAGCATGGTCCATTGTCATAGAATTACTCCTTCTTTTCTGTTGAAGGTGTTCTCGTAAATCTATTTGTGAAGATTGAGGTACATCAGAGAACACTCCTTGTGTATTTTTAGGAGTATATTTCTTGTTCTTGGGTCTTGATGGCTCTTGATTATATAGGGAGTGATTAATATGAGCCACATAATTTCTAGCATACTCTATATCTGGATCTTTTATTTTCATTTCCAATTGATGTGGTTTCTTAACACCAGAAGTAATTCCCAAACGGATTTGATTAAGTTTTGCTCTTAGGTCAGTTTGAGGTAACACATTGGTTTTGGAAACTTGGAGTTTTCCTTCTATTGATCTAGATATTTGCAGAGAAGGAATAGTAAAACCATCCCTTTGATTAGGAGTTGGTAACAGACCCTCTTTTCTAGACAGATTCTGTGCCCAATTTGAAGAAGTCATAGAATAAGACATTAAGGAATATTTCTTCTTAGACTTATTCAAGTTTTGAGACATAGAATGTCCAGAAGGAAGAGTAGTCAAAAGACCATCTCCTTTTTTTTGACTAACAAAATTGTCAGTCAAAGCTGTTCCTTAAGTAAAAACTACAGGAGCAGAAGAAACAACTAAAGAGTTATTCCTTTTCGAAGGGACTTTGTGTGGAACACCACCCCCAGTTCTAGTAGAACTTGGCAAAGAAGAAGAAATAACTAAAGAGATATTCTTCTTAGATGAAATACACGCTGAAACAGACTTAGTTAAAGAACCAGTACTGTCAGCGTGACTTTTGACTTTGGAAATACACGCTGGAACAGATTTGGTTAAAGAACCAGTGCTGTCAGCATGATTTTTGATTTTGGAAATACACGCTGGAACAGATTTGGCTAAGGAGCCAGTACTGTCAGCGTGATTTTTGGTTTTGGAAATACATGCTGGAACAGATTTGGCTAAGGAGCCAATACTGTCAGCGTGATTTTTGGTTTTGGAAATACACGCTGGAACAGATTTGGCTAAGGAGCCAATATTGTCAGCGTGATTTTTGGTTTTGGAAATACACGCTGGAACAGATTTGGTTAAAGAACCAGTGATGTCAGCATGATTTTTGAATGTGAGATTGCACGCTGGAACAGATTTGGCTAAGGAGCCAATACTGTCAGCGTGACCTTTGATTGCTGTCATCTTCGAGCGCACAAGAGTGTGCGTGTTTGCAGTAGAGTTCTTGCCAGTGTTAGGAGTAGACACTGTGGCAGAGACTTCACCATTGGCTGCCAACTGATTCTTAGGGACATAGACAGAGTGTCCCTTCGACTTGGCAGTGGTGATGGAGGCTGAAGTAGGCTTGCCACTCTTAGCCCGCTGCATTTCTTCATAGGCGAGTTGATCGAATTGGATCGTCATCACCTTCTTCATCGAGCCGATTGACGAAGTGTCACATTGAGTTGTTGCCATCTCAGAAGAGGAGATGGTTTTCCCCAGCAGAGTCGCCAATTTATTTTCCATAAATAAATTTACTTTATTTATTGTGTTTCTGGGAAAATTACAACTGTAGGAATCCGATCTAGAAGACGATCGCTTTATCCCTTAGACTATGTGAAGAAGAAAAGCTCTCAAAATTTTGACAGTAAGTTAGATAACTATGTATCTGTACAATGAATGAGAAAAAGAACTCTATTTATAGAGTCAAAAATAACTGAAAAGATAACTGTCTTCACAGCCTGTGCCTAGTTGAAAATCACGTAGGATTTAACATACGCAAGGTTGTGAGCAGTTACTGGACGTGGCCTGTAACTGTTGGACACATGGCAATCATGCATGAGTCGTGTGCAAGTTACAGGACACGCAGGCGAGAGATCAATGGCATGGCTGCCACGTACTCTAATTTGATGAAATCCATGCAGACTTATTGAAGACGAAATCCACGCAGACTCGGGGTAGAAAGCTTCAAAATCCACGCAAACTTGGGGCAAGAAGCTTCAGGATCCACGCAGACTTGGGGCAAAAAGCTTCAAAATCCACGCAGACTTTAGGAAGGAAACTTCAGAATCTACGCAAACTTGAGACAGAAAGCTCAAAATATACGCAGACTTTAGGAAGGAACATAATCCACGCTCGATTGAGGCAGGACTGCCAGCTGTCTTGATTCGACGTGCCTCGACTGACACAAAATCTCTGACAGTGATTGCTTTGTCAGTCGCATTAAATAACAAAAAACTCTTTTGGTACGCCAACTTGACGAAGGCTGAGTCTTGCTGAAGAAGATTTTGAAAGTCACGCAATAGTCGGCTGTGATCTCTCGAGTTCTGTGCATACGTGGCATACGAGAAGACATTCTTCGACTGTCGTGCTGTCAGACATAATGACACTCTGACAAATGATGAGCTGTTTCCCAGCGTGACTTTTTAAGTATTGTCCTGATCAACTCAGCATGACTGTTGGACTTGTACTGATCAACTCAGCGTGACTTTCATTTTTAGGGCCTATATATGGCCGAGATAAGTCTTGCCCCTATCTTGAAAATTAATATAGGCCCAGTTCTGTAGATAGATAGATTTGTTATGTAATTATGAATATCAATAAAAATCTACTCTATGTAATAGACTTCTATTGTATGTAATCATGAATATCAATGAAAATCTATTTTATGCGCTTTCAATAGTAGATTTTAGGTGCATGAGTCTGGTTGGGCCAATTTGATGCACGCATAGTTTCTTCTTCATAGGGATGCGCCCCTTAGCTATACGCCAATTTGGTGCACACATAGTTTCCTCTCCATAGGGATGTTTAATTTTCCATGCTTCTACAAAAAACCCTTCAAAGTTTTCAAACTTGGATAAGTCTAAAATACTTTAAATCAAAGAAGCATAGGTGGACACGTGGACGTATCGTAATTTGGTGCACATAATATGAAGTGTGATGGGCTTGATTTAATAGGTTGTTATCTTCATAGTTTAGGCTTGATTTAATAGGCTGTTATCTTCATACTTTAATGGGCTTTGAATCAAAGAAGCATAGGTGGACACGTGGATGCATAGTTTCTTCTTCATATGAAGTGCGATGGACGTATCGTAATTTGGTGCACATAATACTCTAAAATACTTTAACTCATTGATTTTTTAACGAAATTCGTTAGGATTTTATGCCACCACTTCATGCTTTTGAAGCATCTCCTCAGTCCCAAAGCATTTTCTTGTTATGAACTTTATGATGATAAGAATCTTATCAGAGGTAATGTTGACGTGATAGGGTAGAGTTGCTCCGCTGGGGCTATTTTGTGGACTTAACTTCTTTATCGTGCCTAGAATTAGGCATAGATTGTAAGTTGAGATGACAGATACCCTCATAGGTATTGTGGACGTGGTGGTGAGAAGTCGATTGGTAGAAATGTTAAAGGTAATGTGGACGTGGTAAGCATTTATTTAGAAGCATCTGACACAGAGGTTATACGAATGTGGTAAAATAGAATTCTGTATGACGTAGAACAATTCATAGGTGATAGGGACGTCAATGTTTTCTACTGGAGAAGATTATAAGGAGATGTCCTAGAGCAAGTGGGCTCTGAGGACAAGTTTGCTGAACTTAGCTGGGGAATATGACAACTGGATAGTTCAGAGGTAATATGGATGTGAACTGTGTTCGGGAAAGACTTTTGTAACCCTTGTTGGAGATATGGCAGCCGAGGGATTTTGGGAACAGCTGGGCCCTATTGCATACATTGTTTAGCTCCGCTTGGAATATGATGCGTCAAAGAAAAACCCTACACTTTTGTTAAGCTCCACTGGATAAAGAAGTACATTCTATGAGTAGACATAGTACTTTTTTAGAAACTTGCCATTGATCGGCATCATTCGCAAATCTTTATTAGATTTTGCGAGCCGGTAGGCACTGTTAGAATACACAAACTCTACCACGAAGGGCCCTCCCACTTGGACTAAAACTTTTCGGCTGTCTTGTGAGTCATAACCATCAGTCTTCTTACTGACAACACAAGGTCGCCTACTTGAAATACTCTTTCCTTAACCTTTCTGTTGAAGTCTCTGAAAATTTGAGCTTGGTAGTATAGCTCGATGTGTTCTTGGGCTAGAAGACACTTTTGTCCAATTCTTCCAAATCTTGTAACCGATGACGTTGGTTGTCTTCCTCCGTCAACTGGTTGGTGATGGATACCCGTAGAAAGGGGATTTGGATTTCCAAGGGAAGGACTGCCTCGCTCCCGTAAACCAGAGAGAATGGCGTATTGCTAGTTGGAGTCCGGACCGTCGTGTGATAAGCCCAAAGTCGCAAATGAGAGAAATCGTAGTGCATGTCGATCACTAAGGTAGAACATTGAGGCAAAACGTGCATCAAGTGCACAAGTCACAAATGAACATCGAAATATCGCAAGGATAAGTGCCTCAGAGCACGAGTCGTAGAACATTGAATACTCTATCAAGGCGTGCCTCAAGTGCATGAGTCGGAGGGAATGAACATAAGAATTAGAACATCAAAATAATCAAAATCGAGGTATGTATGAAGTGCATGACTCAGAGAATAAGTCATAGAACATCAAAAGACTCTATTGAGTCATGCATGACTCAGATAATAAGCCATAATATTGGTAAGTTTGACGTCCTGCGGATATTGGAATAATAACCCATATGGGGACGTCGTCGGGTTACCTTTATGAGATAAGATTTTAGTCCATTCCTTCTTAAAATGCCAGTAACATTAATATAGATAGGGCCGGTGGACTGAATGGTACAGGTACACAGATCTTACACAAATATCATATTTAACATGACATGGAATAATGGAAAGCATATTCACCTTGCATTGATGCAATGGTGAGGTGCATCGATGTGGGTAAGAAGTCGTCACGAAACAATATGATATATATATATATATATATATATATATATATATATATATATATATATATATATATATATATATATATATATATATATAAAATATATATATATATATATATATATAAAATAAAAAAAATAAAAAAATATATATACATATATCGAAGATAATAATGGAACTGGGATTCTCCGGACCCCTAGTTTAAGGTGCGTATTGATTGATGGAAGTTTAACAGATGTAAGACGTGTTCTAACCCTTCATAGCGGAACTAGAGTTCACGAATTATACTACAACGGGAAGAAGAAGGCACTTTCTAGTAACCTCGAGCAGTCACGACCCCAAGATCTTATGCACGTATTCCTTCCTCGGGTTGGACGTCGTGTAGGTGACGATCTTTCAACCTTTTTTCTCCTTGACAGTCCTCCATTTCTCTCCTAACATGAATCACAAATTTAGAGAAAGCTTCTTATTTTTTATCAGATCATGGCGGCCAAAGAATAAAGGATATATATATAAGGCTACGACAGGGACCATGAGAAAAAATTAGGGTTAGGTCTCCTAACGGATCTGGGTATCTCGTGTTCAGCCCGAACACACAATCCAAGCCCATTAACAATAGCTCGATCCACTAAAGAGCTATTATTGTACTACCTTCATAATCCCAAATTATGATTATGGGCTCCTTTTATTATATGCTCATTTGGCTCCCCATGTTAAGATATCGAATGTCCGTCGATCAAATTAAATTACTGAAAACTATATTGATCGACATCTTTTATCCTTAAGTAGTACCACTCAACTTTATTTGTCATATTGGATATAATCCACCTGCAGGGTTTACATACAATCCTTATGAGCTCCTCAAGGGGACATCATCAACCTAACATATCGGGACATGGATTCCTTTTATAATCAACAGCCCATCATATATACAATGTTATTACCCAATTCATAGAGGTTGTTGACCTATAATGAATCTCACCCTTTTATGAGACAAAGTAATGCACACTGCATATACATGTCTGTTATTATATCCGAATTATGAGCACAAGCATCCATAATAACAGAGGTGTTTATTCACTTACGCAGTCGGTACAAAGAGAACAACCTCAAGTGGTCTTGTTCATTACACACAAAGTGTACCAGTGTAAACCTATAGTCAAGATAGACTAATACCAGATTATACTACAACCTTTCCAATGGATTGTCCAAGTCCATCTAGGTTGTGAACTATTTATATATTCCATAAGGAACTGATAATATGATCTTCTGTGTGACACCACACACCATATTATCTACAATATAGAATATCAGACACTTGCATTAATACTTGCAACAAATAGAATATGCAAACATTTGCCCATATGATTCTCATTTAAAATTTAAGGAAATAAAGTTAATACAAAAGTGATGCCTTTAGTATATAACCCTAACAATCTCTCACTTATACTTAAATCATTGCTTTTCAGTATATTGTTACAAATCTCCCACTAATACTTAAAGCCATGCTGCTACACATTTGGCTCTGATTCCCTCAACATGACTATCAAAAGCCTTAGCTGATAAGCTCTTTGAAAAGGGATCAGCTAGGTTGTCGGTTGATGCTATCTTGATCACAATAACTTTTCCTTTATTTACAAAATCTCATATTAGGTGGTACTTGCGCTTAATGTGTTTACCTGTCTTATGGGCTCGTGGTTCCTTCGAGTTTACAACCGCACAACTATTATCACAATAAAGTGTAGTAGCCTTAGGCAAACTAGGTACCAGATCTAAGTCCAACAGAAAGTTTTTGAGCCAAACCGCTTCTTTGGCTACCTCAGAGACTGCCATATACTAGGCTTCTATGGTGGAATCAGCAATACATTTTTGCTTGATACTCCTCCACACAATAGCTCCACCTCCCAAAGTAAATACATTACTTGAGGTAAATTTTATGGAATCCCTATCTGACTGAAAATCTGAGTCTGTATACCCCAAGGAAACTAAACTATATGCCTGGTAAACTAGCATATACTCTTTAGTCCTTTCTAGGTACTTTAAAATATGTTTTACTGCAGTCCAGTGCTCTTGTCCTGGGTTAGACTGATATCTGCTGACCATGCCAACGGCAAAGTAGATGTCAGTTCTCGTACATAGTATTGTATATATTAAGCTTTCTACTGCTGAAGCATAAGAAACTGCTTTCATGTTCCCTATCTCTTTAGGTGTCCTCGGACACTGCTCCTTTGATAGAGCAATTCCATGCCTAAAAGGCATGAAACCTTTCTTAGAATTTTGCATGCTAAAACGAGTTAGTATAGTATCGATATAGGAAGCTTGAGTCAAGCCCAATATCCCTTTCTTGCGATCTCGTAGAACTTTGATCCCAAGGATGTGACCTACTTCTCCCAAGTCCTTCATATCAAACTGTTTGGATAACCATACCCTTACCTCAGATAACACCTTCATATTGTTTCCAATGAGCAAGATGTTATCTACGTAAAGTACTAGGAATACCACTACGTTTCCGTCATACTTTATGTATACACATGATTCATCTTGACATTTTTCAAATCCATAGGATTTTATCACCTGATCAAAATATATGTTTCAAGATCTGGAAGCTTGCTTAAGTCCATAAATGGACTTCTTGAGCTTACAAACAAGATGCTATTGGCCCTTTTCAATGAACCCGTCTGGTTGCTTCATATAGATATCCTCCTGAAGACTTCCATTAAGGAAAGCTGTCTTGACATCCATTTGCCAAATCTCATATTCGAGATGAGCTGCAATAGATAAAAGAATCTGGATAGACTTAAGCATGGCTACAGGCAAAAAGGTTTCCTCATAATCGATAGCCTCACTTTAAGTAAAACCTTTTGCAACAAGTCGAGCTTTAAAGGTTTCAACCTTACCATCTGATCCTCTTTTTTCTCTTATAGACCTACTTGAATCCAATGGCTTTTACACCAACGGGTGGTTGTACAAGCTCCCAGATGTGATTGGAATCCATAAATTCTATTTCAAATATCATTGCTTTTTTGCAAGACTCTACATCTTTATCTTGGAGTGCTTCGTTGTAGGTACAGGGATCATAATCTTGTTTCTCAGGGACAAAGTCTGATGACTCTCCCAAGAACATATATTTATCTGGTTGTATCATAACCCACCCACTACGACGAGGCACTATCAGTTGTGGTATAATATTTGTGACACGTGGTGCAGTTACTTATGGTTCATCCTTTTATACTATTTGTACTGAAGTACCTGGTGTCTCACCTCTCAGTTCTTCTAGAACAACTCTACTTGTGGGTTTATGGTCCATCATATAGTCTTCCTCTAAGAATCAGGTATTGGTGCTAACAGTGGCCTTTTGATCCTTAAAACTATAAAATAAACTTCCTTTCATTCCTCTTGGATAGTCTACAAATAAGCATACTTCTGTACGAGATTCCAACTTATCTGCTTTCTCATTCAGCACATGTGCTGGACTGTCCCAAATTCGAACAAGTTTTAGACTAGGTTTACGCCCAATCCATAGCCCTGTGGGAGTAAGAGGTACTGACTTAGAAGGAACCAAGTTCAAAATATAAGCTGCAGTCTCTAAGGCATATCTCCAAATCGAATCTGGTAAATTCAAATAACTCATCATTGATCTAACCATCTCCATAAGAGTTCTATTCCTTCTTTCGGCTCTGCTGGGGCGTTCTAGGTGCAGTCAATTGGGATGTAATCCCAGCCTCTGATAAATAATCCCTAAACTCTCCAAAAAGATACTCGCCACCACGATCTGAACGTAATGACTTGATATATTTTCCATGATATTTCTCCATTTCAGTCTTGTACTCTTTGAATTTCTCAAAGTACTCAGACTTATGGCGCATCAAATAAATGTATCCATACCTTATACCTTGAATAATCGTCAATAAATGTGACAAAATATTCAAAGCCACCTCTAGAATGGATAGTCATGGGGTCCACACAACTCAGAATGAACCAATTCCAACACATCTTTGGCCCTATACCCCTTCGCCATAAAGGGCCTTTTGGTCATTTTACCTTCCAAGCAGGATTCACAGACTGGTAGTGCCTCCACTTCCAATAAACTCAAAGGTCCATCTTCAACCAGTCTTTGAATCCTTCTAAGGTTAATATGCCCCAATCGCAAGTTCTAAAGATATGCTTAGTTCATATATATAAATATATATAAAAAGAAAAAAGAAAAAAGAAAAAAAGTATTTACTGTTCCCTTGTGAGAACAGTAACAGAATTTTTTCGACCCCCTCTAATCGAGAGAGAGCGAGAGACAAGGAGAAAAGAAAACCTAACCCTAATAAAATCTTTCCCCTTGACACCTAACCCTAGCGTGCACCCCTGTCCCGCGCATGTAACGCCGTCATCGCAGGCCAGCTGCCGGCACGGCAGCACGGCGGCAGCAGCCGCTGGACCGAGCGACAACAGCAGTAACAACAGCAGCAGCATCCCGTCCACATCGTGACCATATTTCCTTCTCCACGGTTCGTCGTTTCGTAAACCGTCTTCGCAGGTATGTTCAAAACCTAACCGACTTCGCTTTCCTTCATGTAGTTTGTTTAATTTTGTGCGCAACAAAAATTGAGTTCCAAAATCGAAAAAAAACTCAATTTTTAGGATTTAGAAACTATCCCAACATCCTATGTTTGCGGTCGATTTACGACAAGGTTACCACAAATTTTAAAAAATTGTTTGAACAAAGTTGTAGACAACCTGATCGAGATTAAAAGCTATTAATTTTTTTATTTTATTACATATTATGTTCGGTTTAAATTTAGCCTGAATTTTACCAAAAATTTGTTTTCAAAACAGAAAATTTTTGAGATTCGGAGTGAGTCATGCCAAACCGAACCACTTTATTGTGTACCAATCGCATCAAAAGGTGCGTTTGGTATACTTGTACGTGCAGGCTTTGACGGAACTCGAATTGGTTGCGTGTGCGCGACGAATTCGAGGCGTATCCGTCAAATTTCCCCGTATCATCCCTTTTGCAAAAACCCTACTTACTTTTTGTACGTTCATCACCTCACGAATAAACTTGCGCCATTGGGACCGTGTCATTTTTTTAGTCTTGTGAGCCAAGTTTGGTCCGATTCTGAGAAGATTGACCAGAACGCTATTTTGGTGGGCTCGCGATCCAACTCAACGGGCAAATTTGTGCACGGCCCATCGGAATCCAATCTTGGACATACGGTTGGGTTCGTATTCTAAAACCAGATTTGTAGACATGTAGTTTGATGACTTTAGAGACCATAGGCTCTGGCACATTTTTTGTTGCAAAGCGGGTCCAACGGCGGATATCGTTTTGATCCAAAATTTATTATTTTGCCCCTGTGTCCAGAATTGGACTTTTGGGCAGGCAAACTTAGACATTTATTTTATGACAAACTTGTTGGTCATGTCTATTTCTACGTCCGGAGGCTGTTGCGATGGTTTGACTTTTATGGTTAACTGAGTTGTTGGATTTTTGGTTTTACGCGCTACACCAAGCAAGTATACCTTGCCAAACTTTACAGCATTTCATGCATTTCTAGATTGCTATTCTTTTCTATCATACTTGATTCCATGTTTATCCTGATTCATGTCATGGTTATTTTCTTGTTTTACGTGCACGTGGATTGTTACTCTTTTTCTCTGTTACTTATTCTATTTTTCTTATCTTGTTCATGTCTATTGATAGTGTTGCTTTGCCTATGCCATGATCCTGTGACCTGTTTGACCTGGACTTGGACTTGAGATGTTTGACTTGACTTGCTTGACTCGTAGTTTTAGGCGAGGACCTTGTTATAGACGTGACTATACCTGACCACTCTCAATCGTTAGCAACCACCGGACTGCAATTAAGACTCACTATAGCTTGTTAGCAACCACTGGGCTTCAATCTATAGGGCCGTTAGCAACCACCGGGCTGCAATTTTCTTCGATTTCCTTTTAGTCACGTTTATTAGCACGATTTTCGAGGCATGCCATTTCTTCTCTGTTTTATTTCTGGTACTGTACTCCCTTCAGTCTTTACATTCTTGTATCACCATTATATCCTTCCTTGCATGTTTAAACTGTTAAAGTATGCTTGCGTATTATGTGTCTTGCTAGTCCCCTAAGGAACTGGTGATCTCTTTAGGTATTAGATGAGGTTATCAAGCTTTATTACATTGACGGATGATGGTTGCTACTCCAAGACTTCAGGTATATTTAGTTGTTGTTATTATCATACTTCCTTATTTATATTTTGTCCAGTATTTGACAATCGCTATTATTATAGCTTATTCTTTTACGAGCTTACATTTTCTTCTAGCTTGTTCATGGTAAATATGTTATTGGGGATCCACTTTAATACATTTATCTATTCTAGAATCAGTGTATTATGGTCTGATCAGCCTTACTATACTTGATTCGTTATTGTTACCGATATTTAGTGGATTGAGAGATAGTTGATTCTAGAACAACCAGACAGATTATACATATTCGAGCTGGGCTGGAGTCCTCTCGATGCGTAGCTGGCATGTATACGTATCCTAGTCCTACGTATTTTGGGACTGGGGCGTTACATGTTTTTTCGGTGGCCTATGCAGGTTGAGTTAGCCGTTTCGGTTACCTTATTGTACCGAGCGGGCCTGCGAATATGACTAAACCCTTAGGAATCTCAATTCACAACTGCCTTGATAATTCCTTTAGAAATTTCTCTATCATCCTTGAACTTCGTATTTGCTCTCGACTATTCTTTTTTTGCTTCCTCGTACCATTGCTTCTCGTCCCTTCCTATTTCGGAGCGACGAATGCTCGTGTCTTATAAAATTTATTTGAAATTCTTAAGTTATAGTGTAAATTAGTTTCTTATTGAATTTTGGTTGCTTGATATATAGGAAGGATGCCATATGTCATAGATATCTAGTGGTAATAATTTTTGCAACTAGTGTGTAAGGGTTATCAAATTATAGGATAGCATGTGTTTGATGGGGTAGTATGACCAAAGGTGGGTAGACGTCCTCAGCATAGAAATAAATATGTGATCATACTAGGTTAGCCCTCTTATGGTAGCGCTTGATCAAAAACAGAGTGGTAGTTTTAGTGTAGAGATCGACCCTCTACGAGATAAAACTAGACATAGCCTAACCCAATCCATTTACCATTATGCCCTATCAGTTGTAAAGTTAGGATTAGATAGATTGATAGGTATCACTTAGCTTGGTCAGGTGAAAAGAGACTTATATAGTGGTGATGAAAATATGTTAGGAGGACAAGACTTTAACATGATCATTATAAGACCGCTAGTATCAAGGAGAACGACTAGAGATAACCATCTATAGTTTTACGATACAGATGTTGCAAACCCAAATTTTTTAGGAGTGATTATTACTTGAGTTATTAGAAGTGACCTAGAGTATCCCTAGAACTATTCCTAGCACGCATGATTAGTGAGCCTTGTTTCAATTTTGAGGACGAAATTCTTTTAAGGTGGGCAGAGTTTAAGGACCCTGATTTTTAAAAATTATTTTTCATTTTATTTTATATGATTTTCATTATTGAATTAGATTTTTAATTTTTATTATAACTATAGAAGTACTTTTCCGTAGCTTTGATTTTTGGAGCACAAGAAATGTCAATCGTTCGAAAACTCCTTCATAAGTTTTGAAGTAGACAAGCCCACCTTTAACTTGATATATCATGTCGCATCCAAACTTGTCCCATAGCATTCTTTTGAATTCGCCTAACTTCGGGTCAAATTAGGCCATTTGACTGTTTATCGTAAATCTAGATAGATCTTCCAACTTGAGCTCAGAACTCGACATCGATCAAAACCAGTTGATCCAATATATGGTTTTGATCCATTTTGAGCCTACGACACACATGCCAAGGGTGTGCCACTCAATCGAGTCCTCATGTGCTATTTATTTGCCAATGGCACAAAAGACTCATGGGTTGACTTTTCGAGTTCGATTTGATTAGAAAATATATTTGGGCCCTAACATATCCAACCCCACTTGTTAGAACCATGTTAAGGTGCCATGACCTAGTAGAATTACTTTGAATGTTATTTTGGGATGTTATATAGACAAATAGATTTGAATAAGATTTTGTATATATATGATTATATTTATAATTGCCTAATATTTTATATAGATATGTCCTTAGTCATGGTTAAGTTCTAAGATGCATATCGACTAGGAATTTTCGCACGACTAGTGTAGTTGCGTGCTTTGACTATTATTTTAGCCATATTAGGGAAGGCCCGGTCATAATCGTGTCCCAACTAGGAAAATCAGTCAAAGTTGTGACTTGACCCCTATAAAGGGTTTAATTAGTTATTTGTTAAGATTATTGACTTTTAGGAGACCCGGTTGGACCAATTTAGTCCAGACTTGACTTGAACCCAATCCAAGCCTATGTAGTCATGCGATTGTTCCAAAGACATCCATGTCGATATATTTTATGTGTATGTTGCACTTTATCTTTAATGATCTAATAAATATATATTTCTAAGAAATTGTTATATATATAATCCAGATATCAATATTATTTGATATTCTAGTAATAGTTTATTTAAAAATATGATAATAATTTTTTTAAACTTTGTGGGTTTTGATTATAAATATTTATATACTTGTGTGTTTACTTATTAAATAAATACATAAATAAATATATTACTATTTATGAAGATTTGGGTATTTATTTCTATAAATAAAAATTTTATTAATATGCATATATATATAAATATTTTATTAATATGCAAATATATATATATATATATATATATATATATATATATATATATATATATATATATATATATATGTCCATTATTCATATATATCTATATATGCATAAATATTCCATATAAATATATATATATATATATATATATATATATATATATATATATATATATATATGAAGAAGAAGAAGAAAATAGAAAAAAAAAAGTATTTACTGTTCCCTTGCGGGAACAGTAACAGAATTTGGCCGACCCCCTCTAATCGAGAGAAAGCGAGAGACAAGGAGAAAAGAAAACCTAACCGTAATCAAACCCTATCCTCTTCGACACCTAACCCTAGCGTGCACCCCTGCCCCGCACGTGCAATGCCGCCGCCGCAGGCCGGCCGCAGGCACGGCGGCAGCAGCCGCTGGACAAAGCGGTAACAGCATTAACAACAGCAGCAGCATCCCGTCCACTTCGCGACAATATTTCCATCTCCAAGGTTCGTCATTTCGCGAACCATCTTCGCAGGTATGTTCACAACCTAACCGACTCCGCTTTTCTTTAAGTAGTTTGTTTAATTTCGTATCGTGCTTGACGAAAATTGAGTTCCAAAATCGAAAAAAAACTCGATTTTCAGGATTTAGAAACTGTCCCAACGTCCCATGTTTGCGGTCAATTTGCGACAAGTTTATCGCAAATTTTAGAAAACCATTTGAACAAAGTTGTAGACAACGTGATCGAGATTAAAAGCTATTAATTTTTTATTTTATTACTTATTATGTTCGGTTTAAATTTAGTTTGAATTTTACCAAAAATTTGTTTTCGAAACAGAAAATTTTTGAGATACGGAATGCGTCCCGCCAAACCGAACCACTTCATCCTATACTATTTGCATCAAAAGAAGCGTATGGTATACCTGGATGTGTGGGCTTTGACGGAACTCGAATTTGTTGCGTGTGCGCGACGAATTCGAGGCGTATCCGTCAAATTTCCCCGTATCAGCCCCTTTGCAAAAATCCTAATTACTTTTTGTACGTTCGTCACCTCGCGAAGAAACTTGCGCCATTGGCACCGTATTATTTTCTGGTCCTGTGAGTCAAGTTTGGTCTGATTCTGAAAAGATTGACCGAAACGCTATTTTGGCAGGCCCGTAATCCAACTCAACGGGCGAATTTGTGCACGGTCCACCGGAATCCAATTTTGGACATACGGTTGGGTTCGTATCGTCAAACCAGATCCGTAGACATGTAGTTTGATGACTTTAGAGGCCATAGGCTCTGGCATATTTTTTGGTGCAAAGCGGGTCCAATGGCGGACATCGTTTTGATTAAAATTACCGTTTTGCCCCTGTGTCCAGAATTGGACTTTTGGGCAGGCAAACTTAGACATTTCTTTTATGACAAACATGTTGGTCATATCTATTTCAGTGTGTAGAGACTATTACGATGGTTTGACTTTTGTGGTTCACTGAGTTATTGGATTATTGGTTTTACGCGCTACACCAGGCAAGTACACCTTGCCAAACTTTACAGTATTTACATGTATTTCTAGATTAATATTCTTTTCTATCTTACTTGATTCCATGTTTATCCTGATTCATATCATGGTTATTTTTAGTTTTACGTGCACGTGGATTGTTACTCTTTTTCTCTGTTACTTATTCTATTTTTCTTATCTTGTTCATGTCTATTGATAGTGTTGCTTTGCCTATGCCATGATCATGTGACCTGTTTGACCTGGACTTGACTTGGACTTGACATGTTTGACTTGACTTGCTTGACTCGTAGTTTTAGGCGAGGAACTTGTTATAGACGTGACAATACATGACCACTCTCAATCGTTAGCAACCACTGGGCTGTGATTGAGACTCACTATAGGTTGTTAGCAACCACCGGGCTGTAATCTATAGGGCCGTTAGCAACCGTCGGGCTGCAGGTTTCCTCGATTTCCTTTTAGTCATGTTTATTAGCACGATTCTCGAGGCATGCCATTTCTTTTATGTTTTATTTCTAGTACTGTACTCCCTTCAGTCTTTACGTTCTTGTATCACCATTATATCCTTCCTTGCATGTTTAAATTGTTAAAGTAGGCTTGTATATTATGTGTCTTGCTAGTCCCCTGAGGACCTGGTGATCTCTCTAGGTATTAGATGAAGTTATCAAGCATTATTACATTGACGGATAATGGTTGCTACTCCAAGACTTCATGTATATTTAGTTCTTGTTATTATCATACTTCCTTATTTTTATTTTGTCCAGTATTTGACAATCGCTATTATTCTAGCCTATTCTTTTATGAGCTTACATTTTCTTCTAGCTTGTTCATGGTAAATGTGTTATTGGGGATTCGCTCTAATACATTTATCTATTCTAGAATCAGTGTACTATGGTCTGATCAGCCTTACTGCACTTGATTCGTTATTGTTACCGATATTTAGTGGATTGAGAGATAGTTGATTCTAGAACAACCAGACAGCTTATATGTTTTTGAGCTGGGATGGAGTGCTCTCGATATGTAACTGGCAATTATACGTATCCTACTCCTACGTATTTTGTGACTGGGGCGTTACACTACTTCCTGCTTCAAAACCTCCCGACATAAAATGGCTGCTTCTAGCCCCTGTCTCAGCTTGGCCTCCTGGGGCTGCCACCTCTGCCCCTTCCATTTCGAAAACTTGTTCAATAAGGGTTTAAATCCCCTCATCATCAATATCGGGGTTTTCATAACCCCCAGCACCTTCGAGACCTTTAGCAAGGTCTTCATCACCTTTTTCATCATCATCTGGGCTTCCGTCACCCTCAATACCAATATTAGAGTACTCATCGCCTTGCGGTTCATCGAGTTCTGATTATTATTATTATTAGGGCTTTGGTCGCCTTTATTCTCAATAGGGTGCTCTTCACCCTCAATTTGGCCCTTTTTGGTTATTTCCTGATCGTGACCTTTAGCCTGATCAGGATCTGAGGCAGCATCAATGGGATCCTCCTCGATTGGATCACCGCCAAAATCACAATCTAACAGCGCTTTTATCATCCCCTCATCTTTTTGTGGAGGCGCCTCGCTCAGGACATGAGCTCTAGGAGTTTGAGATATAGAGGGAGCTAGAATCTCTAGAGCGATTCCATGTTCACCTCAAACTGAGATTATCCCAAATGGATGTTGTAATCCCTTGAGAACGGCAACCCTTGAAGCATCTTCGGAGACTGGAGATGACATCAGGCCGGATAAAACAAATGTCGTAAATGATTTCGTAGTTAGAGGAACATCAGTTCCAATGGTCGCTGACTCTGAGACAGTAACCGGAGGGATGTCCATTATAGAAGCCGAAGTTGGCTCACTAGTTGGTGGTAGATCCGGAGACGAAGAAATATTAATACAAACTGCTACCGGATCTACGTCTATTATATCCGATAGGAGTACAAGACCAAGAAAATTACCTGTCTGAAGGGGCACATCCCCTGATGGTGGCAAAGCTTCCTCTGGTGATGACGGAATTGAACCTTGAGGAGTTCGTTCTGGCAAAGCTGGAGTAGGAGAAATTACAATCCTCTCTTGCCTGGTTCTGGTAACCACCAACTTTCTCTTGGTCAAACGCTTGAATAACGGCTGTGGTAGAGATATTGTAACCACCTGAATAGGAACAGATGGTTGAGGCTGCTTCTTCAGGAACAAGTCGTTCCCTACTGTTCTCCTTTCCAACACTTGTGCCTTCTCTCCGAAAAGGGGATGGAGTTGATCCTCTAAGAGAAGTGGTTGCTCCAGGTGAGATTCCAGCTTCCATTTGCCTCGTCTGAAGCCTGGTCCAGGCTACAGGCTTCTGGATAGCGGTTGTTTTCTTTATTTTCTTCTCCACAGCAGGAGAAAAAAGATTATCATAGGCCGACTGGGTAGAGGAGGTCCCAATCTTTTGTTTCTTTTCTGCCTTCTTTGTAGGAGATTTCTTCTTACGCTTCCTGAAAAGGCCACATAATGGATCTCGCACTTCGTCAAGAGAACCCATATCTACGATTTTCAGAGGTGTGTCGGCAGGGACATTCTCTTCAGCCTCAGTCAAATTGATGGTGTCCGCATTCCCATCAAATGCTTTTCTTGTCCCGACGAAGATGTTTGTCATTGAACAACCTTCAAAGAAGGTATTGGCTGAAGTATGAAAACGTGCGTATGAACTCAACATATGTGGGCTGTTTTCAAAAGTGGCAGAAGGCATAGTAAATACAGCTTTTGTACCTCTCGTATTAAAATATCTCCATCCTCGGGAGCCGTCAATCAAATGCCCGAATGCTTTAAGACATGTCTTCGCATTCCCGACGTGCAGATGGTCATAGCCAAATTGACGGGCAAAGCGGCTTGGCAAATATGCTTGGCAAATATGGCTCTAAATTACAGTTGTTCTCAAATCGGTATACTAGATGAGAAGGCATGATCGTCTTCAACCAGAAAAAGGCCTCGAGAGATGGGCGAGAACCCATAGGCTCTAAGTCCATGATAGGTGCTGGAAAACTCTCATACCCAAGTGGGAGACGGAAGCTGAAAAATTTCTAGTCTATACCCCTATTTAGTACTTTCTGCAATCAAATATGGCGTAACCTTCCATTTGGACTTGGCAAATCTCCTAATGAAGTTCGCTTCCAGTGCTCCCCCGACTCCAAGGGTAGGATCCATCAACGAAGGGTTGTGCAGTAATAACCAGCCAAACAAATATGTGTATGGCATCTCGATACGAGAAAAATCCTTCCAATAGTTGGGCTTCTCCATCATAGTGTCTGTAAAATTTTGGAGTCCCGTGTTTAGCCGACTTGTTATGGCAGAGAATATGTCAATCTTATATCCAAATACTAAACGCACAGCGGTGACTAGTACGCCTCGATGGATTCGGTCGACGGCACTAGCTCCCGGAACAACAAACCATCGCAGCCACAGAGAAAGAAAGCCTGCTAAAGTGGCTTCTGGGGACATGTATATGCCACCTTGTCTAATGTAGCTCTCGATAGGGGTATCGGAAACATAACCACGCCAGTCTCCGGCCAACTCTATATCGAAGCGGCCAGATTCCTCCATCAACTGTAAAATTATTGGAGCATCAAGCGACTTAAAGGAGCGAGGCTCACAATTAAGATGCTCTTATACCTTGTTCTCCTGGGCATGACCTAAAAAAGGTATAATAACCATTTAGATAGATAACACGTCCCGGCAGGCTTGTTGTGGTAAAAATGACTGCAGATCATAAAGTGATAAAGCAATTCATCGAAGACTGCTACCATTCGTAAGTTCTCTTTGGCCAAAGCCTCCAACTCATCTTCCGTCGATACATACTCTTCATATGGGTTCTCTTCCGCTGGCAGATGCGAGAAAAATTTTATCTCATGAGAGCAAAGCACATCTCCCCATAAGGAGTAGCGAAGGTGCCATTACTACTGTTGTACTTCTCCGCTAAAGCCAAAAACATGTTGGAGTTGTTCTGGATCCCGTATGAAGTGGTTAAAACATCTTCGTAAAGATCTAGCCCCTACAGCTTCTCGCAGAAATTGTTCAGAGCCCACACAGAGAGTCGATTCCAATGAACAATCTTCGAGTGCATCAAACCAGTCAGTCTTATAGTAGTGTTTCGAGGATATTCTTCTTCGGACGCAGCATACATATTGGCAAAGATAGGTACTCTGATTGGTAAAATCACAGTCGCATCGTCAGACGGTATGTAGCTTGGCCTCAGACCCCTCAAGTGCGTGCTATATTGCTCAGAAGCATAGAAGAATATGTCTTTGCCGTGATCCCCACGCTTATGAAATATTCTTCCTACCCTAGCTTGTTGGAAGGGAGTCAGGTCCCATGACATCTTCCTCGGGCAGCTAGCATGAGCATACTGAGACAGGAATAAGTTCCTCATCATCTCATAGAGATACACCAGTGTGTCCCTCTTAAGAATGCTCGACGCTCTTTCTTCGACTTTAGCTGAGAGTCTGTGTCTATAGCTTCTCCGAAGAGGAAAGTCAGTTTCTTGTGAGAAGCCTCATCAGCAGTCAGGAAAGGGTGCCATTCATCAAGCATAATAGGGCCCTATTATCTTAGTTTTCCAGAAGAGTTCGTCTAGATTTTGGCCCGTCATACTGCAGGAAAGTGACATGAGACAGATCCTATTGGTGTTTTAACACTCGAAAAGCCGAGGCCAGCACTTCAGCATTAGGGTCTTCCCTCAGATCAACTGCCAAAGAAAACAAAGGGCTAGAATCCTAAAAGATTGTTCTCATATAAACTAATTAAGAACTCATAAAACTCTGCGCCAATCATGAATGGTGCAGAGCATGAAGAGATAGTCCTCAGTTCATGCAGACAAATATGACCATTCTCAGTTCGATTCAGAATTAGCACATGTTATGGGTCTGATTAAAATACACATATATTATGTTTGTTCGTTATTCGCGCAACACAAACAATACGCGCATGATTTGAAAAAACATGGCACATAGCGCATGGTATGCTGCGAATGCGCCATTCATGATTGATATGTTTTAGCCAACACTCTGAAAGAGATGGAACATTTTGGAGATAGTGCAAACACCAACCAATGCTCTGAAAGAGGCGGTCGATATTGGCTTTGATCGTGCTGTACGCGAATGATGCAAGCGTACTGTTCATCTTCCCCGACCGATCTTCTTACCTTCAAAGGCAGGATTGGCCTCCTCACCTCTCGTCGACGGTGCCACGTGCTGCGGCACTCTCAGCTCTAGCATACATGACGTATCACTGGCTACTTTCTTCCCCTTCTCGGCGGCGGTTCTCTTGGGTGCCATTGATCGGAGAGCTTCGAAGAAGTTGGGAGGAAGAAGAA
The DNA here is from genome assembly GCA_029216955.1 of Iris pallida. Classification (NCBI taxonomy): domain Eukaryota; kingdom Viridiplantae; phylum Streptophyta; class Magnoliopsida; order Asparagales; family Iridaceae; genus Iris; species Iris pallida. Next base: position 32,883,863 of record JANAVB010023800.1, on the reverse strand, counting down.
GACAAAGAGTTCAAGAAATAGAAAATTTTGAGAAGAATTTTCTGTCTATTTTATGAGCTATTTATAGGCAAAAAAAATGTAACAGTCGTGCGAATTGCACAAGAAACTCAGGGTCGGTTAAGATTTTGTGGTGCGCTAAACGCGCGAGGCTGCATCTTATTCAAAGTATTTCCAATTTTGAAAATTTTGAAATTTTTGAAAATTGAAAACTTTGAAAAGGGGTCTTGTAGAAGCTCAAAAATTATCAAAACATTACTATACGCCACTCACAGATAGCGCTAGACTATATTTGCCAGATAGCATTGGGGAGTTGATGGCGTATCATATCAGATGGCGCCATACCCCACATGGCGTTGGCCGTGATGTGGCAATCTTCATGGAGAAGCTAAACGGCTATCATTATGACTGACAACACGTCAGCCGAGGAAAATCTTCTCAAATCTTGAGCACATAGCGCTCGAGAAGAATGGTCAGACTTATCATTATAACCTTTGTCGTTTACTGTGCACCACGCAGAGTTGGAACAAAGTAATCAACAACACACCGATTCAAAATATCTAGCATTTTCTCACAGATGGTGTACATCTACAGTATGTGCCATTAACTAAATTAGCGTTAATCAATCAACTATCATCCAAAAGTAGTTAGATGACGTGGCGTACATGTCACTAATCTCAAAGAACGTGCACGTAATACTGCCCATGACCAAGCGCATCTCTCTCACAGAATGCCACGCATCCTAAAGCAGTTAAGCCAACCATTTGTGCAAATGGGTGATGGCACACCAATTGCACTGTGCGCCAATTAAGATAACTGCTTTACAGTTATTCCAGAACTCTATAAAAAAGAGTTCTAAATCACTTCTCAAGTATCACTAATGATCATAATCTCCTGACCAAGTTGCTGTAGCACGTTCAAGAGGCTTTCTTCTTCGACGTCACATCTTCCAAGGGATAATGATCGTCTTCTGATCAGATTCCTATAGTTGTAGCTCCCCAGAATCAAAATTGTACTTTTGTACTTTCTTTCTTAGTTTATAGCACAGTTTTCTTGGAAATCTTTTGTTCTTGCGAACAATAGTGAATCATGTAAACATGTTATATCATTGATCATGTAAAGGCATATTATAGCATTATTGGTGTTAACATGTTAAGCAATAAAGTTGAATTAACATGTATAAAAATTTATCACTTCTTGAGTGATTCTTACTGATAGTCGACTTCCTCATACCTACATAAAATATAGGATTTATGATATACTTACTTTGTCTGCATAAGACATTCATTAGCATGCATTCGACTTGTGGTCGTTGGTGAAACTGTACCATAAAGGACTTTCTAACCGGTATTACGATACACCATTCCAGAGTAGGTTGCAAGCCTAGTCGAAAGTCCCGTAATACCTCATGCCACCATAGCACGACCAATGTTTCCTTCCGGTCAAATCAGTCCCAGTGCCCCAGGTACAATTCAAGAAAACTTACTCAGACTTCTGCACAAATACGTCTATGACCATGCGAATGCGTGTCCGACTAGATAAACACAAGTGCATGGTAAAACAACTGAAAGTAAGCAAAGCCAACAGTTCAACATCTCATTTCAAATCTGAGCCGTGTTCAACGACTAATTATTTCCATCATTCACATCTTTGTTTCCACACTTAGTGATCTCCATGATCCCGAGCCTCATCATTTCACATTCTTATTTCATCACATCACAACAGTACTCACATCATTCATTTCAAATAGGAATAAATAGTAACTCATTTCTTATAGGGACGTTCTTTATTCATTTTATTGTGTCAATAGCATTTCCAGTTCACTTCTCATGTATCAATCACATAAGCATTTTATTATTCAACTGTTTTATTTGTTTTAGCATCATTAAACATGAGCAACATTATCAATTCATTCTCAGATGTTAATTAACATTAGAAGTTCAATATTCATGTGTTATTCATTTCAAACATAGCCAACATAAGCATCTCTATTAATCAGCAACTAAAGCATGGGACATTTAGGAACATAACATAGCAACATAGTACACCATTAATTTTATTAAGCATAAAAGAGTAGGAGAGAAGGGACAGATCCACTCACATGCACAATTGGTCTTCCTGCTCCGATCACATATATGCTTAATGGGTCCTCCAGAGATGGTTTAACACAAAGCACAATAATCTCCACTTGATAGCCCCACCAGCGAGCCATGTTTTATACTTCATCCCAATTCGGCCAACTCAGAGACTACATAATTCTCAATTCTTTTGATTTCCAACACAAGTCACGGTCCAATACTCTGATCGCATCCAACAAGCCAACCAAATGCCTCGCACGGAGCGGGGCATTGCAGGTCCCTCTTTACCTCTTTCTACTTTCGACCTCTCTCTACTCTCTCTTCTTCTCTTATCCCTTCTCTCTTTATTTTTTTCAAAGCTTTGGAAGAATGGTTAGTTGGGCTTTAAATATGAGTTTGGGCCTTAAGCCAATAGTAAAATTTCTATTTAGATTGAATGGTTTTTGGGCTATTTTATTTTTGGTTTATATTTTGATTAGGCTTGGGGGTTAGCAAATGTATTTCTAAAGATAAGAATAAATTGGGGTTTGAAATAATTTATGGGCCTTCATACTTATAAGTATATATTTTGAAATTAAGGCATATTTTGGTATAGCAAATGACTTTGGGCTTAAAGGTTTATATTTTTCAAATAGAAATACGAGTATTTTTAATATAGAAATTTATATATAAAAGTTTCTAATAAGTAAATACTTTCTAGATGTCATTTTGACTAAATAAATTATTACAGTATTCTTCTATTTTAAAATATAATTTCTGACTAAGTAAATTATTATATTTTACATAATTGGGTTTTAGCCTTAAACTAATTTTTTTCTATATTTTATAATTTTTACTAATAAAAATATAGTTTTTAAATATTATAAATATTTCCTAAAATAGTATATATATTTATTTACACAAAATCCTTAGTTGTCAAATCTTGATCATAATTAATTGTGCATTCCTATTTCCTCACGAATTTGAACCCCTTTACATCGACCATGGCTATTGGACAAATCTGGATATTGTCAGATCGTCACACCACCCTCAGGCAAGATACCTTACCATATTAGTTTTTATTTACTTTATCTCATCATATGCATTTATTTATTTATTTATTTATTTATTTTATGCAATATATATTGTTCTTCCAAATCGTACTTAGATGCCAATAGTTGCTAGTCTTTTTTTTCTATGCATATTGTCATAGAGTTAATAGATTGTCTTTTGTTTGTGCTGTATTTATTGGCCTTGACACCTGTGTTCCACGAAGTCGCGAGTTATATATAGATTCGAACTTGTGTACCGACTACGCATCGGTGCGTACATGCCGTACGTTAGGTTATAACTTCTAATAGAACTTGCATGATTAGTAGACTTAGCAATTATTTGGGATATATATTGTGGATACAACATAGATAGGCATGGGGTGGGGAGGACAGTTCCTTAGCGTATGGGCTACCATGCATATTACTTTTTTGTGACCATATGCTCCGCCGGAGATGCGGGTTGACGATCCTATGTTTACCGATGGCCCCTGACGTTCGAGAATGCGTTATGCTTTCAGGCCCATGGTACCCAAGTGGGGACTATGTCAATCCCATTTAGCTAGAGAGCCTATGCGTTGGAGGTTTGTTCTTAAAAGTGCATAAGTGACCTTTATCAATTTAGGTATATGTACTTTTTGTATAGTTTTGTATTTATACCCAATCATAGCTTAGAACAGTATTTTGTCTTGAACTAGTTGTCACGCCCAAGTTATGCAGAACTGTTCGTCCTTGCTAGGGCGTGATGCTACGCGAGCCAAGGTTGCGTCCGTGCAAGGCAATTCCATAACGGCCAATTACAGCAGCTTGCGACAGGGTCGTCACACAGAAGTCCCAAGCAGAGAAGTTGAATAATCAGTAAGTTGACAGCGAAAAGTTGAAACAAACACAAGGCATACAAATAGCTCTTTTATTAATATTGAAACAAGGGTTACAAATATAGCACGAGGCCAAGATTACAATACTCAGTCTCATTCTTCCTCACAATACAAGTCACTATGCTCTCTCTCAACTCTCAATACATTGAATACATAGGTGCCCCTTCGACTTGTAACTTGAAGGTGCTTCAAACAGGCGACGTCAATACATTATGTCCCGTATAGGTGAAGACTTCAACGCGGCCGCACACCTCGAAACGCTAAGGAACTCCATGCCTCAGCACATCCAAGTGAGCTCTGCCTCAAACGAGCAGGTATATGTTACTTGGGCATGAAAACAAGTGGGGTGTCAGTACACAACCATACTGGTGGAATAGCATCTCACTTGCCCAAACAAAAACTAACACGTTCATTTAATATGTGCAACTTTTATCCCTTCGATTGTCTTTCTAATCTTTCCTTAGGATCAGCTTTAGGACATAGACTCCTGACTTATTTCGTGTCTCTAGACCATCACCTTGCCTCGCACCGATAAGTTACTTGCCATGTGCCTCTAGACCAGTCTTGTGCCAACAACATCAACGTGTCGACTCGTGCTTGCCTTTTTGCCTCATACTTTGAGACACAACAACATGGTCGTACCATAAACTTTGTTCGTGCTTCCACATCCATTCCTAGCCTCACAACTCAATGTGACTTAACCAAACTTTGTCTTATGGTCCTTCTTGACTTAAACTCAGAACGACTGTCCCAACTTGGTGAAACTTGTGTAGACCACTCAAACACGATGCCACATCTCATGTCTAAGCACGTGTCTTTACGTATAGTCAAGTCTTAGGCTTCATAAAACTTATGGTACAGTACAAACATTTCTCAATTCATTTATGTCATAGTTATACTCCTTGCAACTCAACTGACACCGTACATGCAGATTGCCGCTCAGCACACCACTTATCTATATGAAAGGTCACTAGCATGACAAGCTATCATGGACATAGCTTGGATAGACAGCGGGTCCTTCAATGCAAGGTAACGAGCCCCAAGAAAATTCTTTGACTATCCTGGTGCGGTATAATCCAACACTGCTATAACATCTTCCCCCTAGGTCGACCTAATCCTGGCACCCCAACGTAAATCAGTCGAGGAAGAAATTATTGCGCACAAGTTATAGGACGACTCGAACCATACTTGGCAAAACGTGCATCGGAACCATGAGACTCCCAAACGAGGGACCACTTCATACCTTGCAAAATGTGTATTGGAACCATATTATGCAAACCGTGCATCGTTGGAGACTCCCAAACGAGGGACCGCCTCGGCGAGAAACAAAAACATAAACTTTACATTCTTTAAAACTAAGGGAACGGATACTACATAGCCTTTCTACTTAACTTGAACGAAATGTGTTCCATTACGTGTCGTAGACCGTGGCATACCGATCATGGAACAACTGCCTTAACTGATTGTGTTCCATATGACAATTCTGTCCAAGTCATATTCTATATGACGAACCTTGAAACTGTGGAAATACGTGGCTATATAAAGCCGTAGAACCGTAGGACCGTGCACGTGTTCAACTTGAACAACCGAGTTCTTTGAGTGCCTTAACCCATGGTATCTTCTATAAGACTAACCGTGAGACCATAGGATATTTTTGATATGATAGGTAATGAGATCATGGAGTGTGTCTGCTATAACATCAAGTCGATAGCTCATGGCATAACTCATCTTAACCAAATTCGTGTGTGGTCAAAAGACCCAATACCAACTTTGAAAGCCACCATGGAGTGAATTCTAAAAATCAACTTAGCCATTCCAAGTTCTATATCACGACTCGAGACCACGGGATTATTCCCTTAGCTGTCTTTTATTATCAAGCCTACTCGGTGTATTGAAAACAATAGTTTATTAGTGTAAAGGCCAAGCAAAGGAAAGTTCGTTGAAGCCGCCCACCTGAACGAGGAGTCACCTCGACCGTGCGAAACTTTGAGCAAGTCGTTGCATGGCTAAGTCCAAATGTCGTTGTGTTTTGATTCTCCAATTGAACTGAGCTGGAGGGGGCATTACATTATACACCACTCAAAATAAGTTTCGTCCTCGAAACTTACTGAGTACATACTCATCGACTCGTCATTCGATTCAACATCCAATGGTTCTCGCAAACACTCTGTGTATGCATTTCTCCAATCCAAGCTACGCTTGCACCTTGTTTATTGTTCACCTCGAACAACTATATCTCAAACTTAGGGCATTATACTCATTGCGCACAGGGACGACTTAGTTCTAGGGCAAACCATTAGACCTTTTCAATAATTTTTGAATCAAAATTTATCAAGTCATTCATTCGTCGCCTCTTAGTCGAAACCAAATGCTACTTCTACTTACCCAATCCCTGAAACCTGACTTGCATTATTACCTAAATCAATATTCAAGTTCATTTCAAATCTATTGATCGTACTACCATCAATATTTTTCTTTGAAGCCCATGATTTCAAAATCTTTGATACCGTTCCGTTTCTTTAGTCTTACTTGAATTCAACGTATCAATTAGTTGGATCGTGCACATATTTAAGGCATCCCCAAAATATATGCATTTTAGCCAAGCCTCGTGATAGTGAATCCAATTCCACATATTTGATTCATCCTATTAATCCTAAAATTAATCGTACAGATGCTACCTCTTAAAATAGGGACGTCTTGCCTAACCGATATGTCATCTCTCCAGGCTAAAGCCAACGTCAGTATTGGAATCACCATTCCGAAACAATAATATCAACATTGATCCCAATTCTAAGGTCAAACCAAAGTTGATAATACGGGGCTTTCTACCCAAGCTCGTATCACTGCGATTTCTAAACTTTGAGCATATATTCTCCTATTCGCACTTGCAACACTTAGTTCAAGGGGTCCGAGTCCATCAGCTAAGTCATCCTACGGTAAGTTCTACTCAACTAATTTATCAGCATATCAATATTGCACATCCAAAAATAATTCACGTAGTCTATCTCTTCGAACATGTTCAATATAATTCACCTATCCATCCTATCCATGTCAAGTACACCACGACATGATTTGTCACTAAACCTTAATTCTCATACCATATTCCCTAAGTCGTTTAACATAATTTACATATTCGATCATGAAGTCGTCTAGTATAACAATATGTCACATCCCAATGTCCCACTAGTCCGATTATCCACTCTGGATATAAAATCACCATGCCAACTCTCCTGCAGGATAATCGTCCACCTCGGGGCATAACTCTTGCTTCTAGACTAATTCATTCTCGACACGCATATTGGATCTACTCAATCCTCAAACTTACTTATCGTACAAGTCCAAATAAACCTCGAATTCACCTTTGCATCAAACTACAAGTCAAAATAATTCAATTGCCACACCCTGATCTCCCGCAAGTTCGACCATCACCGTTGGACATGAATCACCATGCCAGTACTCCCGCAGAATGATCGCTCTAATCCGACATGACGCATGTGCGAGGCTGGAGTTGTGCTTGTATAAGATAAGAATTTCAACGTTGTGGTTATCATCGAAACAATCAAGACAGTTTCATTTTCATCCAAGTAATATATCAATCCTCAATTCCTTTATCATCAAATCTGTCAATATTTTTTATTCACATAGTCTGAGCACTATTTATTCAAGTCATCCAATCATTCATCACTATCAAATCCTAAGTATAGCATCCATCTGAACAATAAAATTTTATACGATCATCCTTCCTCGAATTAGAGTACCCCCGAGTTATCGTACATCGATCTTTGATACGCCTCAAAACCATCGATGATATACATAACCTGACGATCTTCCTTTACAACAAACTTCGAGTCTTACAACTGATGCTATCATCCAAACTGGATATACCATGATCTCCTCGATATTGAACATCAATTTCGATAATTATCCCTCGAACTAGTTACATGGTCAATTCATTCAAACCCAAAATCACGTATGTTCATCTGTCTATCTTAAGTCATCAAGCAACATATTTCCCAAATCCTTAGGGTCATTCTCATAAATTTAAATCATTTCCATGAACGCTAACTTCCAATCATGCTAACTTTTCGTATACGATTCATCGACTGAGTCATCCGTTCATTACACCTTAACTTTTTGCGATTCTATCGATTTGCTATTTCTATCAACATTTCATACTCAACGCAATCCTGGCGATGCACGTCGTCTTTGCGTTTGTTTGAATCAACTCGTACTAACTATCTAAAGTCACGATTACTTTGAGTACTCTTTCTAAGGCTTTGCATAGCCGTGTCGCTTGCTGATAGACTCATTGGTACCCGTATCCTCAATCGACGAGGCTATCCCATACACCACTCAGGGATGAAGTCATTCGATAAATCCTCAAAACAAACTTCGAATCACAATTGATTTCTTTGAATCTCCATTCGAACCATTTCTCAAATTTCAAGCACGTTCATCTATATCGCATTAACGATATCATCTTCTCGATCATACCTCAACCGATAGTTATCCTACATACTCAATCGAGTCCAACTTATTCTTATCCAAAATGAATTGAATCTCGTACACAACTTTGCTAAGGTCAACACAATTCTTAGTGTATATGCCCAGCCCGACTTATCCAACCGTGCATTACGTGAAACCATCTTTATTCAACCAAATTTTCCTTCGTAAGATTTTACAAAATATATAGAGTCATTGTATGGAACATCCAGCATAATATTGAGAGAGAGCGCATCAACGACATCGATTACGAAAATAATATCTAGTACGAAGCCATCAGAGTTAAAAAAATTAATAAAAAATCTAAGTACGTAAAGTCGTGCTCTGATACTATTATGTCAGGTCCCAGTTTCGTAGAATCGTTCATCTTCGCTAGGTCATGATGTCGTATGAGCCTAGGTTGTGCCAGCACAAGGCAATTCCATAACGGTCGATTACAGCAGCTTGCGACAGGGTCGTCGCACAGAAGTCCCAAGTAGAGAAGTTGAATAATCAGTAAGTTTTCATCGAAAAGTTGAAACAAACACAAGTCATACAAATAGCTCTTTTATTAATATTGAAACAAGGGTTACAGATGTGGCACGAGGTCAAGATTATAACACTAAGTCTCACTCTTCCTCACAGTACAAGTTACTCGGTTCTCTCTTAACTTTTAATACATTAAATACATAGGTGCCCCTTCGGCTTGTACCTTGAAGGTGCTTCAGATAGGCGATATCCATACATTATGTCGCATATAGGTGAAGACTTTAACGTAGTCGTACGCCTCAAAATACCAAGGAACTCCATGTCTCAGCACAGCCAAGCGAGCTCTGCCTCGAGCGAGCAGGTACCTATTATTGGCGTATGAGAACTGGTAGGGTGTTAGTACACTAACACAACCGTACTGGTGGGCTAGCATCTCATTTGCCCAAACAAAAACCAACACGTTCATTCAATATGTGCAACTTGTATCCCTTCGATTATCTTTCTAATCTTGCCTTAGGATTAGTTTTAGGACAGACTCCTGGCCTATTTTGTGTCTCTAGACCCACCTTGTCCCGCACTGATAAGTTACTTATCCTTATGCCTCTAGACCATTCTCGTGCCAACAATATTAACGTACCGACTCGTACTTGTCTTTTTGCCTCATACTCTGAGACACAACAATATGGTCGTGCCATAAACTTTGTTCATGCTTCAACATCCATGCCGAGCCTCACAACTCAATGTAACTTAACCAAACTTTGCCTTACGGTCCTTTCTGACTTAAACTCGGAACGACTATCCCAACTTGGTGAAACTTGTGTGGACGACTCAAACACGATGCCACATCTCGTGCCTAAGCACGTGTCTTTACGTATAGTCAAGTCTTAGAACTTATAAAACTTATGATGCAGACCGTGTACATATTTCTTGACTCATTCTTGCTGCAGTTATACTCCTTGCGACTCAACCGATACCGTGAATGCGGATTATCGCTCAGCACTCCACTAATCTATATGAAATGTCACTAGCATGACAAGTCATCATGAACATAGCTCGGATAGACGACTAGTCCTACAATAAAAAAAAGCGAGCCCCAAGGAAAGCCCTCGACTATCCTGGTGCGGTACAATCCAGCACTACTATAACGTCTTCCCCTAGGTCGACCTGACCCCGGCGCCCCGGCCTAAATCAGTCGAGAAAAAATCTTTGTGCACAAGTTGTCCATGACCATGCACCTACGAGAACATCTAGACTCACGTAAATATATGACCTAATTTACGGTACGACTCGAACCATACTTGGCAAATCATGCATCGGAACCATAAAACTCCTAAACGAGGGACCGCCTTATACCTTATAAAACGTACATCAGAACCATGTGACTCCCAAACGAGGGACCGCCTCATACCTTGTAAAATTTGCATTAGAACCATATTATGCAAAACATGCATCGTTGGAGACTTCCAAACGAGGACCACCTCAGTGACAATTGGTCGCATGAACTTTCCATTCTTTAAAATCCAGGGAATGGCTACTACATTGCCTTCCTACTTAACTTGAAAAAAATGGGTTCCATTACGTGTCGTAGACCATGGCATACCTATCATTGGAACAATAGCCTTAACTCATTATATTCCGTGTGACACTCCGCCCAAGTCATATTCTATATGACGAGCCTTGAAATCATAGAAACACATAGATATATAGAGTCGTAGAACCGTGGGACCGTGCACATGCTCAACTTGAACAACCAAGTTCTTTGAGCGCCTTAACCCATGGCACCTTCTATGAGACTAACTGTGAGACCGTGGTATATTTCTACTATGATAAGTAATGAGATCATGGAATGTGCATGCTATGATATCAAGTCGATAGCCCGTGGCATAACTTATCTTAACCCAATTCGTGTTTGGTCAAAAGACCTAGTGCCAACTTTGAAAGCCACCGTGGAGTGAATTCTAAGAATCAACTTAACCATTCCAAGTTCTATATCACGACTCAAGACCATAGGATTATTCTCTTAGCTATATAGGTTCCTCTCTTTTATTATCAAGCCTACTCAGTGCATTAAAACACAGTAGTTTACTAGTGTGAAGGCCAAGCAAAGGCAAGTTCACCGAAGCTGCCCACCTGAACGAGGAGTCGCCTCAATCGTACGGGACTTCGAGTAAGCCATTGCATGGCTAAGTCCAAATGTCGTTACATTTTGATTCCTTCGGTTGAACTGAATGGGACGGGGCATTACACTAGTGTACCACACCTTGTCCTTGTGTAGTTGTAGGTGTGGCTCACTACTTCGGTGATAATATTGAACCATGTTGTGATCCAAATTCTACTGGATTATGGCACGAAAAAGTATTTCATCCCGGAATAGGATGCCACCTCCTGTCCTTGTTTAGTTATGGAGGTGGTGCACTATTTCGAAGATGGAATATTAGACTATGTTGTGATCCAAATTATTATTGAGCAGTTTATATTCTGTTATATGGCATATTTTTTTTGTATCTTGTTACGTTTCTCTAAGGACCCGATGATCTCTTCAGGTATAGACGATCGATAGTATCCCAAGGAGTACGAATTTCGGACTTTACTCTTACACTACCAAAATATAGTAAATTAGCGACGGCACATTAGCGACGAAAAATTTCCGTCGACGTTAGCGACGGATTTGCGACAAATAACCGACGGCGTACCGACGACAAGTCGATACAATTTTTATTTTATTTTAAGGGAAAGAAAAGGCCGCTCATCCGTCGCTAGGACGTCGGAGATATAGCGACGGATAATTAGCCGTCGCCATGCAGTCGATTATTTGGCTGGAATTGTTGAGAGAAATGGCGGGACAATTCTTCGAAGACGTAGCGACGGATGTTCCATCGACAAGTATCAAAAAAAGCGACGGCCTAGCGAGGGTTTTATCCGTCGCTAGTCCGTCGCTAAATAAAGGGGCCCAGACTTAAATTGAAATGACGGAGGGAACTTTTCATTCCTCCCAAATTTTATTCTCTCTCCTCTCTCTCTCTCTCTCTCTCCCGCGGCGGTCGGCGACCTCACTCTCCTCTCTCTCTCTCTCCCGCGGCGGTGATCGGCGACCTCTCCTCTCTCTCTCCCAAAGGTAATCTCTCTCTCTCTCTCAGTGGTCGTGGGTGTCGTGGGCTGTCGGGAGTGTCGTAGGCTGCGGGGGCGGCGGAGACTGCAGGGGTGGCACGCGTGGGACAGCACGAGGCTGTGGCGGGCGGCGGGGGGCAGCGCGCTCCGGGGCAGCGGAGGACAGCGCGGGTGGCGCACGCAGGGCAGCGCGGGGCTGGGGGGCGACGGGGGATGGAAGGTGCGGCGGGGGGTAGGAGGGGTGCTGGCGCGCGCGGGGCTGCGGGAGGTGACGGGGGGCAGCGTGCTCCAGGGCAGCGGGGGGCGATGGGGGTGGCGCGTGCGGGGCAGCGCAGGGTACAAATACAATGAGTAGTATCGGCGATATGACAAACCCTAGTCTAAGAAATAGGATATCGGCGATATCTGTAGTATCGGCAGTTTCAGATCGGAGTATCAGATTTTTTGGTATTGGGAAACAAATAATTATCGGTAGTATCGGATTCTTTTACATGCTTTGACAACCTTATTATGCTTTCAACCTAGGTTCACAATATCGGTAACCCAATACCTTACCCTAATAAGGTAACCCAATACCTTACCCTAATAAGGTAAACCCAATACCTTAGCCTACAATAGGGTAAACCACTTTATCTTAATGGTGAAGGTAAAACCAATATCCTAAGCTACCAACATTAGAATCCTAAGATACAAACATACCACTCTAATATCTAACTTCTAACCATCTATCTAACTATCAATATAAATTCTAACATCTATCTATACACTAATTCTAACATCTACTAGCTAACTCACATCTCTAACTAACCAACATATTCTAATATACTACTTGGTATCTCAAGTTACCAAGTATCTTAACTCTAATATATGAATATCTAACTTAATCTCTAAAACTAAGATACTATACATATCCTATATATATCTATCTAAACTCTAAGCTATCATATCAAAACACACACTCTAATACACTACCATATAACATATAAGCTATCTAACTTATATCTACTAACCTCATTCTAGACCCTAACTTATTACTAACCATCTAACCGACTATCTTATACTTATAGTATCCTTATCCCAATATACTAACTAGTAGTAGGATACCAACATATATTTTCTAAATAACTCTAACATATGTCATAGATAACTAACAAAGACCCCCAATGTCGGCATCGGTCAATATTTGGTATCGGTCGGTATCGAATCGGAACATGCCAAACCGTATCGGTATCGGCCGTATCGGATCAGTATCGACCAATACTTTAAAGAAAATACAATATGACAAACCCTAGTTTAAGAAATAGGATGAGAAAGTCTATTGTATATATATATTTTTTTATATATAATATATATATATATATATATATATAATATATATATATATATATATATATAATATATATATATATATATATATATATATATATATATATATATTATATATATATATATATTATATATAAAAAAAAATATATATATATATATATATATCAAGGTTCAAAGTATCGGTATCGGAATCGGTATCGGACTTCTCCTATGAGTATTGGTATCGACAATATCGATAGTATCAGACTATCGGACTATCGGTATCGGTATCGGTATCGAACTATCGGTATCGCACTATCGGTATCGCACTATCGGTATCGGTATCGCACTATCGATATCGGTATCGAACTATCGGTATCGGTAGCAAACTATCGGTATCAGTATCGGTATCCGTATGTACTTAGTATCGATCGTAGCAGATTAGTATCGGTATATCGGTTTGGTATAGGTCGTATCGGATGGTATTGACCTTAGTGAATTGGTATCGTCCTATCCGATATGTATCGGCCGTATAGCTAGGATTCGTACCGGATCGATAAGGCCGGTACGAATTCTAGCTATGCGGCCGATACATATCGGATAGTATAACGCCCCAGTCCCAAAATACGTAGGACTAGGAACGTAGACATGCCAGCCGTATAATAAAAGCTGTAAAATGCAGTAGAACCATAACTAATCTCATCCACACAAAATAAAAGAATAAAAAATATCATATAATGAATATGAATTGTCTTGATACAATATGTTGGGCGGAGACAAATCCACTACCAACAAGTAAACGAAAAATACATGTGAAAAGAATTAATTTTTGGCGAGCGAAGCGAAGACGATCCAAGTGCAATCATCCTTAAGAAATAGAGAGGATCACGGCTAGAGCTAGAGCACCTGCGAAAGACAAGAGCACACACCTGGCGAGATAACCAGGTCCTCAGAGGGACGTAATAAGACACATAATATCATGCCATATAAATTGAATAAATATTGCTCAAATAAATAAGTCAATTGAATTACAACATGGTCCAATACACACCTATTGAACTAGCTTACCATCCTCCCAACCAAACAAGGATAGGAGATGGTAAACTAATTCACGATGACGTATCTTTCCATGCTATGAATCCAATATGGTATCCGGATCCCAACAAGGTTCAATACCTTCTCATCGAAGTAGTAAGTCACACCTACAACCAAACAAGGACAAGATGTGACGAACTAATCTGCGACAAGTTATTGTTCCAAGCTACGGTAAGATACAAGTACCCAAACCAAGAGTACTCGTACCTAACAGATAAAGGCGCCTAACCAAATCTAAGTGAATGCATTTTAAGAACAGTTCATGGTCGCATGACTACTGGGTCAAGTCAGGAAAATACCAATGCAGTACCTCAGTAGCGAGTCACAACACCATATACTATTCCTCAGTATCGAGCGAGTCTATAGCATATAGTCTACCTATCGTTCCTCAGTAGCGAGCGAGTCTATGATAGATAGGGTGGTAGTCAACTTCCAATCATGTTCTTCCCGCCTAATGCCAACTCATAACTGCTAAGTCTTCTAGCATGTAATTCTATTAGCAGTTATTTCCTAACGCACGGCTTATACGTACTGGTGGCCAGCCAATCACGCATGTTCGAGTCCTATATGTGACTCACAACAACGTGGTATAAACGTGTCAAGGCCTATGAATGCAACACATAAGGTGGTCCCTTAAATCTAGGTTTATTGTGTAAGAAAAATAATACATAGCAGAAAATATAAATGAACAGTAAGTTCTAACAGGTTATGCCATGTATCACAGTTTATTTTGCATAAAGAAAATAATGAATAATGCATGAAATATGAGCTAAATAAATAAACAGCAAATGGCAAGGTGTCTTGCCTGGTAGGACGCCTGGTGTACTGCAATGATCGAGGTAGCAAGAACAACGACTTCGGTGCAACAACTTATGCAAGAGGACCTCTATTGGCAGTACGGATGGTTCCACCGAGTCTAGGAAGGTCAATTTAGTTAGGGTCAATAGGTGGAAAGAAAGAATTGGCAAGGGATAGGAAGATTGGGCTTAGTCTTGGACATGAGATTGATCGATAGAATTTGGATAAATAATATATATAATTTTAGAAAATTATTTATAATAAATGAGAACTTATATTTTTTCAAGTTAAAAATAGTGTTTAGATAAATACTAAAATATAAAAGAAACTGTGTTCCCAGAAAACTCTTAAGTTTGTAGAAATACAATTTAGGTAGAAAACTATATTTTTTCCAAAAATATTTTAAGAGAAACAAAATAATTATAGAAAATTATTTAATGCTAAAATCTATATTTGTAAAACTATAATTTTTTCAAATAGTTTACCTTAAATAAATAAAAAATTTACAATAATATATCTTAGCCTATAATATTGTTGTTACCAATAATAAAAACAGTTTTTATGAAATTTATCTATTTTGGCTAGTAAAGCAATTAAAATAATAATTGGTACTAATAGTACAATAACAAGGATATAGTAAATAATATTTTAAATTATTTATCAAATATTACATACTGTATAACAAAGATCTTGGTAAAAATAACCCAATTAGGAAAACATCAACAACATTAATAATAATAATAATAATAACTACAGTAATAACTCTATCCAAGTAGTAGTAATAATAATAATAACAATAATAATAATAATAATAATATTAAGAACTACAGTAATAGAGTCCAACTCGTGCTTCCTCGGGAAGCATTTACCTAACAAATAAAAATATAAAAATATAAAAAGAATGGATAAAAAAAGAGACTGAGAGATGGGGAGGGATCCAGAGAGAGGAAAGCTGGAGAGAGAGAGGGAGCTGCGGGAGGCTGGTGGGCGACGCCGGCGGCGGTTGCGCGGAGCGGCGGCCAGGGAGAAGGAGAAGGGGCGACGCCGGCTCGCGGAAGAACAGCGATCGCGGCAAAGACGCGGCGGCGGAAGGAGCAAAGATGGAGGAACGGGTTCGATCGGCGGTGGATGGTGAGCGCAGCGGCGGAGCGGCACAAGAAGGCGGCGGACGCGGCTCCAGGCGGAGGGTTTAGAGGAACGGGGAGGAGTTCGAGACTGGCACGGCGTGCGGAGGTCGACGCACGCGCGACGACGGTCAGAGAGAGGGGCGGAGGCCGTGGCAGCGAGAGTTAGTCGGTGACGGCGACTGGAGGCGGCGCTGCGGGGCGGAGTGGTTGACATAGAGAGTTCGGGGCGGCAGGTGAGTACGGTGGTGGTGATTTTCTTTCTGATTTCTTTTTAGGGGTTTAGCTGGGTGTTTGGGAGGTGGCACCGTCCAAAGTGTCCGGAGACGGTTTGGATGGTGTTTTGGTGGTCTTGGCAAGGGGTGGGTCAGTTTCGACAGGGAGAATGTGGCGGTTGACAGGTTGGCCGGGGGAGCTCCGGTGGGTCAGGGCTATTGGCGCTAGGGCTGGGGCTCGGCCGGTCGATGTGGTGGTATCTGGGTGTGACGGTGGCGATGGAGAGAGGAGCAAGGTGACGGTGGACCTAGGTTTGTCTGCAGTAACACCGGCGGGGAGAGTTGGGTCGGCCGTAGGTGTGTTGTTGGTTTTGTGGGGGTGGTCAGGAGGTGGCATGAAGTCGGGTTAGTACGGGGTCAACGGTTCCAGTGGCCGAGGAGAAGAAGGTTGCGGGTCTGGCCGCAGGTGCTCCATGGTGGAGGAGACGACAGGCAGGGTCGGTCGGGGAGTCGTGGCGGCTGGCTCCTGATCGGAGATGGGCTGGGAGGAAGCTGCGAGTCACGAGGGTCGTCGACAGGTAGTTGGTCATGGTTCCGACCAAATTAGGGTTAGAGTTTCGAGAATTGTGTCCTGCGAGACACGGGTGGAGTCGAAGTCGTATCGGGGATGTGTCCGACAAGAGGAATTGATGTAATTGTAAAAATAGAATAAAATTTTGGATGGGGAACACGGACACAATGCACGTTTATTTGTGGTGGAAATTTGTGGAGAAATAATGAATGATAGAAATTGGAGGAGTACCTGCCTATTTATAGAATGTGGGAATTCCTAATTAGCTAAGAATTATGATTCATTTAAACCCAATTAGATAATTCTCTACTTAATTTAAATCAATAATTAAATCCAAATTCAAATTAAATTCCAATTTAAAACCAGATAATCTAAACTCAATTTAAGTATAAATTCTATCTTCTAACTATTTAAATTAAATCCAAAAATCAAATCGAGATTTAAAATGGCCACCATAAATTCAAATATATATTTTCTAAAATTACTAATAATAATAATTTCGAAAATTACATTATCATTTAAAAATAAACTAATAAGTAAGTATGAAATATATGTATGCACGAAAAAAATATTTATTAATAATAACTGTTTTTACGAAAGACTTTTTACAATAAAATAAATAAAATAACGGACTTGGAAATGTTGGTATGATAGCTAAAATAATTATTACATATATTATTTTGAAACTATAAAATAGAAAAAAAAATATTTTTCTAAAAATATGTATGCTCGCACATATTCGCACTCGTCGAGCAATTTCAAAAAATAAAATTTTCGTGCGCGACGTACAATACGACTACGCGACGTAAAATACAAAATTTTAAATCAGTACCAAATTTAATAAAAAAATTATTAGAAATTTAGTGGTTTTATATCCTACCCAACTTAAAAGAATTTCTTCCTCGAAATTAAGAATTTGCAGGGGGGTGAGAAGGCACAACGGTAGATAGAAGGGTTCCTTAAAGAAGTTTATATGGTCGTAGTCTAGGTTAAGGATATGATTATGAGACGATTGTAATCACTTCTTAAATTTAAGTGATTAGAAAGTCAATGTGAAACCCGTAATTTTCTAAATTATTTTAAATCATTTAGTCGTGTGTTTGTGAAGTTAATATTAGTATTATTAAATCATTGAAATGTAAAATTCTTTTCAAAAATATTTAAACACAGATTTTTGATTGTCAGCCCAGACCTTAACCCGAATTGAAACATAAAGTATTTTAAAAAAAATTTAATTTAGTTGTCATTCATATCATTATTTTAGCTACATGTTAGAAGCCCGGAATTAATTGAGTTTTATTTAAGCCTTTGTATTAGAAGCCCAAGCTTCTAAAGCCCAAACCCAATTAGTTTGCTTATATCCATACCCATTTAGCTTATATACCCATTAAGGCTATATTTTAATCCATTAGTTTTGAGAGGGAAGGAAACTTTCCATTCTCTTCATTCTCCTTACTGTTGGTTCTTTGAGAGTTACCAAAGGCTCTTCAGGAGCTTGGCCGACCCTCGGCCGATCGCCTCCCCGTAACCTCCGGCAACTCCTCCTTTCCTTTCCGAATGGTCGTGGCTCTCCAACTTTGGTAACTCCTTCCCCTTTCTTCCTATATAAACCACCATTTCCCACCACCATCTTCACCACCATCTCTTTTTCCCCCAAATTCTCCAAGCCCTAGCCTTCCTCCACCCGATCCCGGCGAACCCGACCCCTGGCCGACCCCCTCTGGCCGGCGCACCCCTTCCGTAGCCGCCGCCCCATCGCCCGCCGTTCCCGGGCCGCCCGACCCCCTCCTGTGCGAGTGTCCGGCCCCGTTACGCTGCTGGCCGATGTTTCTCTGTCTCCGGCGAGCTTCCGAACGTGACCCGCTGTCCGATCCATTCTCGAGAATTATCCCGCGGCTCCCTGACCAACGGATATTGGGTAATTTCTGTGTAATCACAGTAGTTCATCCCTCCCTGGTGTCTGTGATGATAATTTTGGTCTACAAATTTCTTCGAAAATTTGGTTTTCGGTTGCGTGCTTGGTTTCGAAATTTTTTGAAACCACTGTTATATGTTATTTCTGTGGTTTTCTGGATTTCTGTGTGTTCTGTGGTTTCTTTGAGATATTTCGGAAATTTCGAGGGAGTTGGAAATGATTTCTGGAATTTTCGGGTTAGTTCTGATGGTTTGGAATTTTTCGAGGAACTTTCGAAAAAATTCTGTTGGTTGCTGTGATGTTTCCAAGATGGTTTCGGAATTTCCAAATAGTTTTGGGTTTTCCGAATACGTCTCGGGAACGTAATTTTTCTGTATATAAATTCATATATATATTTGGTTCTCTTGATTCGGGACTTATATTGGAGTTTGTTGGCAAATTTCCCAGTTTTTGGGTTGACCGAAAATAGAGAAAGTGCTGTCGAATTTTTCTATAATATCTAAATATGATTTTAAAAAAAATGGTTTTTCGGAAAAGAATATTATTTTGAATTTTTAGGCGACGACCGTATTGGTCAATGGGCCCTGGCTAAGTGCAAACGAAACCGGTTTCGCCCGGACGTTGAGTATTAGCCTATATGACGATTGGACCAATATCTGAGACTTATTATTAAATTCATTTTAATTTAATTGTAGGATTTTTAGAGACTAGCAAATGTCTTCTTCTTATTTAAATTTATGTAAAAAGGTCTGTAATAGGACATAAGCCCATTTGTTTATTCCTGCTGTGAGAAAGTGTAATAGCTTAGGTGTTATTTTGTTTTCTTTTATTCTCTGGTTGATTTTTCTGTCATGAGAACGTAGTATAAAACAATAATTATTTATTTTATTTTAAAAAGAAAAATAATAAATGTTTTATCACTTAAAAGTTAAGTTGTAAAATTTTTAAATAGAAATTCATGTATTTCTCATTAAAAAGGAAAATCTTAGTTTTATATTTATAGAATACTAAGTTTTTCCAAATAAATCAATAAATACAATTTTTCTAGAAATTAAATATAAATTGATGTTTTATAATTATAACACACCGATAATCGCGTTTTGCTTGTGTTAGCTAAATAAAGATTAAAATTGACTAGGACAAATTAGAGATTGAAACTAGCACATCTAGTATGGCAATTTTGGAATCTAAGACCGACTTCTTGATTGTAGGATTTCGAGGACAAATCTGAAATTCAATCTCGGAGTCATTACCCTCATTCCAGTCAAAACCAAGGCAAGTACATTTTGTGTTAGTTTACAATTATTTAATAATCGTTTTATTGCAAGTTTAAACCACAATGCAACGTGGAACTCTCTCTGAGAGCACTGACTAATTTACTGTTGGGTATTGGGGGAGTAGTGTAATGAGTATGATCACATCCAAAGCAATAACTTAGAATTATATTAGCTTACCCCTCATACACACGGGGATAAGCCATATCATTTACTGTACAACCTAATCCGATCATATTCATTGCCTATTCACATCACAATATTTTAACTGCTGGAGAACTGTTTATTTTAAATTGTTTAAAAGTGCATAACTCTATTATTATTTCAATTGTTGGATTATCATGAATTGTACTTTGCTCCCTCCTGACTGGAGACCCAATATTTTAGGTGTCACTGATGATTGCTGAGCTATAGCAATAGCTACTATGACCCAGCACCATTTTCTGCAGAGTTACCGGGACCCCTTTGAGGACGCAGATCCTGAGGCTGACGAGACAGCCATTCTAGCTAGTTCGAGTTTTTTTTATTAGAATTTTTGTAGACTTGAATTTAGTATTTCCTTTCAGCACTTTTAATTACTGATGTATTATATTTTGGTTGATTAATAAAAGTTTTAAAATTCCCGAATAATCAGTTGTGACAAATATATAGATGTTGTTGTTAATTACCTGCATGAGTGATATAGCTTATTATCGTCGTCTTAACAACGGTGCAGGCTGGGCATGATCCGATTCGACCCAAGAAATTGGGACCGGGTCGTGACAGTCAAGCTTGTAGATTTAGGGTCGAGGGAAAGGTCGAGTAATTCAAGACAAAGATATAGTTACATTGAGTGGTAACGGTGATAGGACAGTTAGAGGAAGTTCTAATATAATGCTTTCGTCCTTCTAAAATAGGTGAAGGCGAAAGCAATATAGAGTTAGAAGGAGACGTTATCGAATACGAATACGTGATTCAAAGACGATCGAATAATTTAAAAGAAATTGGCAAGGTAGTCGTGGATGGAATTCTAGAGGACAAGTTTAATTATGTTCCATCCACGTAGAATAATAGACAAAGGCGAACCAAAGTGCACTCGGTTGATCAGACCATCATGCACCGGTTCTGATTAGACAATACATTAGTGGATGCATCCAATAACATACGTCATGAACAAGCTTGATAAGGAATTTAGCTTGCAAAAACTAGGCTACATTAGCATCATTAGTCTAGATAGTAAAAATATAGGCACGATGGTAGATGAAATAAGAACAGATATGAATGGTCTAAGAGTCATAAGAATCTAAGTCTTGTTTATTCCTATACAATCATTCTACAGTTTTATTGACCAAGGCTTGGTTGACCAAATGGGTTAAATTCCTCTAGTCTCTATGGTCTAGATAATACTATTTATATTCTCTTAATGGTCAAGGGTGTGTTAGGTCGTGGGGTGTTCTACCCAACTTAAAAGAATTAAGCTAAGGGTGTTTAGGACATCTAACTAGAAGGGTCAATATCTAGCAAGCACGAAGGGAAGATAAGAATTATGATAGGAGGAATCAAGCAAGATGCAATCGATGAGATGAACTATAGTTCGAATATGGAATCGAAGAAGGATGTCAAGTATGTGGATGAGATCCTAGACTTCTAATCCTATTCGCAGGCTTGCTTGGTACGGTAAAGTAACCAAACAATTTATCTTGACCTGCATGGGTCACCACAAAAATATGTAACGCCCCAGTCCCAAAATACGTAGAACTAGGAACGTAGACATGCCAGCCGTATAATAAATATATGTAAGCTGTAAAATACAGTAGAACCATAACTAATCTCATCCACACAAAATAAAAGAATAAAAGATATCATATAATTATTATGAATTGTCTTGATATAATATGTTGGGCGGAGACAAATCCACTACCAACAAGTAAACGAAAAATATATGAGAAAAGAATTAATTTTTGGCAAGCGAAGCGAAGACGATCCAAGTGCAATCATCCTCAAAAAATAGAGAGGAGCAACGGCTATAGCTAGAGCACCTGCGAAAGACAAGAGCACACACCTGGCAAGATAACCAGGTCCTCAGAGGGACGTAACAAGACACATAATATCATGCCATATAAACTGAATAAATATTACTCAAATAAATAAGTCAATTGAATTACAACATGGTCAAATACACACCTATTGAACTAGCTTACCATCCCTCCAACCAAACAAGGACAGGAGATGGTAAACTAATTCACGATGACGTATCTTTCCATGCTATGAATCCAATATGGTATCCAGACCCCAACAAGGTTCAATACCTTCTCATCGAAGTAGTAAGTCACACCTACAACCAAACAAGGACAAGATGTGACGAACTAATCTGCGACAAGTTATTGTTCCAAGCCACGGTAAGATACAAGTACCCAAACCAAGAGTACTCGTACCTAATGGATAAGGGCGCCTAACCAAATCTAAGTGAATGCATTTTAAGAACAGTTCATGGTCGCATGACTACCGGGTCAACTCAGGAAAATACCAATGCAGTACCTCAGTAGCGAGTCACAACCATTTACTATTCCTCAGTATCGAGCGAGTCTATAGCATATAGTCTACCTATCGTTCCTCAGTAGCGAGCGAGTCTACGATAGATAGTTTGGTAGTCAACTTCCAATCATGTTCTTCCCGCCCAAAGATAACTCATAACTGCTAAGTCTTCTAGCATGCAATTTTATTAGCAGTTATTTCCTAACGCACGGCTTATACGTACTGGTGGCCAGTCAATCACGCATGTCCGAGTCCTATATGTGACTCACAACAACGTGGTATAAATGTGTCAAGGCCTATGAATGCAACACACAAGGTGGTCCCTTAAATCTAGGTTTATTGTGTAAGAAAAATAATACATAGCAGAAAATATAAATGAACAGTAAGTTCTAACAGGTTATGCCATGTATCACAGTTTATTTTGCATAAATAAAATAATGAATAATGCATGAAATATGAGCTAAATAAATAAACAGCAAATGGCAAGGTGTCTTGCCTGCTAGGACGCCTGGTGCACTGCAATGATCGAGGTGGCAAGAACAACGACTTCGGTGCAATAACTTATGCAAGAGGACCTCTATTGGCGGTACGGATGGTTCCATCGAGTCTAGGACGGTCAATTTAGTTTGGGTAAATAGGTGGAAGGAAAGAATTGGCAAGGGATAGGAAGATTGGGCTTAGTCTTGGACATGAGATTGATCGATAGAATTTGGATAAATAATATATATAATTTTAGGAAATTATTTATAATAAATGAGAACTTATATTTTTGCAAGTTAAAAATAGTGTTTAGATAAATACTAAAATATAAAAGAAACTGTGTTCCCAGAAAACTCTTAAGTTTGTAGAAATACAATTTAGGTAGAAAACTATATTTTCCAAAAATATTCTAAGAGAAACAAAATAATTATAGAAAAAATTTTAATGCTAAAATCCATATTTGTAAAACTATAATTTTGTCAAATAGTTTACCTTAAATAAATAGAAAATTTACAATAATATATCTTAGCCTATAATATTGTTGTTACCAATAATAAAAACAGTTTTTATGAAATTTATCTATTTTGGCTAGTGAAGCAATTAAAATAATAATTGGTACTAATAGTACAATAACAAGGATACAGTAAATAATATTTTAAATTATTTATCAAATATTACATACTGTATAACAAAGATCTTGGTAAAAATGACCCAATTAGGAAAACAACAACAACATTAATAATAATAATAATAATAACTACAGTAATAACTCTATCCAGGTAGTAAAAATAATAATATTATTATTATTAAGAACTACAGTAATAGAGTCCAACTCGTGCTTCCTCGGGAAGCATTTACCTAACAAATAAAAAATAAAATATAAAAAGAATGGATGAAGAAAGAGACTGAGAGATGGGGAGGGATCCAGAGAGAGAAAAGCTGGAGAGAGAGAGAGAGAGCTACGGGAGGCTGGTGGGTGACGCCGGCAGCGGTTGCGCAGAGCGGCGGCCAGGGAGAATGAGAAGGGGCGGCGCCGGCTCGTAGAAGAACAGCGGTCGCGGCAAAGTCGCGACGGCGGAAGGAGCGGAGATGGAGGAACGGGCTCGATCGGCGGTGGATGGTGAGCGCAGCGGCGGAGCGGCGCAAGGATGCGGCAGACGCAGCTCTAGGCGGAGGGTTTGGAGGAACGGGGAGGAGTTCGAGGCTGGCTCGGCGTGCGGAGGTCGACGCGCGCGCGGTGACGGTCAGAGAGAGGGACGGAGGCCGTGGCGGCGAGAGTTGGTCGGTGACGGCAACTAGAGGCGGCACTGCGGGACGGAGCGGTTGACATGGCAAGTTTTGGGCGGCAGGTGAGTACGGTGGTGGCAATTTTCTGTCTGATTTCTTTTTGGGGGTTTGGCTGGGTGTTTGGGAGGTGGCGCCGGCCAAAGTGGCCGGAGACGGTTTGGGTGGTGTTTTGGTGGTCTTGGCAAAGGGTGGGTCAGTTTCTACAGGGAGAAAGTGGCGGTTGACAGGTTGGCCGGGGGAGCTCCGGTGGGTCGGGGTTATTGGCGCTAGGGCTGGGGCTCGGCCGGTCGATGGGGTGGTGTCTGGGTGTGACGGTGGCGATGGAGAGAGGAGCGAGGTGACGGTGGACCTGGGTTTGTCGGCAGTGACACCAGCGGGGAGAGTTGGGTCGACCGTAGGTTTGCTGTTGGTTTTATGGGGGTGGTCAGGAGGTGGCATAAAGTCGGGTTAGTACGGGGTCAGCGGTTCCAGTGGCCGAGGAGAAGAAGGTTGCAGGTCTGGCCGCAGGTGCTCCATGGTGGAGGAGACGACAGACAGGGTCGGTCGGGGAGTCGTGGCGGCTGGCTCCTGATCGGAGATGGGACTGGGAGGAAGCTGCGAGTCACGAGGGTCGTCGATAGGTAGTTGGTCGTGGTTCCGACCAAATTATGGTTAGGGTTAGGGTTTCGAGAATTGTGTCCTGCGAGACACGGGTGGAGTCGAAGTCGTGTCGGGGATGTGTCCGACATGAGGAATTGATGTAATTGTAAAAATAGAATAACATTTTGGATGGGTAACACGAACACGATGCACGTTTATTTGTGGTAGAAATTTGTAGAGAAATAATGAATGATAGAAATTAGAGGAGTACCTGCCTATTTATAGGATATGGGAATTCCCAATTGGATAAGAATTAGGATTCATTTAAACCCAATTAGATAATTCTCTACTTAATTTAAATCAATAATTAAATCCAAATTCAAATTAAATTCTAATTTAAAACCAGATAATCTAAACTCAATTTAAGTATAAATTCTATCTTCTAACTATTTAAATTAAATCCATAAATCAAATCGAGATTTAAAATGGCCAACATAAATTCAAATATATATTTTCTAAAATTACTAATAATAATAATTTTGAAAATTACATTATCATTTAAAAATAAACTAATAAGTAATTATGAAATATATGTATGCACGAAAAAATATTTATTAATAATAACTGTTTTTACGAAAGACTTTTTACAATAAAATAAATAAAATAACGGACTTGGAAATGTTGGTATGATAGCTAAAATAATTATTAAATATATTATTTTGAAACTATAAAATAGAAAAAATGTTTTTCTAAAAATATGTACGCTCGCACATATTCGCACTCATCGAGCAATTTCAAAAAATAAAATTTTCGTGCACGACGTACAATACGACTACGCGACGTACAATACAAAATTTTAAATCAGTACCAAATTTAATAAAAAAATAGTAGAAATTTAGGAGTTTTACAGATAGGACGATACCAATTCGCTATGGTCAATACCAATTTGATACGGCCTATACCAAACCTATAGACCGATACTAGTCTGATGCGGTCGATACTATGTACATCCGGCCTATATACTAGCGAATCCACCAGTTACATGATTATATACTAATTCTGTTTAGTTTGTCTTACGATACAGATTTTTACATCCAATCTGTGATGGATCGTTATTTCGTTGATCGTACATGGATGTACAAACGACAACACGAGAGCAGAATAGGTGTGAGTGACGATTTTCAGGCAGGCATGGAAGTGTTTCTTAAGTATGCCATGAGCAAAGCTCAATATATGGATGGTAACAAAATCAAGTGTCTATGTCGTAATTGTCTCAATAGACGTTACGAAGAAGTGGTGAGTGTAAGAGATCATTTGACCCGTAAGGGTTTCGTATGTGATTACGGCCTGTGGTCATCGCAAGGTGAATAATATGCGGAAAGAAAGGTTACGAATGCTGCTACTTATGCTTTTGATGATAATGCTGTAATGGATTTTGGCGTCGAAGATGACGAATGCTCTGTTGATTATGGAGACCTGCAGAACCTTGCACGAGATATGGTGTACGACACGGCAGGGCCTAATTTTGATCCGGAGGATCCTAATCCCGAGGCGAAGGAGTTCTATGATATGTTTCAGGATGCTGAAACTTCTTTATATCCTGGTTGTGAGCCACATTCCGTACTGTCAGTGACGATGCGGTTGTTGAACATAAAGTCTGATTTTAACTTGTCACAAACTTGCTATGATCGGATTATACAACTAATCAAGGAGGTGTTACCGAAGGAATCAAAAGAGCTTCCAAAAAACTTATACAAGTCGAAGATGATGGTCCGACAACTGGGACTGGGGTACGAGATGATAGATTGTTGTCGCAACGGCTGCATGTTGTACTACAAGGAGAACGAGGATATAGAAAGTTGCAGCTTTTATAATGCAAATCGTTACAAGCCAGTCAGGGGAAAAGGAAAGTCAACTAGAAAACGACGTCCTTACAAGTATATGCATTACTTGTCGATCATGAAGCGCTTGCAGAGGATGTATATGTCTCAGAATACAGCAGAACACATGACGTGGCACAACGAAGAACGCACAAAGGACGATGGAGAATTGTCACATCCTTCGGATGGAGAGGCGTGAAAATATTTCGATTTGCGTCATCCAGATTTTGCTGCAGAGCCTAGAAATGTACGTTTGGGGCTATGTTCTGATGGCTTCGCCCCTTTCGGGCAGTCGAAATCTTAATACTCCTGCTGGCCGGTCATTCTGACCCCTTACAATCTGCCACCATGGATGTATATGAAGACTCCTTATATGTTCTTGACAGCTATCATACTGGGTCCCGAAAATCCGACAAAGAATATCGTTATATATTTACAGCCGTTGGTGGATGAGCTGAAACGGCTGTGGGAGATCGGCGTCGCGACCTATGATATTTCTAGGAAATAAAACTTTCAGATGAGAGCTTCACTGATGTGGACAATCAATATTTTTCCCGCATACGGTATGCTGTCGGGATAGAGTACTCACGGCATCATGTCTTGTCCGATATGCATGGGAAATAGTAAAGCATTCCGCCTTAAGCATGGAGGAAAAACATCTTTTTTTGATTGTCATCGTCAATTTCTGCCCACGAGTCATCCTTGGAGAAAGAACAAGGATGCGTTAAGAGCTGGAAAACATGAATTTTCTCATCCGCCTGCCAGATTGTCGGGATATAATATTTGGGAAGATATAAAGGACTTGCCCACTGTAATGGAAGATCCATCGAACAATCGTTTCGATAGGTTCGGACAAAGCTATAATTGGACCAAACGGAGTATCTTCTGGGACTTGGCTTATTGGAAAGATAATCTTATAAGGTATAATCTTGATGTTATGCATATCGAAAAGAATGTGTTCGATAATGTCTTCAATACCTTCATGGATATTAAAGGAAAGATGAAGGATAATCCAAAAGCAAGACAAGACATTGCCGAGATATGTAAGCATCCTTATCTGAACTTGATACAAAGGGGAGCTGCTGGACAATTAAGTAAGCCGATAGCACAATACACATTGAGCAAGGACGATAGATTAATAATCTGCAAGTGGGTATCTACTTTAAGATTTCCCGACGGCTATCTGTCGAATTTGTCTAGATGTATTGATCTCAATGAACGCAAGCTAACGGGAATGAAGAGTCATGACTGCCACGTGTTTATGGAAAGATTACTGCCTATTGCTTTGAAAGAGTTGTTACCTTCTGCTGTATGGGTTCCGTTGGCCGAACTATCTATATTCTTTAGGGATATTTGTTCAACTAAGTTGACTGTGCAACACATGGTTGAACTTGAGGAGAAGATTATCTTAACAATTTATAAGTTGGAGAAAATATTTCCTCCTAGCTTCTTCGACAGCATGGAGCATCTACCGATTCATCTAGCATACGAAGCCCGTATCGGTGCATCTGTTCATTATCGATGGATGTACCCATTTGAAAGGTACATAAAAATTGATATAATTTAAGTTGAATTTTAGTGGGTTTTAAAATTCATTCTTAATTCTCAAGATAATTTGACTCTCTAGATACCTACACCATATAAAGAAGAAAGTTGGCAACAAGGTTCATATAGAGGCTTCGATATACGAAGCCTATCTTATCGAAGAGGTGTCAAACTTCTGCTCCATTTATTTTGATACTCATGTTAATACAAATCGAAATAGACCTCAAAGGAATGACGAGGACGTTGAGGATGGAGGTATATTTAATGTAAGTGGCAAGCCTGTTGGGGCTAGTAAAAGACGGTGGTTGACAGACGACGAGTATGATGCCGCTCACCGATATGTCTTGTTAAACTGTGACATACAAGAAGTGAGAGATTTGGAGAAGTAAGCAGTACACTTGCACTCGTTATAATCTCTAATTTGATGAAGTAAGTGACTACACTTATATATTCTTATTTTCTCTAATAGTGTATTTAGAGATGAAGTCAAAATGAGGACACACGATATTACCGATGAGGGACTTCAAAGAGAGGTTGATTGTACATTTCCGTCATGGTTTCGCAAATACGAAAGTAACTGAGATTATAATTGAGATTATAAATATATAATCTAAAACATTTAAATTATAAATATTTGTTTACAGGTTTTATTGCCTGAAACAACACTCACTCATAAGAGTGTTCGTTATCAGGCATTGGGACCGAAGAAGCAAATAAAGACTTGGCCAGGCTATGTTGTTAATGGCTTCAGGTTTAAGTCAACTCAGAATGCTATAAATGTTGAATTTATCAATGACGGCATCAGTACCAAGGATTTCGATGTTTGCATAAGAGGCACCATCTATGACGACGAGCCGGACTTTGACTATTATGGAGTGCTTCAGGATATTATAGATTTACAATATACTAGCCCATATGATATGCATATTCTGATGTTCAAATATGAGTGGTTCGATACGACACCAAATATCGGTTGGAGAATCGATAAACAATTTGGATTTGTTGATATAAATCATCGCATGAGGTATAGAGGGTCCGATACATTTGCGATAACAAATCAGGATGTTCAAGTCTACTATACAAGCTACCCAAGGCGTCGTAGAGATCGATTTGACTGGTAGACAATATGCAAGATTAAATCTAGAAATACATTCAACGTTGGAGATCCAGCATACCAAGAGGACCAGATCGAAAAGTCCCAATACTTGGGACAACACTCGGATACAATGGATGTTGAAGATATTGTTGAGGAAAATAGAGGGGAGGAAGAGGTTGATACACAAGACTTAGTTGTCAACCAGGAGAGAAAGAGGCATCTTGTCCCAAATATTGAGGCAGAAGAAGAAGAAGAAGAAGAAGAAGAAGAAGAAGACAAATTTGATGGAAATGAGGATACAGATGAAATCGACGATGAAGATAAGGATGAGGATGAGGATAAGGATGAGGAGGAGGATGAGGAGGAGGATGATGATGAAGACGAGGCCGAGGATGAGAACGAAGACGATGATTAGGTTAAATATTATTGTATATTAAAAACACTTCCAATTACGTGAATTAAGTTTGACCTCATAAAAGCAATTACGTAAATTCATGTTTTTTTTCATTCGATTATTTAATTATTGCAGATGGCACTCCTAGTCTTTTTCGTCGCGGCGACACTCGTCTCCCTACTGGTGGTATATATATTTTAGTTTAGAATTTTATATTCATTTACACTTTTATCTTGTTAATTATGTTTATGTGTTATATTTACAGGTCATGATGGCTGGCCGTGGTCGTGGTGCTGGTGGTGGTCGTCGTGGTGGTGGTGGTGGTCGTGGTCGTGGTCATAGTGGTGCTGGTGGTCGTGGTTGCATTCAATCTTCCCGGGATGTGACCCCATCCAGCGACCCCGACCCGGAGAGTACCCCGGGCACAGACGCATCCCGTCGTCGATCGACCACTTTATCGACGCATGAGTCCGGATCTGCTAGCGGATCCGTTCCGCTATCGGACCCACCAGCAGCGGATCCACCAGTAGATCCCCCAGTTACTGCACAGTGAGCCCCTGAGTACACCTATACTCGGTTCCATCCGGTTATTGGAGAGTACATGCGCGGACCCGTGGATCCTTCGACGGCACCAGAGAGGCCGATAGGCGAGTTTCGACGAGAGCTATGGCCCACGGGGACCTCGTAAGTAAATTTAAGATAATTTATTAAATTTCTTTCATTTATACAAGTTAATAATCCAGTCGTTTCTTCTTTGTAGGTTTTTTCCGTTTAATGTTACCAGGGCTCTTGGAAAAATTATCAGGGCTAACTTCCATGGTCCCTACCTCAACTTTTCGTCGGTGCCCCCAAACTTGAAGTACGTCTGGCTCGACGAGTTGAGGGTATATATCTATATCTTCTGGTTAATTATTAGTTACTCTTTAATCAACCATTTTTTAAATTACGTGATAATTGAATTTCTATGTTAGACGACGTACTGGTGGCCCCCCATCGCGAGGACGCGATCCGCGGGACCTACAGAAGCGCTGCCTCGAAAAAGATACGGGATATGATTCATGACCTGAAAATGGGGCATATGAGGCCGAATTGGATCCGACAGGAGTATTATGAGGACCTCTTAGGTATGATGGATACTCCTGCGTACAAGAAGAAATTGGAGAAGGTGAAGGCGAACCGACAGGCCGCGGGGCTTCATACGGGGGGGATCAAGCCCCACGCAGTGACGCTTGCAGATCTGGTGAGATACCGTAAATTCATTTCACTATCGAATTAGGTATTATTAATATACGGAGTTAATTAAGTTCTACGGAAATTTCGTATGCAGGCCCAACGGACGGTGAAGGAGGGAAGGGTGCCAGAATCGGTCACCATGCACGATGTATTCCAGCATACGCACAAAAGACGAAAGGACGGGAGCTTCGTCGACGAGAGGGCCAAGGAGACTGATGTAAGTACTTATGTTTTTGAGATTTACGTTAGAATTAAAAGTATTCGGACTATAACTTAGGTAAACTTAGGATTCATACTTAACTTAGTGAAACATAGGATTTAGATTACAACTTAGGTAAATCTTATAATATAAACATATTCATTTGATAGGCTGCGTATCGTGAGGCCCTTATTCGGGCTCAGTTAACTGACACCGAGGATATCGGTAAAACGACGCCCGTCTGGACGTCCTCTTCTTTGGCCGCTCGCAATGACTTGTTCGTAGATACCGTCGGCGGCTTTAAGAAAGGGCTCCTATACGGAGTCGGCTCCCTAGGGCCATTGCACAAGGCGACGCAGAGATTTCTATCGATACCGCCTCCTCCTGCGACCCCGACAGACGATGATGTTAGGTCGCAGCTTACGCAGCTGCACGAGGCGGTGTCGTCCTTGCGGGAGCAATTTGCCACGTATTTTTTTCCTCTATCTGCTACTGCCGGTCCGTCTGCTGCTGGTGTCGGTCCGTCTTCTACTGGTGCCGGTCCTCGACCGTTGGTGTCGGTCCTTCTTCCGTGGGTCATCTTTCTTTCAACCCTGCTGCCCCTCTGGTACCGCCTCCGACTGTGACGGCACTCCTGGATCTCATGTTGCCAGAGCAGCTACGTCGACTTTCGAGCAGTGTCAACGACGACTTGTTACCGTACCTAGTGGAGGAGTATATTCGTCGGTCGCAGCAGGGATTACCACCACCGGGCAATCGAACTCCTCCTCCTCCTCCTTAAATATTGTAATTAAGAAAATTTGTGGGAATTTTGGATTATTTGTGCTATGATCGGATTATAACTGTCACCCTTATTTCCCGTATTTCTCGTATTTCGTAATTATACTCGTATCTGGATTTTTGGCATGTATTTTTTTATTTTTCTCAACTTGTGGGATTTCGGTATTTCCCATATTTTAGGTTTTGGCATGGCTCTGTTTTATTTGGATTGGTTCAGTTTTATGTGAGCTGGATCACCTTAACCTATGCTACCCCTCAACCCACCACAACTCACCCTCCTTATAACCCCCACCTACCACTCTCTCTCCTCATAACTTCCACCATTAATTTCCTTCTTCTTCTTCTTCTCCTTCCTCCACAACTCTCCTAACCCTAGGCAAGTGTACCTTGCCACTTCATGAGAGCCCTATTTTTTTGGTTCATTTACTAGATTAGGACATGGTGATCAACATTAGAACTTGGTGTTTTGTGATTTGAATTCTCCTTTTCTCTAGATCTAAGTTGTTTCTATTTTCAGATTTTGCATGGTTTGATCTCTTTAAGTTGGATTTTTATGGGTTTTGGTGTTTCCAAGTGGAAGAGCATTCAATTCTACCCAAGTTGGAACTTTGGAAATCTGGATTTGGAGTTCGGATGGCCAAGTTATGATGCTTTGAAGCCTTGGGTTCATCCATGGTGTTCTTGCTGTTTGGAGAAGACAGTGAGCAGTGTGCAGAGCTATTTAGCGCTGCGTACGCAGGCTTGAGTACGCTTCCTGTTGGAAGCGTGTCTTCTTGAGTGTGCGTGACTTTTCACGTACACTGCTCCCTTGAGTGTGCGTGACTTTTCACGTACACTGCTCCCTCAGCGTGCGTGACTTTTCACGTACACTGCTCCCTTGAGTGTGCGTGACTTTTTACGTACACTGCTCCCTCAGCGTGCGTGACTTTTCACCTACGCTGCTCTCTGTAGCGTGCGTGACTTTTCACCTACGCTGCTCTCTGTAGCGTGTGTGACTTTTTACCTATGCTGCTCTCTGTAGCGTGCGTGCCTTTTCACCTACGCTGCTCTCTGTAGCGTGCGTGACTTTTCACGTACACTGCTCCCTCAGCGTGCGTGACTTTTCACCTACGCTGCTCTCTGTAGCGTGCGTGACTTTTTACCTACGCTGCTCTCTGTAGCGTGCGTAACTTTTCACCTACGCTGCTCTCTGTAGCGTGCGTGACTTTTCACCTACGCTGCTCTCTGTAGCGTAGGTGACTTTTCACGTACACTGCTCCCTCAGCGTGCGTGACTTTTCACCTATGCTGCTCTCTGTAGCGTGCGTGACTTTTTACCTACGCTGTTCTCTGTAGCGTGCGTGACTTTTCACCTACGCTGCTCTCTCAGTGTGCGTGACTTTTCACCTACACAGCTCTCATGCGTGCGTGACTTTTTGCGTACGCTGCTCTCCTGACCCTCCTTGCTTAAACCATTGGCTCTTGGAGTTGTGGTCTTATTCCTTTAAGCTTGGCTCTTCTATAGCCCTGTATGTTGATATTTTATTAGATATTTTACGCCCATTTTAAACTTGATTTTACTTAATATGTTTGGAATGACTATTGTACATGGCATAGTATGACAAGGAACTAGCATAACACGACAGTGACCCGTAGTGGTGCACTCCTGACATGACCAACCTGACATGATAGTGGCCCGTCGTGGCGCACTCCTGACAAGTACCCTGGCATGATTTATTTTAATGCTGTTGCGACGGCTAATTAACTTGACTTGCCTTGACACCGTGGGTAGTTCTTGCTTGCTTGCTTGTTAAATCCAGTTATCCAGTCTCGCATCATGTCTAGGATGGGACTCCTGAGTACCATGGTCAGGAGTACCTACTAAAATGGATTAAGGCTAATAACTAGAATAACACAGTAGTCATGAAGAGATGACACAGCTACAGGCAATCCCGTTACCTGGGCGCTCCAGGGATTTGTAGCCTGCCGTCGAGTAGGGCGCATTTCCAATACACTGTCAGGTGTTGCACCCTCTAAGTCACCTAAGGGTACATGCGTCTCCTGGACGATGTACCCACCTGAATTCAACCCTAATCTTTCGTCCTGGATAACCTGGATGGTCTGCAGGGCTTGCGGCTGTGGAACAATCTCACTGCATCTTGTTAGTAATTAGGCCTGTGATAACCCTAGTTACTTAAAGTAGTAAGCCGTAGTATCTGCTTGGCCGTGATTGATTTGATTGAATGAGGTATAACCAGTCTAGCCATGTCTTGATCCAGTATAAGATTGCTTCCTGTCTTGATTTCTTACATTATTATCTTGTCGATAAATGGTGGGAAACCAAGTTCTGTTCGGATGAAGGGTTACAACCCCGGTCCTTGTTTGGTTTACGGGTTGTAACCTGGCTATCGGAATAGTTCCATGGTTATCTCCTCGTATATCATCCTGACATATTTTCGTAATTTTAGTTTTAATATTAGATTTTCTGTGCTGATTGCTGGCTTTTGTTCTTATTTCGTGGCCCCCATGTGGCACTTGCTCTTTCTGGGGTTGACCCAGCTGGTTTTGTGTGGCCAGATTTCGGAGCAGCTCCCGAGGATCTACCAAGCTTCCAGCCCAATGGTGAACACTAGACGAAATCCGGGCCAAGAGTGGGTTTTCTATTTTGTTTCACTCACTCTATTGTAAAAATTATTCTTTTGAGGCGTTTAGCCGACGAGCACCTGTTAGCTCGAAGCACTTTTACTTACTGTCTGCCTACGGGCTGTAAACATGATTGACAAATCCTAGGGTTGATCATGTATGACTAAACTCTTGATAGTCCTAACATTTTGTAACGACTAGCTTCATGATCAGCTGAATATGTAATATTTGGGACGCCTTATTATTGTATATTTAATGATCATACATCTTGCGACTTTACTTACTTGTGGTGATTGAGACACTAGGCTTGTTCATGACCATAAGAGACTGTTGGCTTGTAGAAAACCCTCACATATCTAGACAGTCATGACCGTATATCGAGGTGGTTTCTATTTCAATATACGTAGCTGGCTATGTCTGCCCCCGCTCTCCAGTATTCTGGTTCTGGGGCGTGACATGGTTTAAGTGGTGGCCCATGCAGGTCTTGTAAATCAAGATGTGTAGGGGTTTACCAGATAGATGTCTCAATTAGTACTCATCCTTGATCTCTGTTCGTATCCTCTGAATCCCTAGATTCTTGCCCTGATCCTGTGCTTATATCGTTGATCTGTCCTGGTCCTTTCCTTATTGTTCCATGTGTCGTCTTCTTCAGCGACACTGTACCTGGTCCTACCGATCGACGAGGTGGAGCACTTCCCGCAGATCAGCAGCAACCCGGAGATCAAGCCCAGTATTTCGGGATAGCCTCCAGAGTTGTGCCTACGGAAGGAGAGTCACCAGTTTGGCCCGTCCAGCCCGCAAAGCCAGATGATGGTACCTTAGTAGGCCTCATCAGAACCTTGATAGCTTCCCAGGATCGTCGAAGCGACGCCCTGCACCAGACAGTTCAAGATGCTTTGACCCGAGGCGGACATCCAGGGAACCAGGCGGCGAACAGCTTCAAGCGATTGAATCCTCCTTTCTTCGACGGCATCGAGGATGCGATTGCCGCGGATGCATGGCTTCAGGATACCGAGGTGATTCTGGAAGCAGCTAGCACACCCGAGAATGAGAAGGTGGCGGTGGTACGCTTGCAGTTGTTAGACTTGGCTCGCAGTTGGTGGGCAGCGCAAGCCATGGGATTAGTGGCACCCATTGCTTGGGCAGTATTTAGAGAGAGGTTCCAGACGAAGTATTTCGATGCTGTGGCTCGGTACGACCTGCAGACCAGATTTACCAACTTGAAGCAAGGAGGCAGAACAGTCGACAGTTATGCATCGGAGTTTTCTAGGCTCAGTAGGTTTGCCCCCACCTTGGTGGCGACCGAGTTTGATAGGGCCCAGCGATTCCAGCAGGGACTACATTTGGAGATCTTGTTGGCGGTTGAGCAGTTCGATCACCAGACGTTCGATGCGGTCTTAAGAGCAGCTAGGAGGCATGAGTATACCTCCCAGAGGATCGTGGATAGGACCGGTGGTAGGAAGCGGTCCCATAGTCAGATGCACCAATCATCAGCTCCAGCCCCGGCAGCTAGAAATTTTACCATTGGGACTCCGAGGCGGGCGGCCTCAGTAACGTCGGTTCAGCATTCGACCCCGACGTACCCGCAGCAGCAGAAGCAGAAGCAGACTTCCGCGATGGGATGTTCTCATTGCGGGAAGCCAGGGCATGTGGTGGCAGACTGCCGCAGGGCACAGGGATTGTGCCTGGCTTGTGGAGCAGCAGATCATAGGGTTGGGGCTTGCCCGAATAGGGGTGGTTCATCTGCATCCAACCCTTCTAGCTCTTCGATGAGAGGACCGGCCCCAGCACCAGTTCAGCAGCAGCAGTATCAGTCTTCGAGGCCCTTGCCGCCTCAGTCTCAGGCATTCCAGCAACAACACCCCCAGCAGTATGCACAAGCCCAAGCTCAGACCCAGAATAGGCAAAGAGGTTTCCAGCAGAGGGGACCAGCAGCCAGAGGACAAGGTCAGGCCATGATGATGGCTATGGAAGAAGAACTTGCACCAGGTGAGGTAGTGGCAGGTACTATTCTCGTCAACTCCTTTCCAGCTTCGGTATTGTTTGATTCTGGTGCATCGCATTCATTTATGTCCGCACGATTCACGACACGGATAGGATTGGAGCCCGAGTCATTATCAGTGAGGCTCAATATACTTACTGGTAATGGTCTTGTGGGAGTAGATCGAGTGTTTTCCTCGTGTCGGATCGTAGTTAGCGGTAGGGAGTTCCCCGCTAGATTCATAGAGTTTCCTATGGCAGACTATGATGGAGTCCTAGGCATGGATTGGTTGAGGAACCAGTATGCTAGGATAGACTGCCATATTGGCAGAGTTGTCCTTAGTATCCCCGACGAGCCAGAGTTTTTGTTTTCCAGAGGCGCAGTGGAGCCATCTTCCCCAGCATTGCGGATGGCAGTAGCAGCAGTACAGTTACCTCGGATAGTTGAAGAGTTTCCAGATGTCTTTCCAGAGGAGCTTCAGGGATGCCGCCAGAGCGAGAGATTGAGTTCACTATAGACTTGATTCCCGGGATAGCACCAGTATCAGAGCGAGTCTACATCAGAATTGGAGATTTTGTACAAGATGATTGAAGAACTGAGGACCAAGGGATTCATCCATACAAGTGGATCGCCTTGGAGAGCCCCGATGCTTCTTGTGAAAAAGAAGGATGGTACGTCCAGGCTATGTGTTGATTATCGTACCTTGAATTCGGTGACAGTCAAGAACAGATACCCTCTTCCGAGGATAGATAACTTGTTTGATCAGCTCAGAGGGGCTTCAGTGTTCTCGAAGATCGACTTGCGCTCAGGTTACCACCAGATCAGAGTCAGAGAGCAGGACATCCCGAAGACAGCATTCAGATCGAGGTATGGGCATTGGGAGTTCCTTGTTATGCCCTTTGGAGCGACCAATGCGTCGGCCGTATTCATGGACCTCATGAATCGCATTTTTATGCCTTACTTGGATCAATTTGTGATTGTGTTCCTAGATGACATCCTGGTCTACAGCAAGAGTGAAGCAGAGCATGAGCAGCATCTCAGAGTCGTCCTTCAAACGCTTAGGGAGCATCAGTTGTACGCTAAGTTCAGTAAATGCGAGTTCTGGCTCGATCGCATTTCATACTTGGGTCACATCATTACCCAAGGAGGAGTGGAAGTGGATCCCCAGAAGATTGTGGCTATCGAGTCATAGCCGGTACCCAGCTCAGTGGCAGACGTTCGCAGCTTTCTTGGATTGGCCGGCTACTACCGGCGGTTCGTTTCAGATTTCGCAAGAATTTCAGCGCCGATGACCCAGTTGACCCGCAAAGATGTGCCGTTTGTTTGGACAACAGAGTGTCAGGAATTATTTGAGAAGTTGAAGCGAGGTTTGATAACGGCTCCCATTCTCACCCTTCCAGATGGGACCGGAGGATTCACAGTTTATTGCGACGCTTCAGGCAGAGGATTGGGATGTGTCTTGATGCAGCATGGGAAGGTAATATCTTATGCGTTACGCCAACTTCGTGATCATAAGAAGAATTACCCGACCCACGACTTGGAATTGGCGGCGGTAGTGTTTGCTTTGAAGTTGTGGAGACACTACTTGTACGGAGATAGAGTGGAGATCTTTACTGATCATAAGAGCCTGAAGTATGTTTTCACCCAGAAGGACCTTAATATGCGGCAGAAAAGATGGCTCGAGCTATTGGTGGATTATGATGTGGATTTGTAGTATCATCCCGGGAAGGCCAACGTTGTAGCAGATGTATTGAGCAGGAGAGCCGGAGTTTATTTCCTGACGGCGCAACCAGAATTATTGGCAGATCTTCAGAAGATGGAAATTGATGTGGTTCTTCCTACTAGTGTGGCATTGATGGCCAGTCTACAGGTTCAGTCCAGCATAGTTGAGAGGATCCGGATGGCGCAGTCAGCAGATTCCAAGCTTCAGCGACTCAGAGCAGAGTGTAAAGCAGGAAGAAGGCCAGAGTTATGTATCCATGAAGACGGTACCCTTCAGCACGGCACTCGTCTTTGTGTACCTAGTGGAGATATCAGACAGGAAGTCATGGCAGAAGCCCACAGTTCACAGTATTCTATTCATCCGGGTGGTACGAAGATGTACCGTGATATTCGTCAGCATTTTTGGTGGAATAGCATGAAGAGGGAGATAGCCCGGTTCGTCTCTCGGTGTTTGGTTTGCCAGCAGGTTAAAGCTGAACATCAGAGGCCCGCTGGACTTCTTCAACCCTTACCGATCCCAGAATGGAAATGGGAACATATTACCATAGATTTTGTGACCGGATTGCCCAGATCTCCGGCCGGCAGAGATGCTATTTGGGTAATTGTGGACAGGCTTACCAAGGTGGCACACTTTCTCCCATTCAGAGTTGGACAGTCGACGGTGCAGCTAGCAGAGATGTACCTCAAGCAGATCGTCAGGCTTCACGGTGTGCCAGTCAGCATCACCTCAGACAGGGATTCAAGATTCACATCACACTTTTGGCGTAGCTTACAGAAGAGTTTGGGGACTCGTCTTCAGTTCAGCTCAGTTTATCACCCACAGACGGATGGTCAATCAGAGCGCACAATCCAGACTCTTGAAGATATGTTGAGATCTTGCGCCCTTGACTTCGGTGGTTCATAGGAGAATCATCTGCACCTGGTGGAATTCTCGTACAACAACAGTTATCAGGCCAGTATCCAGATGGCACCCTTCGAGGCTCTCTATGGCAGGAAGTGCAGATCCCCGCTAGCATGGGACGATGTCGGGGAGAGGCAGATGCTCGGACCCGAATTGATTTACCAGACGATTGAAGTGGTCAGGAAGGTCAGAGATCACCTCCGAGTTGCCCAGGACCGCCAGCGCCATTGGGCCGATGCTCATCGGCGTCCCTTAGAATTTGCTGTCGGCGACCATGTATTCCTTAGGATCTCGCCTAACCGCGGTGTCATTCGCTTTGGCATGCGGAGAAAGCTTAGTCCTAGGTATATAGGGCCGTTCGATATTCTAGAGCGAGTAGAAGATGTATCATATCGTCTCGCTCTTCCGCCGTCGCTAAGTGAGGTACATAATGTATTCTATGTGTCCCAATTACGACGGTATATTCCGGACCCGAGCCACATCCTAGACCATTCGGAATTGGTTGTTGGTACCAACCTTTCGTATGAGGAGAGGGCCGTGTCTATATTGGACCGGAGGGAGAAGACACTCAAGAACAAGACTATTAAATTAGTCCGTGTTGCTTGGGGTCATCACTCTCTAGGTGAGTCAACATGGAAGCATGAGGACGACATCCGATCGCGATATCCCTACCTGTTTGACTCGTGAGGTATAATGTCTTTCTTATGCCTTACGTTTTCCCTTCCTTGCTTGCATTGTATGATTGCATGATTAAACTGCTTAGTGTAACTTGCCTGTGCTTAGTGTAGCTTGTCGTGACAATCTCTAGCTCCTTGATTAAATTCCGAGGACGGAATTCTTTTAAGGTGGGTAGAGTTGTCATCCTCATTTCCCGTATTTCTCGTATTTCGTAATTATACTCGTATTTGGATTTTTGGCATATATTTTTTTTATTTTTCTCAACTTGTGGGATTTCGGTATTTCCCGTATTTTGGGTTTTGGCATGGCTCGGTTTTATTTGGATTGGTTCGGTTTTATGTGAGTTGGATCACCTTAACCTATGCTACCCCTCAACCCACCATAACTCACCCTCCTTATAACCCCCACCTACCACTCCCTCTCCTCATAACTTCCACCATTAATTTCCTTCATCTTCTTCTTCTTCTCCTTCCTCCACAACTATCCTAACCCTAGGCAAGTGCACCTTGCCACTTCATGAGAGCCCTATTTTCTTGGTTCATTTGCTAGATTAGGACATGGTGATCAACATTAGAACTTGGTGTTTTGTGATTTGAAGTCTCCTTTGCTCTAGATCTAAGTTGTTTCTATTTTCGGATTTTGCATGGTTTGATCTCTTTAAGTTGGATTTTCATGGGTTTTGGTGTTTCCAAGTGGAAGAGCATTCAATTCTACCCAAGTTGGAACTTTGGAAATCTGGATTTGGAGTTCGGATGGCCAAGTTATGATGCTTTAAAGCCTTGGGTTCATCCATGGTGTTCTTGCTGTTTGGAGAAGACAGTGAGCAGTGTGCAGAGCTATTTAGCTTACGCACCCTGAGCTACGCGCGCTCTTTAGCGCTACGTACGCAGGCTTGAGTACGCTTCCTATTGGAAGCGTGTCTCCTTGAGTGTGCGTGACTTTTCACGTACACAGCTCCCTTGAGTGTGCGTGACTTTTCACGTACACTGCTCCCTCAACGTGCGTGACTTTTCACGTACACTGCTCCCTTGAGTGTGCGTGAATTTTCACGTACACTGCTCCCTTGAGTGTGCGTGACTTTTCACGTACACTGCTCCCTCAGCATGCGTGACTTTTCACCTACGCTGCTCTCTGTAGCGTGCGTGACTTTTCACCTACGCTGCTCTCTGTAGCGTGCATGACTTTTTACCTACGCTGCTCTCTGTAGCGTGCGTGACTTTTTACCTACGCTGCTCTCTGTAGCGTGCGTGACTTTTCACGTACACTGCTCCCTCAGCGTGCGTGACTTTTCACCTACGCTGCTCTCTGTAGCGTGCGTGACTTTTCACCTACGCTGCTCTCTGTAGCGTGCGTGACTTTTCACCTACACTGCTCTCTCAGCGTGCGTGACTTTTCACCTACGCAGCTCTCATACGTGCGTGACTTTTTGCGTACGCTGCTCCCCTGATCCCCCTTGCTTAAACCATTGGCTCTTGGAGTTGTGGTCTTATTCCTTTAAGCTTGGCTCTTCTATAGCCCTGTATATTGATATTTTATTAGATATTTTATGCCCATTTTAAACTTGATTTTACTTAATATATTTGGAATGACTATTGTACATGGCATGGTATGACAAGGAACTAGCATAACACGACAGTGACCCATAGTGGTGCACTCCTGACATGACCAACCTGATATGATAGTGGTCCATCGTGGCGCACTCCTGACAAGTACCCTGGCATGATTTATTTTAATGCTGTTGCGACGGCTAATTAACTTGACTTGCCTTGACACCGTGGGTAGTTCTTTCTTGCTTGCTTGTTAAATCCACTTGTCCAGTCTCGTATCATGTCTAGGATGGGACTCCTGAGTACCACGGTCAGGAGTACCTACTAAAATGGATTAAGGCTAATAACTAGAATAACACAGTAGTCATGAAGAGATGACACAGCTACAGGCAATCCTGTTACCTGGGCGCTCCAGGGATTTGTAGCCTGCCGTCGAGTAGGGCACATTTCTAGCACACTGTCAGGTGTTGCACCCTCTAAGTCACCTAAGGGTACATGCATCTCCTGGACGATGTATCCAACTGAATTCAACCATAATCTTTCGTCCTGGGTAACCCGAATGGTCTGCAGGGCTTGTGGCTGTGGAACAATCTCACTGCATCTTGTTAGTAATTAGGCCTGTGATAACCCTAGTTAGTTAAAGTAGTAAGCCGTAGTATCTGCTTGGCCGTGATTGATTGAATGAGGTATAACCAGTCTAGCCATGTCTTGATCCAGTATAAGATTGCTTCCTATCTTGATTTCTTACATTATTATCTTGTCGATAAATGGTGGGAAACCAAGTTCTATTCGGATGAAGGGTTACAACCCCGGTCCTTGTTTGGTTTACGGGTTGTAACCTGGCTATCGGAATAGTTCCATGGTTATCTCGTCGTATATCATCCTGACATGTTTTCGTAATTTTAGTTTTAATATTAGATTTTCTGTGCTGATTGCTGGCTTTTGTTCTTATTTCGTGGCCCCCTTGTGGCACTTGCTCTTTCTAGGGTTGACCCAGCTGGTTTTTTGTGGCCAAATTTCGGAGCAGCTCCCGAGGATCTACCAAGCTTCCAGCCCAATGGTGAACACTAGACGGAATTCGGGCCAAGAGTGGGTTTTTTATTTTGTTTCGCTCACTCTATTGTAAAAATTATTCTTTTGAGGCGTTTAGC
This sequence comes from Iris pallida, assembly GCA_029216955.1. Taxonomy (NCBI): domain Eukaryota; kingdom Viridiplantae; phylum Streptophyta; class Magnoliopsida; order Asparagales; family Iridaceae; genus Iris; species Iris pallida. The sequence continues at coordinate 32,840,918 of JANAVB010023800.1, read as the reverse complement.
CGACGAGCACCTGTTAGCTCGAAGCACTTTTACTTACTGTCTGCCTACGGGCTGTAAACATGATTGACAAATCCTAGGGTTGATCATGTATGACTAAACTCTTGCTAGTCCTAACATTTTGTAATGACTAGCTTCATGATCAGCTGAATATGTAATATTTGGGATGCCTTATTATTGTATATTTAATGATCATACATCTTGCGACTTTACTTACTTGTGGTGATTGAGACACTAGGCTTGTTCATGACCATAAGAGACTGTTGGCTTGTAGAAAACCCTCACATATCTAGACAGCCGTGACCGTATATCGAGGTGGTTTCCATTTCAATATACGTAGCCGGCAATGTCTGCCCCCGCTCTCCAGTATTCTGGTTCTGGGGCGTGACAATAACGACGGATATTAGGTTACTCTTCAGGATAATTGATGTCTATTTTATATTAATTTGGTTTGGTCTATGTGATTCTTGGATAATTGGTGTGCATTAAATTCGTATGTACATATTTGGTCTATGTGATTCTTGGATAATTGGTGTGCATTATATATTTGGTCTATGTGATTGTTGGATAATTGGTGTGCATTATATATTGGTTTGGTTTATGCATATTTTTGTGACCAGGGAAAGTGCTGCAATTTTTTTTCAAAAAAATCTCAGTTAGCTACGGACTAGTGACCGGTTAACGACGGATATTTTCAGTTTTCGACTAATTTTTGACGGAATTTCTGTCGCTAACTGGAGATTTGAAACTGTTTCCAGGTAGCGACGGGTGGTCGACGGAATATCCGTCGGCATGGTTCTGGTGGTATATAATTCGACGGAATAGCGACGAAAAATTCGTCGCCAAGGCGACGGATAATCAGCCACTAATCAGTCGTTCTCTCGACGGCATAGCGACGGACAATCCGTCGACAAGGTTCTGGAAATGTTTGACATTTTCAGAACCATGGCGACGGATAATCAGCCACTAATCGATCGCTCTGTCGACGGCGTAGCGACGGAGTAGCGACGATTTATCCGTCGCCAAGGTTCTAGAAATGTCAAGCATTTCCAGAACATGGTCGACGGATAATCCGTTAGTATTCCATCGCTAATCCGTCCTTTGTTAGCGACGCGATCGACGGACTAGCGACGGAACGATACCCTCTGATTCACTTTTTTGACTGTTTACCGACGGACTATCCATCGCTAGCATCTACACAGTTAAGTATTTAATACTTGAAATGGACGAAAGCCCGTCGGAAAGTCGTCGCTAATGCACCGTATTGTGAAGACGAAAAGCCGTCGTCATTCCGTCGCTCTTCGACTACTTAGTGACGGATCATTATTAGCGATGAGCTGATTGCCGACGGATTATTTTGGCCAAGATCCGTCAGTGATCGGTCGCTAATACTGATTGCCGACGGATGGACGACGGATGTGGGCGTCGCTAAATGGACATATTTTGGTAGTGTTACTTTTCTTCCTTTCCGGACTATGTGACATTATCTTAGATGGTGGACTTATATTATTGTTATTCTTTATCTCATGATTCAAATCTTTAGATTCGCTTGGTAGTGTATTTGTCTCCACCCAGCAACTTGTTCTTTGACATTTTCCTATTTGATTTAATGATATATTTATTCTTTTATTTTTGTGGATGGGATTCAGTGAGCCATGATTATCTATATACTACATTTACAGCTTACGTATATTTATTATACGGATGGCATGTACGTTACCTAGTCCTATGTATTTTGGGACTGGAGCATTACATGTTTTTGTGGCAGCCCATGCACGTCAAGAAAATATTACTTCGATTACGTTACTCTACCGAGCAAAATTGCATTTAGGATTAGAATTTAGAATCTCATCCACATGCTTGATCACCTCCCTTAACTTCATTTCGAACTCTCATTTGACTGCTTGACCTGCATCTTGCTTGATTCCATCCTAACGTGAATCTTATTTTTTTTAATGAAGCTTAGAAAGAGGACTAGCATTAGAATGTGTCCTATAGGCTAGTACATTATGAGATATATTATCTTGTTAATTGAGGGTGTATCATAGAGAATATTTAAGTTATGACCATAGTAGCATATTTTGAGGGTTGATTACCACGATTGAATGATTTGAAAATTTTCCTTAAAAGGGATATAGAAGGATTGTATATTTCAAGAGATATGTATATTTCAATTTGGGTAGTAATTGTATTGTCAAGACTTCGATTTTCGTTGAAATTTTATTTACATATTGTCGGTAGAAATGTTAGATGATCAAGAAGATATATATGAGGTTGAGGAAGCTTAGTAATTTGATCTTTGAAAAATAATAGAAGAATGATTATGACTTATTTGAGTTAATAAAAAAATTATTTATTTTTAAGGATATTGATTTACTATGAAGATAAGGTAATCTTGAGGATACAATTTAAATTTTATAGGGGATTAAAGTTATTTTTCGGTTGAGAATTGATTGAGATTTTTATTGGGGTTGATTCATCGATTAAAATTTTGAAGATAGAAATTAATTTAGAGTTTAAAGATTGTAAAGTTTTTAAAGGTTAAATTTGGAATGAGATATGATTGAATAAATATTGCATATTTAAATTTTGAAGAGATCACTACTAATTTGATTTGGATTTGATTTTGTATTTATTTTGAGGAAGATTGTGATAGATTCAATATAGATTTTGTTTGTTTAAATTTGGAGAAGATTATTATGATAGACTTGATTTGGATTTAAAATCTTAATTTGAGGTTGGGTTTAGATTTAAATCGTGAATATTTAAATTTTAAGGAGGTCATTGAATGCAAATAAAGGAAGTAAATAGTATGAAAGATTAGCATATGATTTACGTATATCCAAGAAGTGACCATTCATCTTTCATTAAATTAATCTCCCTACACATTATTCGTTCCCCTTTCGTATTCTTTCTTAACCTTGATTTCATGCGCAAATACCTCATGTGCTAGAACATATTCGTGCCATATTGTCTCATCTATATCGGACCAACCCAACCCTTAAAAACTATTACATCTATAGCCATCTCAATTTTCAAGTTCGAGGTACGAATTTTCGTACTTAATCTACCGCATTGTATTCTCTTATTTCTTATATCGTGCTTTAGTTTTAATTTCGAGGACGAATTTTTTTTAAGTTGGGTAGGATGTAAAACCCCCTAATTTCTACAGGATTTTTTTATTTTTATTTAGAATCGTCATGGCATATACTAAGTGTATATATACAATATATGTATTTGTGATTTAGTTTTATGCTATTATGAATTTTTTTTATAAATATATACATAACTCTAGAAATATGTATCTTATTTTTCCCAAACTTTCAAAATATTACTTTAATTTTATTTTATTCTTGATCGTATAAAATAATTAGCCTTAGAATTTTTACAAATGAAATCATAAATATTTTGAGCAATAAACAGATTTTGTTAAAGTATTTAAAATAGAATTTTGAATTTATGTAAATATATCTTGATCTCTCCTGATAATTATCAAATATAGTTTAAATATTTTTTGATAATACTAGATATTAATTAATATTATGATTTAAAATCACTTCTTTATTATTAATTATTAATTAGATTGGACTAAATTAATTTTGAAAGTTTATTTGATTTTTAAATAAGTGAAAAGCTTGCTAAATCATTTTAGATTAAAGAAGAATTATATTTTAGCTTATTTTAAATTATTGTATGACCAATTAATATTATTTTGAAATTATTAATGTATTCAAATATTGATTAGATTGGATTAAATTAATTTGAATACTAGTTAATCTAAATTAAGATTTATATAGTGGCGTCTTTAAGGATTATATATCCTTAACCAACTAGAATTTTTTACACCGTATTTATAGGGGAGCTTTGCCAATGTTTTATCCTAGCACCACAATCCTATCACCATTGTGACGTGCACGTGCCCATCTTTTCCTTCTATTTTTTTCTAGTACAATTACATATTTTACGTGTCCGACATACCGGACACGTTCTCGATCCTCTCATCCCTGTGTCGTACAGGACACACCATCAGCCCGACACAACTCAGACCAAAACCCTAACCCTAATCTATTGCAACCGTCGTGGCCGTCTGCTACCACCGGCCATCTACTCTCTGACTGTTGCTCCGCACCACTACTATCATCATCATCAAACCATCATCGCCATCCCGGCCAACTCACACCGGAGCACAACCACCAGCGATTTTTCCTCGACTCACCTGCCTCCAGCTAACCGCATCCCTACCTCTTCCACAACTACCAAGTCACCACTGCCCCGACCATCCACCGGTCCGGCTACACCCACACAGCAACAACCCCCTCCACCGACCAACACCACTACCACTCCACTCCTCCACCGCTGCCACCCAGATCTGGAGCCGCCGCCGCAGAGCCAGATCTACGTGCCTCCCTGCCGACCCGGTGTCGCCTTCATGCGTCGAACCTCGCAGAGCCTCTACGACATCGCCAGGCCGGATCCAGCCGGCGCCGCTCTCTGGTGAGGAGCCCTCTTCTCGCGTCGTCTCCGCGAGCAGGGCCACGTGCGTTCGCCTCACTCGGCGAGCTTCCAAGGTCCCGGTCTATTCTTCTCCCTCTCGATGGTCCCTTTTTACCTTTCTCTCTCTCTCTGCTCTGCTCTCGACCTCTTTCTACTCTCTCTTCTTCTCTGATCCCTTCTCTCTCTATTTTTCTCAAAGCTTAGGAAGAATGGTTAGTTGGGCTTTAAACATGAGTTTGGGCCTTAAGCCCACAGTAATATTCTTTTTAGATTTAAATGGTTTTTGGGCTGTTTTATTTTTGGTTTATATTTTGATTAGGTTTGGGGGTTAGCAATTGTATTTCTAAAGACATGAATAAATTGGGATTTGAAATATTTTATAGGCCTTCATACTTATAAGTATATATATTTCAAATTAAGGCATATTTTGGTATAACAAATGACTTTGGGCTCATAATAAATTATTTTTAGAGATATGAGTAATTTTAATATAGAGATTTATATATAAAAGTTTATAATAAATTTTAAATTGTTTCTAGATGTCATTTTGACTATATAAATTATTATACTATTCTTTATTTTAAAATATATTTTTTGATTAAATAAATTATTATATTTGACAAAATTGGGTTTTCGCCTTAATTATTTTCTATATTTTTAAGTATATACCTAAAAATATATTTTATCAATAAAAATATAGTTTTTAAATATTATAAATATTTTCTAAAATAGTAAATATATTTATTTACACAAATTTCTTAGTTGTCAAATCTTGATCATAATTAATCAAGCGTTCCTATTTCCTTGCGAATTCGGACCCCTTCACATCAACCATGGCTATTGGACAAATATAGACATTGTCAGATTGTCGCACCACCCTCTGGCAAGATACCTTGTCATATTACTATTTATTTACTTTAGCTCAACATATGCATTTATTTATTTATTTTATGCAATATAAGTTGTTCTTCCAAATCGTACTTAGATGCAAATTGTTGTTAGCCATTTCTTTTATTTCTATGCACATTGACCTAGAGTTAAGAGACTGTCCTTTGTTTATGTTGTATATATTGGCCTTGACACCTGTGTGCCATGAAGTTACGAGTCGCATATAGATTCGGACTTGCGTACCGACCGCGTATCGGTGCGTATATGTCGTACGTTAGGTTATAACTGCTAATAGGACTTGCATGATTAGTAGACTTAGCGTATGGGCTAACATGCTAATAGAACTTACATGAATAGTAGAGTTAGGGATATATGTTGTGGATACAACATTGATTGGCATGGGGTAGGGATGACAGTTCCTTAGCGTATGGGCTACCATGCACATTACCTTTTGTGACTGTATGCTCCGCCGGAGATACGTGTTGACGATCCTATGTTTACTGATGGCCCCTGACGTTCGAGAAAAAGTTATGCTTTGAGGCTCCTGGTACCCAATAGGGGATTACACCAATTCCATTTTAGCCAGAGAGCCCATGCGTTGGAGGTTTGTTCTTAAAAGTGCATATTTCACTTATAATGGTTAGGCGACCTTTTTTCGTTTAGGTATATGTACTTTTTGTATGGTTTGTGTACTTATACCCGATCGTGGCTTGGAAATTTTGTAAGGATCCTGATTTTTTGGAAATTATTTTTTGTTTATTTTATATGATTTCTATTTGTTAGATTAAATTTTATATTTAATTATGACCATAGATGTACTTTTTCGTAGCTTTGATTATTGGAGCATGAGAAGCGCTATTTTTTCGAAACGTCCTTCATGAGTTTTGAAGTAGACAAGTCACCTTCAAATTTATATATCATGTCTCATCCAAACTTGTCCCCTAGCATTCTTTTGACTTCCCACAACTTCGGGTCAATTTAGGCCATTTGACAGTTTATCGTAATTCTAGACCTAACTTCCAACGTGAGTTCGGAACTCGACATCGATCAAAATTATTTGACCCAATATATAGTTTTGATCCATTTTGAGTCTATGACACACATGCCAAGGGTGTGCCACTCAATCGAGTTCCCATGTGCTACTTATTTGCGAATGGCATAAGAGACACATTGGTTGACTTTTCGAGTTCGATTTGACTAAAAAATATGTTTGGACCCTAACCTAGCCAACCCCATATGGTATAGCCCTATTAGGTTTCCATGATTTAGTAGAATTATTTTGAATTTATTTTGGGATGTTACATAGCCAAATAGATTTAGATACAATTTTGTATATATATGATTATATTTATAATAGCCTAATACTATATATATGGCCTTAGCCTAATACTATATATATGGCCTTAGCCATGTTTAAGTTTTGGAGTGCAAGATGACTAGGAATGATGGCATAGATAGTGTAGACGTGTGCTTTGACTAATGTTTTAGCCATGGTAGGGAAAGCCGAGCCATATGTGTGTTCTAACTAGGAAAACCCTTCAGAGTTGTGACTTGACCCTATAAATGATTTAATTAGTTACTTATTAAGATTATGACTTTTAGGAGACCCGGTTGTACCAATTTATTTCAGCCTAACCCGAACCAAACCCAGGCCAAGTAGACATGTAGTGCGTCGAAAGACATCCATGTAGATATATATGTATCTATCTTTATTGGGTAAATATAATTAGTGGTGATTCTAATAAATAAATATCTTTATAAATGAATGTTATATGTATAATATATATTATTTGCTATAATATTGATATTTATTTTGGGCTATATATATATATATATATATATATATATATATATATATATATATATTTTGGGCTATAAATATTTTGGGCTATAAATATATATATATATATATATATATATATATATATATATATATATATATATATATATATATATATATATACTTGTGTATATATGAGGGTATACACAATATGTAAATGTTAGACTTTATATATGCATAACAATAGAAGTTATATATAAAAAATTTAGTAATAGAATTAAATAAATATGTCTTGCCACAATGGATTGTATTTTAGAATAATTTATAAATACTACTTATTTTTGTCTAAATATGTGTATAAATATATGTAAACATGTGTGTATATATCAGGTATATAATAAGTTATATATATATACATATATATATATATATATATATATATATATATATATATATATATATATATATATATATATATAAGGAAAATTACTTTGATAATATTAACCTATATAAGTATCGAGAGGGAATTCTCCCAAAACCCAAACCCAAACCTATACCCAACATCCAGGCGACCCCCTGAACCGCCGCACGCCGGCCTGTCCCCACCGTGGAATGCCGCTGGAAGGCCAACCGCGTGCACAGCAGGACACATCAGCAGCAGCAATGGCTGTTGATGGGGTGGACTTCTCGGCAACCTTTCTTCCTCCACAATCTACTATTTTGCGAACTGTTTGTTCAGGTATGACCACAACTGAACCTGCTGCAAAACCCTTTATTTTGAATTCAGTATAGTGCCCTAGACTGTCCAAAAAGTCGATGTAAATATCGGTAAAAATCTGTTCGCGAACAGAGAATAGAACTGCCCTAACATGCTAACTTGGAAGACCAGACTTGGTCAATCCAGTAAAAAACCCAGGAAACTAATTGAACACAATTTTAGACCACATATAGGGCTTCCAAACCCTTTTGTAGATTTGGATTTCATCGACTATGCGTCGAGAAATCGGATTTCCAAAATCGAGAAAAAACTGAAAAAATATTTTTAAAAACTTAAAATCTTCTCGATACGGGGTCCGTTCCGACAAACCGGGCGACTTGGTTGCAACCCATGAGCATTGAAAGACGCGTACGGATGTTATGGACGTGTGGGCTTTGACAGAACTCGAATTGGTTACTTATGCGCAATGAATTCGAGGCGTATCGATCGAGGTACATCGTATCGGACCCTTTGCAAAAACCCCAATTAGTTTGTGCACGTTTGTCACCTCGAGATGAAACTTATGCCACTGGACTTGTATCATTTTTCTAGTCCTGTGAGCCAAGTTAGGTCCGTTTCTGAGAAGGTTAACCGGAATGCTATTTTTGCGGGCCCGTAATCCAACTCAACGGACTTTTTTGTACACGACTCACCGAAATCCAAATATGGACATGCCTTTGAGTTCGTATCAAAAAACTAGACTTGTAGGTATATAATTTGTTGACTGTAGAGACCATAGGTTCTGGCATATTTTTCGGTACAAAGATGGTCCAACGGCAGACACTGTTTTGATCCAAATTTATCGTTTTGCCCCTGTGTCCAGAATTGGACTTATGGGTAATCAAACTTAGACATTTCTTTTATGACAAGAACGTTAGTGATGTCTATTTCAGCATCCGGAGGCGTTTGCGGAAGTTCAGCTTTTATGGCTCAATGATTGACTAGTTGTTTATTTGGACGTGGACGATTCTACACCAGGCAAGTATACCTTGCCCTAATACAGTTTATTTTACATGCATTCTTTCCTTTATTATTGTTGTATATATCTTTTTTTTGTTATATACTTGATGCCTGTCATGCTTTATTTCCATGATTTACCATATCATCTGCATGTCGTTTCTTTTTATACACTTTCAAAGTTGTTCGTGTCAACGTCTTGTTGTATACCTACCTATTTTCCCCACTCGATCGATAGTACGCACCGTGCTAAGATGGAGACTTTACATAGGACTTGCTTCCTAGATCCTGCCCGGCGTTATTAGTACCTTGCTATTGACTACTCCCAATCGTTAGCACGAACTGTACTGCGGTAGGGACTTTATATAGATAGTTAGCACGCCCTATGTTGTTGTCTATAGGACCGTTAGCTCGCGCCGTGCTGCAGTTTTACTTAACTTTACCTTGTTGCCATGACTAGTAGCATTACTCATACTCCGTTTCATAACTTGTGCATTTACTCTGTCTTTATTTCATTATCCTTCCACTGCATGTTATTTACTGTTATATTAGTGGCATGTTTTATGTATCTTGCTAGTCCCCTGAGGACCTGGTGATCTCTCCAGGTTTTAGATGAAGTTATCAAAGTATGATACATTGATGGACGATGGTTGCTTCGCCAAGACTTCGGGTATTTAGTTGTTGTTAAAATCATTTTCTTTCATATTTTTATTTTGTCCTATATTTGACTTATGCTGTTGTAGCCTAGTCTTTTACAAGCTTAAATTTTCTTCTAGCTTGTTCATGATAAATGTGTTATTGGGGATCCACTCTAATATATTTATCTATTCTAGAATCAGCGTATTATGGTCTGATCAGCCTTACTGCACTTGATTTATTATTGTTACCGATATTTAGTAGATTGAGATATAGTTGGTCTAGAACAACCAGACAGCTTATACGTATTCGATCTGTGCTGGAGTTCTCATGATACGTAGCTGGAATGTATACGATTTCCTAGTCCTACGTATTTTGGGACTGGAGTGTTACAATAGTATTTTGTCGCGAACTAGTGTGCCACACCTTGTCCTTGTTTGGTTATAGGTGCGACTCATTACCTTAATGATAAAATATTAAACCATATTTTGATTCGGATTCTACACTGGATTATAGCACGGAAAAGTATTTCATCATAAAATATGATGCCACCTCTTGTCCTTGTTTGGCTGTAGGGGTGATGCACTATTTCGAAGATAGAATATTAGACCGTGTTGTGATCCAATTTATTATTGAGCAATTTATATTCTGTTGTATGGCATATTTTTCCATATCTTGTTACGTCCCTCTAAGGACCCGATGATCTCTTCAGGTATAGACGATCGATAGTATCCCAAGGAGTATGAATTTCGGACTAGACTCTTCCTTCTCTTCCTTTGCGGACTATGTGACTTTATCCTAGATGGTGGACATATATTATTGTTATTCTTTATCTCATATATTCCAATCATTTCTTTAGATTCGCTTGGTAGTGAATTTATCTCCACCAAGGAACTTGTTCTTTGACATTTTCCTATTTGATTTACTGATATATTTATTCCTTTATTTATGTGGATGAGATTTAGTGAGCCATGATTATCTATATACTGCATTAACAGCTTACGTATATTTATTATACAGTTGCATGTACTTTACCTAGTCCTATGTATTTTTACTACAAAAATACAGTAATTTACCGAGGGATGATACCTACTAAAATAATTTGGTCTCTACATAGCAACGAAATATCAACTAATTAGCGACTGAAGTTTTATGTAAAATTAGTTATAAATATGCACCGCTATATGCGTTACTAGTCCGTCGGTAATAGTGTACCGACATCTTACCGACGAATTTTTTTTGTCGTTGTTCACCAGTAAAACTGGCACAGTAACCATCCCTCCCCATTCTCAAATTTTCATCCAAATTTAAGTTCCCCCCAAACTCCTTCTCCTCCTCCCAACCCCCTCCTCCTCCGGCCTCCTCCTCCTTCCAACCCCATCCTCCATCGGCCTCTCCTCCTTCTGATCCCCTCCTCCTTCGGCCTCTTGCTCCTCCTGACCCCCTCTTCCTTCCGACCCCTTCCTCCTCCTCCTGACCCCCTCTCGTCCTCCGACCTCCTCCTTCCGACCCCCTCCTTCTCCGACCTCCTCCTCCTGACGAGCGGCGACCACCCCGACGAGCTGCGGTGACATCCTCCCGAGAACCTCCTCCTCTCCGCCAGTCCCCAATCACCCCAATGTTAGCTTCCTCCTATTAGGGTTAGTCCCCCCCCCTCAAATATATTTTTGTATCAGTTTAATTGTTAGTTGATTTCATGGATTAAAATTTAGGGGAAGGAATTTCTTTAATTGTTAGTTGATTTTATGGACATGAGCAAACGACATGGATACGGTGTCACGACCGACACCCGCCTTTCGGGATGCGAGTGCGTGGGCAAGTTCAGCCTACGTCGTGGTATCGGCGGTAGAACGTTGTTTAGACCTCAATGATCAAAGTCACAAATATTTTATCATAATAATTTTTCTTATTTGCTCATTCACAATACTAAATCAAATTACAATATTCCAAAATTTACAAAAAAATACAATGTCTCACAAGATTTAGAAAATAACTAACTAAACTTTATGACCAATTCATCTATCTAGCACTCCTCTAGGGTCGGCACTTCAAGTACACTTGTATCTATCCTAAGGTCTAAGTGCATAGAGTAGCAATCGACTAATCTAAAAATTGGTTTCCAGTCAGGAATGGAACGAGTACAATTCAAGCATACAGTTCCAAATATATGATTAACGACTATAAAAATAGTGAATAATCATGGCATACATGATAAAATAAATAAACTGTAAAACATGGCATGGAAGGTAAAGTGGAACATTTAACATGAGCTATATGACAAGTAAAGCATGGAACAAGGAAACATAACCATATAAGTGAATTGGGGTACACTTTTCAATATGTGATCGGACTGGGACAGTGACACCACATGTCATAGCTGCTTTTCAATAATTAATGTATTATTATTTTATTCTATTTTCATCTAATTTAATGTTATGCTCTATATAATTTTTTTTAATTTATTACCATTTAATTTTATCAAATAATAATGAATGACATTGTAATAAATAATTTTGTTAAGATTTACATATGGACCCCTAGATAATTTTACAAATTGCAAAAATTAACATTTACCAACTCAATTGTAGGTGTCACCATATGAGAGTGAGATGACATGGTAATGACATGTGTCATGCCATGTGTTGAAACATGAAGAATAGGATGCCACCTCACACCCCCTCTTTCTTTTTATATGTATTCCTCATTCTTCTTCTTTACAAAACCCATTCCTCACACCACCACTCCATTCCACTCCCCTCTCCATCTCCACCTGCTACTGCTACTGCTGTGCTACCGTCGCCTCCGCCCGGACCCGCTGCCGCCGCCGGCCACGCCGCCCGCCGCGCACGAACCCGCCGACCGGCCGGCCACCTACCGCCGGCTGCTCCTGGCCGGCCGGCCTCCCCTCGTGGCCGCATCCCCATCACCATCACCATCATCCTCTTCATCCTCATCATCATCTCCATCACCAAAGCCCTAACCCCTTTCTTCAAAAAAAAAGGAAGAAAGAAAGAAGGAAGAAGATGAAGGAGAAGAAGAATTTGTTGGAGGAAGAAGAAGGAGAAATTGGAAGAAGAAGAAGAAGAAGAAGGCTCAAACCCTAGTTCCAATTTCAAATCAATTTTTCTCAAGGCAAGTCCTCATCTTCTTTCTTTCCCTCTTCTTCTTGATAATTGTTCGAAATTAATTTTCTAAATTCTTCTTGAATTAATATGGGTTAGTTATATTTCTGGAATTTAAATAAATTCATGACAAATCCAACTTCGTAAGGATGTAATATGGATATAGACTTTTAAAATTTGAAAGAAACCTACTTATAGACACAACACCAATAAAATACTTAAATGAATATGAAAATTGGACACAACAACATGTGGACACATTATGCTTGGACACAAGTGTTGAATACATCTTGAATAGACATTTCAAAATTAATTTATGTTATATATAATGATCTTTGATATATATATATGTGAAATGTAAATATGTGTATTACAACATGCTAGTATAAATATATTCACTTATATTATGATACATTGTTTGGACACGGAAACAAGAAATTATACTCTTTGCAAACCTTGGTTCAATTTAGGATGCTCAACCTTTAAATTACGACACGGACAAAATGTGAAGAATACAAATAATGGACACATCAACTTATGTTTTGTGAGAATATGTATATAAGTATACGTAGATGTATGGACACAAACTATAAGCTTTATACGTATATGGACATCTATACATATGTATAAAAATATATCATAATAGACATAACACATGAGCTATATTATCTTGAATATTTAAATTAACAATTGGTATCACTTTTGGGTATAGTCTTATACTTGTTTAAGATTCAAAATTTACCTATGAATACATCTTTAGTATATATGTCCACATTATATTCGTTTCAAATATATAAATGAAATATATATATATATATATATATATATATATATATATATATATATATATATATATATATATATATAATTTTTGCTTTATCAAAAATACAATTTCTGTCCATACTTTAAAATATACCAATTTAAGATAATTTGGCATGAAAATCTAGTTAATATTGATATGTATGGGAACCTACATGTTAAGGTAATCTTACATATGTTTGTTTCAACTTTTAAACTTCCATTGACATTCTTAACAAACCAAAACTATAATTATAAGTAATTTAAAATATAATTAGTATCATGCTACTATGACAAGGTTATAAGAATTAATGAATATTTTAAGAGTAAAATGTGACATCATTATGCTACTAACAATTTTGTTTTGATATTGGATAGCCTTTAGCAAGTACCCGAGGCAATTAGGTTTACTTGCTAGAATGCTTGCTAAGGTAAAAAGTTTTCAATTAACTACATTTATATATATATATATATATATATATATATATATATATATATATATATATATAACTGCGTGGTTACCGGTGTAGAAAGTTGCTCCACCGAAGGGGTCGGCGAGCCCGATATATATTTGCGTGGTTCCGGTGTTGAGGGTTGCTCCACCGAAGGGGTCGGCGAACCCATGATTATATGTATTATTGTCTATTGTAAAAATTTCGGGCTCCAAAATACAAAGGAAATTCTGCCGAAATTTTTGAGAAATCCCAGAGTTAGCCATTTTGGAAAGTCGAAATGGTTAAACCCTAATATCAAAACTTTATCAAATTTTCCAATATAAACATGACCCTGAAATCCTTGAAAGTGTTGCCTTAGGCGCACAAATTCTAGTTTGACATTTTATTTCCGCAAAAACGGAATCTCCTGCTTAACTTTATTCTCGTTTAATGTGTGTTCTCTGTCACACGAAAAACGAGATACAAAATTGAAATATAATTTAACTAAGTTGCATTTGGTAAGAATTGCATTTGGAATGGGAGAGAAAACTTTGGATCACACCTTCGAAATCTTTGCAATATTATATTTTACAAAACTGATTAGTTCCTGTTACTGGCACTCGTATGGCCATACGGGTCTGTCGGGGTGAGGCTTAGCTCACTTTCCTGTTTCCTGTTTTCAATTGGATTCCGAATCCCTGAATTCGGTCCTGGAATATCCAATGTAGCCTGCTCCGATATTTTTGAAAATTTTTAAGTCATACGACAATTGTTATAACACTTGATTCCGATAACTCGAAAAACCATTCATGTGTTATCCTGATTATATCACATCAATATGTGATCCTGATACTAATGGGACGGATAAATCTAAGCACCGTCCATTTAGTATAAACCTGATCCCGGGTAAATGGAATTATTGTTGAGAAAATAGAAGTTGTGTGATCCAGAAGTGTTTCTCTAAATATTGCATTTTCCATACAAGATTTGTTTGATTGCTTACACATTTATACCTGACACCTGCATTCTTTAGGAAAAGATGTTAATACGATAAGAAATTTGTATCAATATACCTTTGAAATTATCCTTTCCTTCAGTTCAATTTCGATAATTTTATCGTCTTACCTTACCTACTTTACTCCTTTGACTGAGGGCTTGCTCGTCGTATTGACGACCTAGTTTTGTTCACTAGGTTTTGATGAAGGTCAGAAGATAATGCAAATGCACACTGAAGATAAGCTTTATGAATGAGACAAAGAGGAGGTTGACTTGGTATCAACTAGTAAAACTTTGTTGCTGGTAATGTAATATATGTATTGGGTTAATGGTTGTAATCGGGTAGAATAATAAAATTTCTATTTATAGTTTTAGAATATTCTTTAATCAAACTGTCATTTATATTTTTATGCATCATGTGACCTGTGATCAACCTATCCTAGAATCCTACGGGCGACAATCGCGAATATGGGTACTGGAGTATTCATATATCGCGTAGCCTGGGGATGTTGTTACGTACTCGGCTCGCCTTATTTTGGGAGCGGGGCGTGACACGTCTTTTAGTGGTGGCCCATGCAGGTCTGAGAAGAATGGAAAATTTAGGATAGCATGCAGGTCACGAAAAATAGGAAACCTAGGATAGAATGCAGGTCTCAAAAATTAGAAAACCTAGTATAGGATGTAGGTCTAGATTTTAAGAAAACCTATATAGGTTGAGCTATATACCCTAAGATATACTCTTAGAAGAAGTCTACTTATCTATATACTATGTTTCATTCCGATTTCCATATAGATCTTTGCCTAATGGATTTCTTGTAGAAATTCCATATAGTTAAGAATCCTAACCTAAGACTGTCATTAAGGAATACATGATATTCAGGAAATCAATGGTAGTATAAGCATAGGCATAACCAGAAAAATTTAGGTTAAGTTATTCAGAGAGCATTAGACAAGTACTCTTTTTTAAATTGGTGAGGGATCTAGAAAATCCTTTAAGGATCTCAAACTGGGTATCTTTAAGGGACATGGAGTTTAGATTTATCTAGAAGAATTCAGATTTATCTAAAACTATTATATAGTTAGACATAAAAAAAAGGAATAAGGGTTATGAAGTCAATAGGCCGATGAGGATTGCAGACTTCCATTTAGATTGGGTATACTATGTCCTGTGGGATTGGCATATATATAAATATATAGCTAAGAAGTAATGGGTAATCTAGTACTAGCATTAATCTTATCTAAGGAATATGTATAGTATTTATTATATACAATATTGAATATAGCCTATTGAGAGTATGACTCCTCGACTTCTTGATTTTATCCCTGCTTCAATCCTGACGTATCTCCTCTTTCTTTGTTGAGACTCATGTTATCTAACTATTTCGCAAAATTTGATTTTCTTGAAATTCTTCAATTCCTTTGTTTTATCCAAAGTTCAAAAAAAAAAAAAAATCTGGAATTGTATCCTCTCTTTCCAATACATTTTCGTTCTATTAGTATTCTTGATTTTGGGAATCATTTTCCATCTAAATACCTAGGCTTACATTTCTTATTAATTGTTCATTGGATTTCTTCTAAAATAATATTTTTATTGGACTTTCTGCAATTGAATTTTCTGTGAATGTATATTTATTTATTCGTGTTAAGAACCTAGAAACCCTTCAACTGATTCGATGAGGCAGTGAAAACTGCAATCAATCAATTGAATCATGGAAGAGAAGTTGTTGCAGCCATTCGGACTGGCCATCCAGATTGGCGAGGCACATATTATCGAAACATGATTCAAGAATTTAATAAAATTCCGGGTAACATGACATAATTTTTTTTTTGGTGATGAATTTCGAAATTTGATATTCGGATTTTGAATTTTTGTTATACTACCGTTTGGATTTGAAAACCCACGTCCTAAATAATTTAAAATGATATTCGGTATTTTGATAATTTTGTCAAAAGATTTTATATTATTATATTATATAGTACTTTGATACTTAGATAAAGGATTAAAAAAAACCTTAAGTTCTGGTTCTTGAGTATCTTTTGAATTACCAAGGATACCCTAACGTGTAAGTCTACTTCACAATCATAATTCCTACTCATACTATGGATATCAAGGAAAAAGGCAGCAAAACCCTGATAGTGAAATGGTATCTTTGTTGCAACCATATGCGCAATGGTGAGGCACAAGATTACTATATCACGCCAGAAAATAAGAATAAGGAATATGATTTTGAATTCATACATGGTTATGGATTGAAACATGGTATTTGACTATTTTATTTGACTATATGGAATTTCAAGAATCTTGATAATTTCTAGTATTTTTGAATTGTCTTTATTTTCGTAAAGCTTTTGATAAATAAGTTTCAAAATATTTGGTTTATTAATTTAATAAATTAGTACATCTCTATAAGGTAGTTAGAATATCTTGTTTTTCTCTAAAATTGCTTTTGAAAAGTTTATCCTTAAATTTAAATTTCGAGGACGAAATTTTTGTAAGGTGGGTAGAGTGTCATAGCTGCTTTTCAATAATTAATGTATTATTATTTTATTCTATTTTCATCTAATTAAATGTTATGCTCTATATAATTTTTTTTAATTTATTACCATTTAATTTTATCAAATAATAATGAATGACATTGTAATAAATAATTTTGTTAAGATTTACATATGGACCCCTAGATAATTTTGCAAATTGCAAAAATTAACATTTACCTACTCAATTGTAGGTGTCACCATATGAGAGTGAGATGACATGTAGGGGTGAGTATTCGGTCTAATCGGTTTCAACCGAACCGAAATTTCATAAACCGAATGAACCGAATTCAGGAAAAATACAACCGAAACCGAACCGAATTGAGGGAGAACCGATTTAAACCGAACCGAAATAATGAGTTCGGTTTAATCGGTTTATTCGGTTGGGCCATTTTGGATAATGGGCCGGGCCAAAAGTTTGTTTTGTGGGCTTTAAAAAAAATGTCACACAAAATATCCAAAATTGCACCCCAAAAAAAGTGCTTTATAGACAGTATAAACACAAAAACAGTTGGGCCGAGCCCCACACTTGGTTTATGGGCTTTAAATAAATTTTTTTAACACAATATACAAAATAGCACCCAAAAAACCTGCTTGTAAATCCAATTCCTAGTTGAAGTCACATTGCTCATAATTACACAACATATAAACTGCTTGTAATCCAAGTCCAGATAACTATACAAAATTGCACCCAAAAAACTTCATAATTACACAACATACAAACTGCTAGTTGAAGTCACATTGCTCATAATTACACAATATACAAACTGCTTGTAATCTCTAACACAACATACAAACTGCTTGTAATCCAAGTCAAAAAAACAGCTTGTACAAAAAAAACTGCTTGTAAATCCAAGCCCATGTTGAAGTCACATTGCTCATAATTAGACAATATACAACCTGCAGAGAAAGGAATTAGTTGTTCAAAATTGATACTATTCACAAATACATTATCCAGTATTTCGAACATTTCCAATAAAACCTTCTAAATGTTACAAATGGTAAAAGCAGAATGAATATATATAAGGTATACTTACATGAGATGCGATGAAGTAGGCAATGAGGTTGAGAGCAAAGCCCCACCAGATTGTTCCAAAGATGTACCCAATGACCTTCTGCATCCTTCTCATCACACAAATGTTGTGATACACCTTGGGGAGGAACTGGAACAAGAATATCATCAAAAGAATCGACATTATAAGCTTAATCTCTTCTTCCCTAATAGTTGCAGCAATACAACTTGCAAAAAAAATATTCAGCAATACAACTGGCAAAAAATATTGCAGCATTAGAAACTAATTCATCAACTTGTAATCAAACTGCAAATGCCCAAGAGTTGCTTTATCAATGAAGCATGGAAGGGGGTGATATTTTCACCAAATCATTGGACCAAGAAGAGCCACTGGTCAAAAGTTCAGATAACAGAAACAGTAAGTAGTGAATCTGGCACTAAAATTGAAATGAAGAACACACTAAAATTGAATCTGATACATTGTAGTAAGTAATGAATCATTGGACCTTTTCTTCACATATTTGAAGAATACACTAAAATTGAATCTGATACATTAAAATTGAAATGAAGAACACACTAAAATGAAGAACACACTAAAATTGAATCTGACACTAAAATTGAAACAGTAAGTAGTGAATCATTGGACCTTTTCTTCACATATTTGTTAGCAAGTAAAACAAGTAAATGATAGACACAAAATGAACACAAACCTTTATTACCTTTCTATGGATTTCCCTCTATCCGATGTTCAAAAATGTGCATGTTCAAAATCTGCATAGATAAGCAAGTGGATTTGAACTTTGAAAGCTCAGCATGGCAATTTCTACATCATAAATAGATACATTGTAGTATCTGTATGATGTTTATTGCCAAATCATCATCGCCACATCCTTTACATATTTGTTAGTAACTTATAAGGAAATAAAACAAGTAAATGTAAACGTAATACACAAGTACAACAATTAATAATTTAACAGTTACAACCAAACCTTAATCCAAACTGAAACATTAGGTCCAAAGAATCCAAAATCCCAAAATGAATTCTGCAGTGCACACTGCACATGACACACTACAGACTATAGAGTGCACAAACTGCACAGTTCAGTGATAGATTGTTTAATAATTACATAACCCAAACCAGTCAATCCATAAACCAAATCTTCAAACATCGCTGGAGGTTGAGCCCCTCGTAGTCAGTTGACTTAAATCTATACAAGTATAAAAAAAATAACACGAGAACAAAAAATAAGTACAAATAATGAAGTAGAACTTAAAACAGCATAATGCGATAAAGTTTATTAACTAAAATTATACCTCTTTCAAGTTTATCTAGTGATTCCAAGTTTTCTTCAAGATTAGTAACAATAGATCGATCGGAGCCAGTCTTAAACCAATCTTGAGAATAAATAAGACTTTGAGCAATTTTGGGTGTCAAAGAGCTCCTAAATACATCAAGCACCCGACCACCTGTGCTAAATGCACTTTCCGAAGCCACTGTAGATATTGGGACAGCCAAGACATCACGAACCATTCTTGAAAGAATAGGAAAACGAAGAGAATTGATCTTCCACCAAGCCAAAAGATCAAAATTGGGATTCTCATCTTCATCGGCTTCGGTAGGCTCGACAAGATAACGATCCAACTCAGATTTGTTATCACAACCACCAGTTTTCAATTTGTGATTTTTATATTGAGCCTTCATCATATTTTTTAAGTTAAATATTGGACGCTCTTCGATGATAGGAGATTCGGTCATTTCATTAGTTGTTGAAGCAACTATCGGTGCATACAACTTCTTGTAGTCTTCAAACATAGAGTAAGCAACCATTTTTACCTTCTCTATCATGATATCACCCTTTGATTTACCATAGAGTTGATATAGCCACCATTCCACATATGCAAACTTTTGCCGTGGATCAAAAAGTGGTGCAATGAAGACAACCATATTCATCTTCTCGACGTCCCCCCAATACTTGTCATATTTATCTCTCATCTTATCCGCCATTATAGACAACTCGAAGTCATCGTTACTCTTAGCATTCTTCAAGAGGAAGTCAATAGATGCAATTTCTTCAAAAAATTTGTTAGAAGTGACATACAAAGAGCCGGATACACGTAAAGTGAATTCATAGAAATGCTCTAAAAATGTACACAACCTTCTAGCATTCATCCAATCCTCTTCGTTTGGAAACAAACCCTCACTCTCAAGTTCCCTTTTGAATAAAAGATCTTCGTCTTGGAATCTCTCAAAGGCTCTTTGAAACCTTTGAGCCGTGTCCAACATAAGATATGTTGAATTCCAACGAGTGCTCACATCAAGACATAATAATCTTTTGCTTTCTATTTTTTCGATTTGAGCACAATCTTTAAACTTTTGGAACCGGGAAGGAGATTGTCTCACATAACTAACCGCCTTTCGAACACGAGCAACCGAAGGAGACATCATTTTCAATCCGTCTACCACAACAAGGTTGATAATATGTGCAATGCAACGCATGTGTAAATACTTGCATTGAAGAATGCTATTTCCCCGTTGCGCAAACTTTTTGCTTAAATAAGTAATGGCAACGTCATTAGAGCTAGCATTATCAACGGTAATTGTGAAAATTTTGTCAATGCCCCATTCAATCAAACATGACTCTACGTCCCTACCAATAGCTTCGCCTTTGTGACTAAAAATTGGACAAAAGTTGATAATATTTTTCTTTAATTCCCAGTCATCATTAATATAATGTGCCGTAAGACACATATAGTTTATCTTTTGGATAGACGTCCATGTATCGGTTGTAAGACAGACCCTTTGATTGGACTCCTTGAAATAAGTCTTCAACTTAGACCTCTCATTGGTGTAAAGACTGTAGCAATCTCGTGCTACAGTCCATCTCGATGGTACACCAAACATAGGACATGCACTAGAAACAAAGCGTTTGAAGCCCTCACCCTCAACAAACCGAAAAGGAAGTTCATCGACAATTAACATATAAGCCAACGCATTCCTTGTATGTTCTTGATTAAATTGCCAACTAGTGAGAGTTTGCTTGCCCTTCCCAATGCATTGCATATTCAATATTGATTGAGAAGGACCTTTGTGCTTCGGATTGAGGGGGCATATAAGCCAATGATTTCTAACCGAGGTGGTCCCATTAATTACGGGGTGACAATAGTATTCTTTTTTACAGAAATTACATGCCGCCTTTGGGTGCCCATTCTCAAGAAATTCTTTAAAGTCACTCCAATAAGGAGCTCTTCGTTTACCAAGACGCTTATTTTTGACCTTAAGTTTAGAATTAGTTGTGACAGGGTCATTTGTGGCTTGGGAACTTGTGCCACCCACAACTCCGACCTCAAGGTCAATAGGCTCCGCTTCATTTGACATCTAAAATAAACATAAAAGCAACAAAACATTTCAATTTTAAAACAAAATCAGAAAATCAAAATAAAGATAAGAAAACGCACATTGCACGAGTATGATGTTGATGCCATGAACTTGAATTATTTGACGCAATAAATGACCTATTAATTTTTAAATATCATATAAGATAAAGTTTTACATGTAAAGCAAAATCAGAAAATCAATGTTTTAACAAGTCAAAAATCATGTAGGCATATATCCATGTAGGCATAAAATCATGTAGGCAAAATCATGTAGACATATATCCTTTGCATATTTCACTTGTAAGTCAAAAAAACCAAATTAATCATCAAAAAAAGTCAAGCAATCAATAATTCAAGGCTTTTGGCAAACTTCCATTGCGAGAACTGCCCTGCAAACAATATATGTGGCATATATCCAATCAATCAACAAAAATCAAATAATGCTTTTGGCAAACTGGCCATTGCGCAATGCAGCATTTATGCAAACTGGCCCTGCACACATATTCCATTTTTATTTTCTAGCCACAGCCATATATTGAATATTCTCTGCACAATTCCATTCCATTCCAATTCCCAGACACAAGACACAATACACAAGACAGAGAGAGTGATTCTTACAGCGATTGGAGATAAATCCGAGCAAAGAATCCAATCGCAAAATACCTGCATAATTAACAAATGAGGTTGGTATGAGCAAAGGACAATAAATATATTTCTAGTATACTAACTATAACAGAATTTAAAATAACAAATGATGGTATTAACAAATGAGAATGCAAGGAAATATACATTTATAACAGGAAATGATATACTTAAAGTTTAAACAAAATAATTAGAAAAAATATGACAAAATGATATACTTAAAGTTTAAACAGGAAATGATATACCCAAAAAAAAATACTAACGAAAATTAGAAAAATACTAACGAAAAAAAAAATACTAACGAAAAAAAATACTAATGAAAAAAAAATACTAACGAAAAAATCTGATCACTACAGGGACGAAAAAATTAGAAAAAAAAATACTAATGAAAAAAATTAAGAGATTCGGTTCAGATCTGAGTTTTGCACGCACATATTTCACTGGCTTCCAGGAAAATAATGAAAAAAAATTAAAAGAGTACAAAAATATAACCAAAAAAAGAAAAAAAAAAAAGAAAAAATGTAAAGTTAGAAAGTAGATCTGAGGTTTGCACACACATTTCGTTGGCTTACAAGAAAAAAATGAACAAAAAAATTAAAAGAGTAGAAAAATATAACCAAAAAATTAAAAAATGTAAAGTTAGAAAGTAGATCTGAGGTTTGGACACACATTTCGTTGGCTTCCAAGAAAAAAATGAACAAAAAAAATTAAAAGAGTAGAAAAATATAACCAAAAAATTAAAAATACTTACAAAGCTATGGTGAGGAGCTACTCAGTGATCCGAGAGTGAGGTTACTCAGAGATCCGAGAGGAGTTACTCAGAGATCCGAGCGTCGGTGAGGAGATAACGGTGAGACTAGAGGCGGAGGTGGTGAGACTAGAGGTGGAGGCGAAGGCAGAGGTGGTGAATCTGGTGATCGGTGAGAGAAAGAGAGAGACGTTAGGGTTTTGTTTTTTTAGAGAGGGGGAAGAAGTGAAAAACTCGGAGAAGAGCAGCAGGAAGCCGCTCTCTTTACTCCTGAGTGCTGAGAAATGAAAAGTAAAGAATGAAGAGAGAGAGAGAGAAAAAGTTATTTTATACTTAGGTTAAATGATGGAGGGTATTAACGTAATTTCACATGAGCTAATTCGGTTTTCGGTTTTAAACCGAAACAGAACCCGATAACCTAAACCGAAACCGAAAACCGAATTTCTGCTTTCCTTAAACCGAAACCGAACCGAATTTTTTTTAAACCGAACCGAATCTCTTATTCGGTTCGGTTCGGTTCGGTTTTCGGTCCAAAACCGAATAATGCTCACCCCTAATGACATGGTAATGACATGTGTCATGCCATGTGTTGAAACATGAAGAATAGGATGCCACCTCACACCCCTCTTTCTTTTTATATGTATTCCTCATTCTTCTTCTTTACAAAACCCATTCCTCACACCACCACTCCATTCCACTCCCCTCTCCATCTCCACCTGCTACTGCTACTGCTGTGCTACCGTCGCCTCCGCCTGGACCCGCTGCCGCCATCGGCCACGCCGCCCGCCGTACGCCGCCCGCCGCGCGCGCGCCCGCCGACCGGCCGGCCACCCACCGCCGGCTGCTCCTGGCCGGCCGGCCTCCCCTCGTGGCCGCATCCCCATCACCATCACCATCATCCTCTTCATCCTCATCATCATCTCCATCACCAAAGCCCTAACCCCTTTCTTCAAAAAAAAAGGAAGAAAGAAAGAAGGAAGAAGATGAAGGAGAAGAAGAATTTGTTGGAGGAAGAAGAAGGAGAAATTGGAAGAAGAAGAAGAAGAAGGCTCAAACCCTAGTTCCAATTTCAAATCAATTTTTCTCAAGGCAAGTCCTCATCTTCTTTCTTTCCCTCTTCTTCTTGATAATTGTTCGAAATTAATTTTCTAAAATCTTCTTGAATTAATATGGGTTAGTTATATTTCTGGAATTTAAATAAATTCATGACAAATCCAACTTCGTAAGGATGTAATATGGATATAGACTTTTAAAATTTGAAAGAAACCTACTTATGGACACAACACCAATAAAATACTTAAATGAATATGAAAATTGGACACAACAACATGTGGACACATTATGCTTGGACACAAGTGTTGAATACATCTTGAATAGACATTTCAAAATTAATTTATGTTATATATAATGATCTTTGATATATATATACGTGAATGTAAATATGTGTATTACAACATGCTAGTATAAATATATTCACTTATATTATGATACATTGTTTGGACACGAAAACAAGAAATTATACTCTTTGCAGACCTTGGTTCAATTTAGGATGCTCAACCTTTAAATTACGACACGGACAAAATGTGAAGAATACAAATAATGGACACATCAACTTATGTTTTGTGAGAATATGTATATAAGTATACGTAGATGTATGGACACAAACTATAAGCTTTATACATATATGGACATCTATACATATGTATAAAAATATATCATAATAGACATAACACATGAGCTATATTATCTTGAATATTTAAATTAACAATTGGTATCACTTTTGGGCATAGTCTTATACTTGTTTAAGATTCAAAATTTACCTATGAATACATCTTTAGTATATATGTCCACATTAGATTCGTTTCAAATATATAAATGAAATATATATATATATATATATATATATATATATATATATATATATATATATATATATATATATATAAAATATATATATATATATATATATATATATATATATATATATATATATATATATATATATATATATATATATATATATATAATTTTTGCTTTATCAAAAATACCATTTCTGTCCATACTTTAAAAGATACCAATTTAAGATAGTTTGGCATGAAAATCTAGTTAATATTGATATGTATGGGAACCTACATGTTAAGGTAATCTTACATATGTTTGTTTCAACTTTTAAACTTCCATTGACATTCTTAACAAACCAAAACTATAATTATAAGTAATTTAAAATATAATTAGTATCATGCTACTATGACAAGGTTATAAGAATTAATGAATATTTTAAGAGTAAAATGTGACATCATTATGCTACTAACAATTTTGTTTTGATATTGGATAGCCTTTAGCAAGTACCCGAGGCAATTAGGTTTACTTGCTAGAATGCTTGCTAAGGTAAAAAGTTTTCAATTAACTACATTTATATATATATATATATATATATATATATATATATATATATATATATATATATATATATATATATATATATAACCGCGTGGTTACCGGTGTAGAGAGTTGCTCCACCGAAGGGGTCGGCGAGCCCGATATATATTTGCGTGGTTCCGGTGTTGAGGGTTGCTCCACCGAAGGGGTCGGCGAACCCATGATTATATGTTTTATTGTCTATTGTAAAAATTTCGGGCTCCAAAATACAAAGGAGATTCTGCCGAAATTTTTAAGAAATCCCAGAGTTAGCCATTTTGGAAAGTCGAAATGGTTAAACCCTAATATCAAAACTTTATCAAATTTTCCAATATAAACATGACCCTGAAATCCTTGAAAGTGTTGCCTTAGGCGCACAAATTCTAGTTTGACATTTTATTTCCGCAAAGACGGAATCTCCTGCTTAACTTTATTCTCGTTTAATGTGTGTTCTCTCTCACACGAAAAACGAGATACAAAATTGAAATGTAATTTAACTAAGTTGCATTTGGTAAGAATTGCATTTGGGATGGGAGAGAACTTTGGATCACACCTTCGAAATCTTTGCAATATTATATTTTACAAAACTGATCAGTTCCTGTTACTGGCACTCGTATGGCCATACGGGTCTGTCGGGGTGAGGCTTAGCTCACTTTCCTGTTTCCTGTTTTTCATTGGATTTCGAATCCCCGAATTCGGTCCTGTAATATCCAATGTAGCCTGCTCCGATATTCTTGAAAATTTTCAAGTCATACGACAATTGTTATAACACTTGATTCCGATAACTCGAAAAACCATTCATGTGTTATCCTGATTATATCACATCAATATGTGATCCTGATACTAATGGGACGGATAAATCTAAGCACCGTCCATTTAGTATAAACCTGATCCCGGGTAAATGGGATTATTGTTGAGAAAATAGAAGTTGTGTGATCCAGAAGTGTTTTTCTAAATATTGCATTTTCCATACAAGATTTGTATGATTGCTTACACATTTATACCTGACACCTGCATTCTTTAGGAAAAGATGTTAATACGATAAGAAATTTGTATCAATATACCTTTGAAATTATCCTTTCCTTCAGTTCAATTTCGATAATTTTATCGTCTTACCTTACCTACTTTACTCCTTTGACTGAGGGCTTGCTCGTCGTATTGACGACCTAGTTTTGTTCACTAGGTTTTGATGAAGGTCAGAAGATAATGCAAATGCACACTGAAGATAAGCTTTATGAATGAGACAAAGAGGAGGTTGACTTGGTATCAACTAGTAAAACTTTGTTGCTGGTAATGTAATATATGTATTGGGTTAATGGTTGTAATCGGGTAGAATAATAAAATTTCTATTTATAGTTTTAGAATATTCTTTAATCAAACTGTCATTTATATTTTTATGCATCATGTGACCTGTGATCAACCTATCCTAGAACCCTACGGGCAACAATCGCGAATATGGGTACTGGAGTATTCATATGTCGCGTAGCGTGGGGATGTTGTTACGTACTCGGCTCGCCTTATTTTGGGAGCGGGGCGTGACACGTCTTTTTAGTGGTGGCCCATGCAGGTCTGAGAAGAATGGAAAATTTAGGATAGCATGCAGGTCACGAAAAATAGGAAACCTAGGATAGAATGCAGGTCTCAAAAATTAGAAAACCTAGTATAGGATGTAGGTCTAGATTTTAAGAAAACCTATATAGGTTGAGCTATATACCCTAAGATATACTCTTAGAAGAAGTCTACTTATCCATATACTATGTTTCATTTCGATTTCCATATAGATCTTTGCCTAATGGATTTCTTGTAGAAATTCCATATAGTTAAGAATCCTAACCTAAGACTGTCATTAAGGAATACATGATATTCAGGAAATCAATGGTAGTATAAGCATAGGCATAACCAGAAAAATTTAGGTTAAGTTATTCAGAGAGCATTAGACAAGTACTCTCTTTTAAATTGGTGAGGGATCTAGAAAATCCTTTAAGGATCTCAAACTGGGTATCTTTAAGGGACATGGAGTTTAGATTTATCTAGAAGAATTCAGATTTATCTAGAAGAATTCAGATTTATCTAAAACTATTATATAGTTAGACATCAAAAAAAAAAGGAATAAGGGTTATGAAGTCAATAGGCCGATGAGGATTGCAGACTTCCATTTAGATTGGGTATACTATGTCCTGTGGGATTGGCATATATATAAATATATAGCTAAGAAGTAATGGGTAATCTAGTACTAGAATAGTCCAATTGGCTAGGGTTGATGTGAAGAAGTTAAGATTCACAAAAGAAATAGGAATATGATTTGCCATGATCAGAAATAAAGGAATTTGATCTAGCAAAAGATAATTCTTATTTAGGGGAACATATATATTTACTTAGAAGAATACTTATAAACTTATTTAGGAATTATTTACAACCCTCATATTTTTTTTACAACCCTCATATATGAACCTAGGAAGAAATATAAATATAAAATTACACGAAAGATTATTAGCCTTATTACTAAACCATTAAAATAAATAAAAGACTATTAGAAATGTACTTATTATAAAAAACCATTCTTATAAGTCTAAATTAATATTAAGAAAGCTTTTTATTTTAAATCAAAATCCATACAAGTATATCCAATATATAATATGCCCAAAGAATTTACTTGTACATATATAATAGTCTAATGATTATATAAGTAAGTTTATCTATAAATCCTTTCATAAAACTTAATAATTAAATATATAGGAACAAGCCCAAAATATTATTTTGGAAATACTAGTTATATATTTTCAAAACCATAATCATAATATTATATATATATATATATATATATATATATATATATATATATATATATATATATATATATATATATATATATATATATATATATATATATATATATATATATATATACAAAAGTGCATACTTAATCAATGATATAGTATACTGCTATAAACTGAAACATATATTATCAGTATAAAATAAAAATAATAAAATAATTATTACACTTCTATCATTTTATGTATATACATGTAGATATAAAAGGCCCTAAAATTCGACTAAGGCCCAACATTCTGCCCATATACATCTTACTCTTTACCCAAACTAAAGAAAAAAAAATAAAGCAACATAAAGCAGAGAGATTGAGAAAGGAAGAAGAGAGAAGACATTTTCTTTCACCAGCTGGAGAGAGAGATTTCGAAAAGGGAAAGAAGGGGGTTTCGGGGCTTACCGAGTTTTGAGAGAGGTGATCGGCGGCGCGGGGCAACACGGGGTTGCAGGTGGGGCGCAGCTTCAACCGGGGTGGCAGAGGAGCTCAGACGCGGGCCGCACTTTCCAGGTTCGTGGAGACCCGGTTCTATGGTGCTCGGCAGCAGATATGGAGGGGGTTCGCACGACGGAAGGGGTGTGGCAGCCGGAGGTAGCGGCATCAAATAATCGCCGGGAAGAGCGATGCTTTTGGTTGCAGACGGTCACCGGACGACGTCGACGGAGGTGCACGAAGTCGGCGTTCGAGGCGCTGAGGTGGTTGGCGCCCGGAAGGTTAGTGGCTCCACTAGCGGCGCTAGGCGGTAGGCAAAAAACTATGGTTCGATTTTTATTCAAATTTTACTGAGTCTAGATCGTATCCAGAGGTTGGACACATGATTCCTTCGAATTTCTATATTCGTGTCCTGACTGGGACACAAGGATGTGTTCAAGTGTAAAAATTGGATGAAAAGAATGGATGCAGACAAGGACACAAACGCCCGAGGTCGTACCCGAGGCTGGATATGATGATTATGTTGGTGGACATGGACACTTCGACACATAATTTGTGTATTGGCTGTGTGTTTGGTGGTGGTCACGGTGGTGACTGATGGTAGAGGAGACGGTGGTGGTGAGCGCTGGAGGAAGATGATGTGTAGGAAATAATAATGCATTGTTCTTATTGATGGGGTATGTTTACGATATATATATAGTGCTACATTATTGGGCTTATGGACCATATTGACATTAGGTACAAATATAATCTAACACCCGCCTCAAGTTGGAGCATGCAAGTCACAAATGCCCAACTTGGGAAGTAAAGAATCAAACACATGCTTTCCAAGGGGCTTGGTGAAGATGTCAGCCAATTGAGAAGACGTAGGAACATACGAGGCTATTACGGTGCCATCTCTAATAGCATCGCGAACAAAATGCAAATCCACCTCAATATGCTTACTGCGCTCATGAAATACCGGGTTCTGAGCCAGGTGCAGGGCTGACTGACTGTCACAATACACCGACATAGCAGACTCCTGGCGAACGTCCAAACACACCAATAACTCCTTTAACCATTTCAACTCACAAATAAGCGCAGCAAGAGATCGATATTCAGCTTCAGCAGAAGATCGGAAAACAGTTGGTTGCTTCTTGGTCTTCCAAGAAATAGGAGACCCTCCCAGAAATACCAACCAGCCCGTAACAGAGCGGCGAGTCAAGCGACAACTTGCCCAGTCAGAATCACACCAACCAGAAAGACGGAGATCACAATCAACTTTCAAAAGAATACCCTGTCCCGGTGCATGTTTGAGATATCTGACAACTCTCAAAGCAGCATGCCAATGATCTTGTCGAGGTTACTGTAAGAATTGAGACAAGATATGCACATCATAGGCTAAGTCAGGGCGAGTAAATGAGAGATAAATCAACCTCCCAACCAGCCTCCGATAAGGCTCTGCATCCGCCATCTTTGGACTAGTCGATTCTGCCAGCTTGTGATTGGGCTCCATGGGAAAACCAGCAGGTCGAGACCCCATCAAGCCGCATTCTGAAATGATGTCCAAAGCATACTTCCTTTGACACAAGAAAATTCCTTCTGCACTCTGAGCCACCTCTATACCAAGAAAGTACTTCAACACACCAAGGTCCTTCATATGAAAGCAAGATCTAAGGTACTTTTTGAAAGCATCTAAAGCACCTGAGTCATTACCAGACACAATCATATCATCCACATAGATCAGAACATGCAACTCTACCTTCCCTTTAAAAAGAAAGAAAAGGGAATAATCGGAATGAGATTGAATAAATCCATAGGATATCAGAGAAGCAGCAAGCTTAGCAAACCAACAACGTGGTGCCTGTTTCAATCTATATAGAGACTTACACAGGCGACACACTTTATTGGGTTCACTATGCGAAAAACCTGACGGCAACTTCATATATACTTCTTCTGTCAGATCTCCATGAAAAAAAGCATTGTGTACATCCATCTGGTGCAAAGTCCAGCCTCTCACAGCTGCAACAGCCAAGAATGCCTGAACTGTAGGCATCTTAGCTACCGGGGCAAATGTCTCTGAATAGTCGATCCCCTTAACCTGATGATTATCGAACACAACCAGCCGTGCCTTTAAGCGCTCAACACTTCCGTCGGATTTGTACTTGATTTTGTACACCCATCGACTTCCCAATACTTTCTTTCCAGGAGACAAATCGACAAGACTCCATGTCCCATTATCTTCCAGAGCCTGTATTTCAGTTTGCATAGCCGCGTGCCAGCCCGAATCTCGCGAGGCCTGGCGATATAAAGTAGGCTCAATACCTGCAGTGATGGCTGCAAGAAAATCTCTGTGTCCAGCAGTAAATATGTCATAACTTAGAAATTGTCTTAGAGGATACAAAGTACCTGAGGAAGTGACGGGAACAGATGAACTGAGTTGAAGGGGGGACTTTTACTTCGAACAGCATTCGTCACAAAATCCTGTAATCGCACTGGCTGTGATTTCTTTCTCATTCCTCTTCCCAATACTACCTCGTCGGGCACCTATGGCAATACTGTATCCCCTGTATCATTAGTAGTATCCGCATCACCCCCAGCGGACTCTCCTGTCAATACTTCTGCAGCTACCTGTGCATCCTCGCCACTCGGTGTCGAGCCACCAGCAACCACTCCGGCCTCAGCCAACGTAGCCGGCACCATCCCAAAAGTCTCTATATCGTCTCTCGGCATCTCAACAGATGTATGGCGTGTCACAGAAGACATCTCACTAGCAGAGCCACACCCAGGAAATTCTTTTTCATAAAAAGTGACATCAAGGTACACAAAAAATTCACCAGTCTCCAAATCATACAGTTTCCATCCTTTTTATCAAGTGGATACCCAACAAAGATACATTTTCTACTCCTGCTAGCAAATTTATCATGTCAGGATTTTAAATCTTACGCATAGCACAGACAACCAAAAATATGTAGATGATCATACGAAGGAGCCGAACCATATAAAACTTCATAAGGAGACTTAAAATGCAAGATACTAGAAGGTGTTCTATTTATCAGATAACATGCACTCAGAACACATTCCCCCCAACTATCCACAGAAAGAGAACCCTGAAATCTCAATGCCCTGGCTACATTTAAAATATGTCGATGTTTTCTTTCCACCCTTCCATTCTGTTGAGGTGTCCCAACACAGGATGTTTGGAACAATATACCTTGAGATGAAAAATAATCTAGTAAACAATTAAATTCAGTGCCATTGTCACTCCGCACACGACTTACATCGGCCCCAAACTGACGCTTCACCATAGCAATGAATTTAAGAAACATAGAATAGACATCACACTTATCCTCCAACAAAATAACCAAACAGCTCTAGAAAAATCATCCACCAAAGTCAAACAATATTGTGCCCCATTAGATGACGAAACACGATATGGTCCCCACAGATCACAGTGTATAAGTTCAAAGCATCTCAAAGCACGACTACTACTATCCGGAAAAGCATCACGAGTCTGTTTAGCTTGATGACAAATATCACAAGCCTTATGTGAAAACACACTACTACCAGAGAGAAAAGGTAAAGTCTGCATTACTTTATCTGAAGGATGCCCCAGTCTACAATGCCAAACCTCGGAATCACTCTCTCTGCATGCCAGGATCACCGAAGCCAAAGAAGCTGGAACCTCCCCCAAGAAGTAAAGTCCACCCCTTTGTTCACCTGCTCCAATCACCATCCTCGTACTTCGGTCCTGAACAAAACACAAATCAGGAGTAAATAACATATCATAATTTCTTGCACTAATCAATTGTACGACAGAGATCAAGTTGCAAGTCAATGTCAAAACGTAAAGAACATCCGTCAACACCAATAAAGCAGTCAAAAATACTTTGCCTCTTAGAACAGCCTCAATAGTGCTCCCATCAGGCAAAGTCACAGGACAGACAGGGCCTTCAAAGCAATCAACTAAACAATCACGAGAACCTGTCGCATGAAGAGTAGCCCCAGTATCGAATATCCAAGTGATAGAAGAATTCTTACCCATCAGACGATCAGAGTTTGAAGGACCAGGGTTGGAAGGATTGTCGTTACCCAACAAGCTCATCAGTTTCTGCCATTGTTCACCTGAGAGTGGTGAAGGATACCCTCCATGCATCATATCCGTCGAACTCCCAGCAAGACCAGCAGGGACACCATAACCAGCAGCGACGACATGATGAACAACCCCTGCGCCACCAGCACCACGTCCCCCATCACGTTTCTGCGGTGGTGCCGGGCCTCTGCCACCACCAGTACCACGTCCGCCCTCACGTCGAGGACGAGTCTCCCACCACTCTGGATAGCAATCTTGGCAAAGCAAGTTGCAACATCATGACCTGTTTTCTTGCAATGAGTACAGATTATACCTGATTTGTCCATGGAATCTGATGTTCTACTATTAGAAACAGTAGAAAGACGAGGTGAAGTCTTGATAGCCAGTGCCAACACCTTCTCAGTAGCGGATTGGACCTGAGATTTTTGTATATCCTCCTCCTTACGGACTGCCTGGTATGCTCGATCTAAACTTGGCTAAGGATCCTGATCCAGAAGATTAGATCGGGTATGACCATACAACTCATCATTCAAACCATACATAATGTCCTGAAAATGGTCTTTATCCCTCATAGCCTATAGCTTTGCAGCAAGTTCACCACAGGTAGAAGTAGGCAATGGGAAATAAGCAGCTTATTCATCCCACAAAGACTGCAAATTTCTAAAGTAGGTTTCCACAGACATCGAAGCCGTTTGTTTGCACTCAGCCAAAGCCACCTTAATTTGTTGCTTCCGAGTGCCATTGCTAACAACAAATCTTTTCTCCAACAAGTTCCACAATGGATAAACCTCCTCAAAGTACAACAAAGATTTCTTCAGAGACGGATCAATGGTATTAAGAACCCATTGAACCAATAGTGCTTGCACGCATCTCCAATAAAGCAATTTGCTAGCATCATTAACAGGTTTGACTTCAATACCTTCCAGAAAAGTGATCTTTTGCCTAGAGATCAGGGAGAGACGTATCGACCGAGACCACTCAGCATAGTTCGGTCTACGAAAAATAATAGGAGTAATGATATTTCCTGGTCGATCAGTAGAACTCAGAAAATATGGATCCTTCGGATTAGGATAATTTGGGTTGTGTGCACCGCCACCGCCAGTCGCGACAGAGAAGCTGGACGCAGCATCATCTGCCATCGTGGATGTCGGGTGTACAAAAATTTTATACAACTCCGACGAATCGGCCGTTGATGGACGGGGTCGGCGGCGAATCGGCCGCGATCAGGGGCGCCGGATCTGGCGCGTAGGGGCGAGCGGATGTCGGGTGTACAAAAATTTGTACAACTCCGATGAATCTGCCGCTGATGGAAGGGGTCGACGGCGAGGTCAGGCGTGGTCAGGCGCGGGATCGTCGTGCGATCTGCCGCGTTCGGTCAGGCCGTAAGGCCGGCGCGTACGGCGGCGGATCGGCGGATCGATGGATCGGTGGATCGACGCGGGAGCAGGCCGGGCGGATCCTGACGTCGGGCGGACGACGGGCGGACCGGGCGAACGTCGGGCGTCGGGAATCAGTCGGATAAACCTCATGCCGGGATCAGTCGGATGCGCCGGGATCAGTCGGGCGGTCGGCACGGTCGGCGCGAGAGGGCTCGCGATCAGCGCGCAGGAGGGCGCGCAGTCGGCGTCGGCGCGGGAGGGCGTCAACGTGGGTGGAGCGGGCGTCGGCCGCGTTCGGCGCCGGATCAGTCAGGATTTTTTTTTCTTTTTTTTCGGGAGATGACAGCTAGGGTTTTTCGGGTGGCTCTGATTCCATGTAGGAAATAAGAATGCCTTGTTCTTATTGATGGGGTATGTTTATAATATATATAGTGCTACATTATTGGGCTTATGGGCCATATTTACATTAGGTACAAATATAATCTAACATGATGTCAGCGGGTGGTGAGTGGTCTTAACGATTATCGGCTTACGGATACATGGACACGGGGACACGGAAGGGCTGCGAAGATGGTGATGGATGTTGTGGAATAAGT
Source organism: Iris pallida (assembly GCA_029216955.1). Lineage (NCBI taxonomy): Eukaryota > Viridiplantae > Streptophyta > Magnoliopsida > Asparagales > Iridaceae > Iris > Iris pallida. The sequence continues at coordinate 32,806,029 of JANAVB010023800.1, read as the reverse complement.
GGCTGGATTTGGGTTTGGAAATTTTTTTATTTTGGGAAAAATAGCTCTTTTTAAATAGGAGAAAAATGCCTAAGCATATAAGGCTTTGAATTTCCTAGGATAGCTCTTCCCTATAATTTAAATTAATATAAAATATGAAAACTAGATTATCCTAATCTTAATCTAATAATTGTTCGAAATAATAGTTTAAAACATTATTCAATATTATCAAATTAATTTACATTATATAAACTCAAATTAATTAGCAAATCTTTCATTAGCAAGATAATAACCAATAATTTAAAAATTAATTAAGATAATCTTATTCCAATTAATGGATTATATTCATAATTTGAAATAATATCTAGCATTATCAAAGTAATTTTAATAATATTTGATACTAACAAAACTAATTAAAGTATATTTATATTACATCAAAATCTTATTTGAAAATAGTTTAAAATACTTATGACATTTTTAGAAATATTTTCAAAGCCAAATCCTTTGCTTAGACCAAAATAATAACCGAATATCTTTAATAATAAATCGCCAGAAAATTATTTTTATTACAGTTTATGATTTTCAAACCATAAATTTTAACTATTTTTTGAAATACAAAAATAATAGCAAAATAATGTTCAAATGTTTCAAGAGAAAGTGTTTATAATTATGATATTTAAATAAAATAAATAGTTAGAAAAAATAAAAATAAAATTGAAAATTCGGGAAGAGGGGTTACACATGAGTCGATTTCGTTTCTGTATCCGAATTTTCTGATATTATTCAAAATTTTGGATATTGGATTCAGATACCCAAATTTATTTCGGATATTAAGATATTCTAATCCATTAATATTAAATAACTTTTTTAAATATATTTTAACGCTAGGATGGTGTTCTAGGGTTATTAATACTATAATATTTATAGGATTGTAAATAGTAACTAGTTATTAACATAGTTTGCAGTATTGGCCGATACCAATCCGATACGGGCAATATCAATCCGATACGACCGATACCAATCTGATACGACCGAATATCGATACTTATAAGAATGGTCTGATAACAGTTTCAATACCGATACTATTAGCTTTGGTTATTACAATTATGTACTAAATTAGAATATTATTATTATTTAAGTTTTATACTTGTATTTTCAGCATATATTGTACGTACATGCAGAATTGGTTTCAAAAATGAGTCGATACTTAGTTGACCATTCGTTGATGTACAATCGGCGACATGAGAGTAAGATTGGTTTGACGGATGATTTCAAGGCATAAATCGAGGTACTTCTCAGATACGCCAATAGCCAACCTTATTTTATAGATGAGAGGATCATAAAGCGCCCTTGTGTCAAATGTAATAATATATCATTCAAAGATGTGGATCTCATGAGAGAGCACCTCTACAAGAAGGCTTTTGTACCGAAATGCAATGAAACTTGGCACGTGAGTTGGTATTTGATGCGAAACGGAGGTGGGAGAGTCCACTCTCAAGGAGAACCTTTGGTCCGCAATATCCGTCCTTTTTAATATGGAGGTGGGAGAGTCCGCTCTCAGAGATCACTTCGAATTTGACATTGAAACTTGGCACGTGAGTTGGTATTTGATGCGGCCAGTCCAAGTTTTGATATGGAGGATCCGAATCTTGATGCAAAAGAGTTCTATGATATGTTCAAATATGTCGATACGCCATTATACCCGGATTGTGATTCTTATTTTGTTCTGTCAGTGGTGATGCGGTTGTTGAACCTCAAAGTCTGATTTTAACTTACCGCAGGAATGCTACGAACGGATAATTCAGTTTGTTAGAGAGTTGTTGCCGAAATGATCGAAGGACTTGCCATAAAACTTTTACAAGTCGAAGATGATGATACAAAAACTCGAATTAGGCTATGAAAAGATAAATTATTATCGAAACAGTTGTATGTTGTACTACAAGGTGAACAATGATAAAGACAGATGCATTTTTTGTTACGAGGACCGATACAAGCTAATTCGGGGCAAAGATAAATTAATTGAACGAGCAAGGTTGTGCCCCTAGAAATACATACAGTTATTACCGATCACAAAGTGGCTACAGAGGATGTATATGTCCGTAGATACTACACAACACATGACATGGCATAGCAAAGAACGGAAGATGGACGAAGGAGAATTATCCCATTCTTCCGATGGAGAGGCATGGAAGCATTTTGATCGATGTCATCATGGATATGCTGTGAAGCCTATGAATATTCAGTTGGCTTTATGTTCTGATGGATTCACTCCTTTCGGACAGTCGGGGTCTCAGTACTTTTGTTGGTCAATGATTTTGACCCCTTACAATCTACTACCGTGGATGTGCATGAAGAGTCCTTATATGTTCTTGACACTTATCATACCCGATCCAAAAAATCCAGAAAAGAACATCGATATCTACTTGCAGCCATTGGTGGACGAGTTGAGACAATTATGGCAGTTCGGGATTCAGACATATGATATATCGATGGAGCAGAACTTTCAGATGAGAACGATGATCATGTGGACAATCAACGATTTTCCAGCATAGAGGGATATTATCGGGGTGGAGTACTCTTGCTATTATATTTTGTCCGATATGTATGGGAAAGAGTAAGGCATTCCACCTTCAGAATGGAGGAACAACCTTTTTTATTGTCACCATCAGTTCCTTCCTGTGTCGCATTCGTGGAGAAGAAACATAGATGCCTTTAGAACTAGTAAACAGAAACTATCTCCTCCCCTATTGAGATTGACAGGAGATGCAATTTGGCAAGAGGTAGAGGATTTATCGACTGTAATGGAAGATTCGAGATCGGGCCATTACTTAGAAGGACTCGGATACTATCATAATTGGACGAAGCAGGGTATCCTTTGGGACTTACCTTATTGGAAGGACAATCTCATAAGATACAATCTTGATGTCATGCATATTGAAAAACGTATTCGACAACATCTTCAATACGGTGATGGATATCAAGGAAAAAAAGAAAGACAATCCCAAAGAAAGAAGGACTTAAAAATTATTTGCAGGCGTCCAGAGTTGCATCTAACACGAAGATCCAATAGTAACTGGGTCAAGCCTTCATCACTATTTATATTGAGTAGGGATGATAAATTGATAATATGCAACTGGATTTTAAAGTTGAGATTTCCTGACGGTTACGTGTCGAATTTGGCGAGATGTGTCAATCTCAATAAACGCAAGCTGATAGTGACGAAGAGTCATGATTTCCACGTATTCATGGAGCGTTTATTTCCCATCGCTCTGAGAGAGATGCTGCATTCTCAAGTATAGACTCCGATGGTCGAGTGATCTATATTCTTTAGAAGTTTATGTTCAAGCAAGTTAATGGAGCAACATATGTTGGAACTTGAGGAGAAGATTGTATTGACATTGTGCAAGTTAGAAACGGTTCCAACTTTTTTGATAGTATGGAACATTTGTCAATTCATCTTGCATACGTATCGGTGCTCTTGTACATTATCAATGGATATATCCATTTGAGAGGTATAAAATAATTAATTATCTAGTACTAATATTTTTTATTCAAACAGTTCTAATATTTAATATATTATTTATAGATATCTACACCATTGAAGAAGAAAGTGGGTAATAAGGCTCATGTAGAAGCTTCGATATGCGAAGGATATATCATTGAGGAGCTCTCAAACTTCTGCTCAATCTACTTTGATACTCATGTCAAAAAAAATCGGACTAGAGCACCAAGGAATGATGAAGGTGAGGTCGATGCACCGAATAGTAGAATCCATACTATCTTTAATGTTGGTGGCAAGCCTACATGTGCTTCTAAATTACGGTGGTTGGAGGACGATGAGTTTGAAACTGCTCATCGATATATATACCTAAATAGTGGTATAAAGGAGATGGAAGATTCAGAAGTAAGCGACAAATTTTTTCTATATATTTCAATTTTGTTTATACTTGAAAAATAAGTTCTCTAACTTTTCTCGTTATTATCACAGTACTTTTAGAGCTGAGGAAAAAATAGAGAGATCTAACATTGATGATGATGATCTTGCTAGAGAGGATGATAGAAAATTTTCATCTTGATTACATAATTATGTAAGGATTAAAATCATTAACCATTCTAAATTCAACTATTTGCCCAAGCTTGTTCTAATGACATTATGATACATGATGTTTTAGGTTTTTTTTGTCCTGGTACACAGTTGCAGAATGAAAGACTTCGAGCACTAGCTATCGGACTAAGCAAGAGGGTGAAGTGTTGATATGGATATACCATCAATGACTTCAAATTTAGAATCAATGATAAGCTTATCAATCACTTATTTTCGATGAGGAGGTTAATTATACAAAGAATTATGAAGTTTGTGTGAGGGGTTCAGTCTACGATACCGATCCAGGATTTGACTATTATGGTGTTATAAGAGATATCGTAGAGCTGGATTACTCTTTTGATACCAAAATTGTACTGTTTAAATGTGATTGGTTCATCACAACACCCAAGCAAGGATGAAGAGTTGACAAACAGTTTGGATTTGTTGATATAAAATTTGAAAAAAAGATATGAAGGTTTTGAACCATTTGTGATGGCTAGTCAAACGATCCAAGTGTACTACACGAGTTATTCTAGTCGAATACGCACTACTAGTAAAACATAGAGAATTGATCTTCGTTGTTCGCTCATTCATCGGTAGATGGAGCTAGTCCTAATATTCTGTCAACATCTACTCCGACTGGTGCTCCCCCTGGTTGGATTGATCCGACTTCTAGACCGGAGACTACACATGTCGCCCTACTGAGACAAATCTATATCATGGCTTGTTGGTGGACCATGGATTGTACATACGTCGACCAGGATTTGCAGACCCTCCTATCCTACCAGAGCAGCCAGCCAACATCACTCATCCCGAGCTGTGGGCCGATGGAGCGACATAAGGATATAATTGTTAGTATACACATTTACTCTCTTTATTTCTAGCGGTACATTGTTTACCTATTTCAAGTTCTTTCAGCTCCAGCAGGTAGAGATTTGGGCAACTTGATGTGTCATCAATTCCGTAGTCCCTATCTGAACTTCGGAGACATCCCATATAATAGACTATTTATTTGGCTAGATATGCTGGGGGTATGCATAAATAAAATCGTCTTTGATTTCAATATTTCTTAAATATTTGCTCATTTGTTTATTTTTTTCTTATTTACAGAAGTTGTACCGGTGGCTGGAGCACAAAGATCAGGAGATCCAAAAGAGCTACAAGTCCCTCGCCAACAAAAGGTTGAGGGATATGATCAACGACAAAAGGCGTTGGCTATACTCCCTGGAGATCATCGCAAGGAATGGTTGAAGAAGAAATTTTGGAAGGAGATGAAGAAGAAGATGGATACTTCGGCTTATAAGGCCAAGTGCTTGAAGGAGAAGGTTTCCCTGCTAAGGGTGGTCATCACACGGGTGGATCCCTTCCAATTTTAAAGCATTATCGATGGATAGTGAGTATTTTTATTTGTTATTTCTTCAATTATTTAATTTTAATGTTTGGTTACTAATTGTTGTTTAATTGTTACAGTGTGAGGAGGTCACAAGGACATGCGGAGACTGGAACATCGTCGACTTTTCCAAAGTTTTCGAGCATACCCATAAGCAAAAGAAGGATGGGAAGCACGTAGATGATCGGGCGACCAAAGCCTATGTAACTTTTCTCAGTGCTATCTAATTACATTCTTCTTTATACTTAACTATTATTTCACCTAAATAGCTAGTCCTAACTCTAAATATCCTAACCATAACCCTAATTAGCAATAAAAATCAAAGACAAAACCTACAGTATCTAAAAATAATACTTAATAGTAACTATAATACGAATATCAACTCTAAAGATATTTACCTAGCTCCCGTATAAATATAGGAGATGTATAAGACTTTAGAGAGTCAGATCGGTAAGGGAGGGAGTACTGCTGGCAGGTGCCGGAGGGAGCTGAGACTAGTCAGCCACGTACATCGGCTGCAAGAAATGACTTGTGGATACAAACTGTCGGAAGAGGGAAAGGCGACAGCGGGTACGGTACCGGATCATTGGCATCTCAGGCGTCTATTTACTCCATAGCTCCTTATCTACCTCCATATGTAGATACACAGCACGGCGTTACACAAATATTAGTGACCCTATAGAGTCAGATGTAACCCCTCTTCCCGGTATTTTGAAAATATTTATTTATTTATTTTTAAACAGGAATTTTTGGACTTTTAGAAATATTTTAATTAAATAGTTATTACGATAGATGGCTTTAGTCATGGTTATGATTTGGAGTACAAGATGACTAAAAATTGTGGCACGGATAACATGGTCGTGTGCCTCGACTAGTATATTAGCCATGGTAGGGAAGGCCAAATCATAAGTGTGTCCGAACTAGGAAAACCAGGCTAAGTTATGACATGACCCTATAAATAATTTAAATTTTATTATTAAGCATATTGACTTTCAGGAGACCCGGTTAGACCGAACTAGCTCGGACCTGACCCAAATCCAAACTAGCCCAATTGGACCCGAACCGAACCCAAGACAATGTAGTGATACGGTGTGTTCAAAAACGTCTATGTCAATATATATATATATATATATATATTATGTGTGTATGGGGTACTTATTTAATAATGTAATAAATATATTCCGTAAGTATTTGTCATATATATAATATAGGTGTCAATATTATTTGATATTCAGGTGACATTTTATCTAAAAACTATGACAACTATTTTGTGAATTTTGTGGATCTTTTGATTATATGCATACATACTTGCGTGTTTACCTATGAAATAAATACTAACAAACATCATGAACCATCGTTATCGTAAAACTACCATTATTTGACTTGTTGAATCCAACCGAGCCCAAACACCCTACTTTGACTCTCAAACCAATTCCTATTAGACCTGTACACTATCCCACACTAATCCCCTACTCAACAATATATATGTTTTGCACACTCAAAGCCTTACAGATGCACAACAAACCAATAGACAACAAACTTCATAGTTAAGACACCGATACTGAACCTTCTTGTGCACTTGTACTCAAATCCAACCAAGACTAAACAACTTGACCCAAGTGAACCCAAAGCCTTACTAAGGTTTAACCAAACCCCATAGATCTGAACCATAGGTTAAAGCCCATTAAATCTCGACCATGGGCCCAACAACCAACTCCTTACATGAAGCCCAAGCCTCCCCTCTCAAAACCCTAACCCTAACTTCCTCCCATCTTGTGGCCGACCACTCTATAGCCTCCCCCATCTCTTCCACGACCTCTTCCCCTTTTCCTCTCCTTTTCCACTTCCTTCTCCCTCCTTCCCACACACCAATACAGCCCCGACAAGTCGACAAACCCTAAACTAGAAGTCGAACCCCTTTTTTGGACCGAAATAGTGCTGCTGGTTGCAGCTGCTATACACACTGGAAAATAGCACCCCAAACCCATCCAAACTGAAGTTCTACACCCTACCTGAAGTACCAAAGCACCCCCTCAAGTTTTGTGAAGTTTGGAGTCCGTTTGGTGCTCCGAAAGATCCGTGTCGCAAGAAAAGCCTCCGTCGTAATCGTAATTACGTAAGTTCCTTAACTTCTGTTTAGTATTTAATTTTTCCATGGGAGAAAGCTTGTATGAACCCATAAACAAATTACATGGCAATGATGAAATCCCCATGCATGAGAAACCCTAATTTTATATGCAAAACTACTCTTAGATGACACAAATCTGAGGCATGACAACGTGGTAACCATATTAAACCTAGTTTGATGCATGTTGCTATTTTTTACTATTAAAAACTAAATTTCAGAATATTAATTAATATATTTTCATATATTAAATGAGTTTTTATGCAAGTTGGCAACTTTGCATGCACAAACTAGTTGTCAAGTTGCTAGAACACCTAGTCGATGCGCAACGGAACTTTGTGCATGCAATGGTAATTATTTTAGTAATTCATCACTAACTAATAATAATTTCAGAATTTAATTCATGATTATTTCAGTTTTATTTGACGTCAAGATGCGTGTTTAAGAGGTCACATGCATGTCCGATGTGTAGGTTAGTGCCATTGAGAGCTTTACGACAATGTGACGTACTTACGTATGTATAGGACTACACTTATCTAATTCATGTAAATGCCTATATGTACGTATGATACCACGATGTACAAGACCCTCACGACATGTTAGACCGTAGCATGGTATGTGTTTATTGGCACGTTATCCAATGCCATGTGACTGTTGGATTGTTGGCACGAACATCACAGTGTTAGTTGATGTGGTGCGATGATCTTACCCTTTGTTATTGCTTCGATTAGTTTGTGTTAGTATTGATTAGAATATATTATATAGGGAAACTCGAATCCACTACACTTTCAGTTGAGGACACTAGTCAGACAGCACCGCAGCAGCAGACAACAAGCAAGTATACCTTGCCGAACATATACAGTATTTACGTTATTTTTCTCTTTCTCTATTGTATTCCATTTCATATTGTCACATGATTCCCATATTGTGATTGGTTTGTCCTTGATTGTTTTAGTTGTTCTAGATTACGTGCACGTATATGATATTCGACATTGCTTGATTATTGGTCTTTTCGTGTTACGTTGTCTCGTGATTGAGTTGTCAGTTTCTATATCTTGTTCTTGACTTGACCATTCTTGACTGGGAGTATCTTGCATTGTACTACAGTTGAGACATACTATAGATTGGGAGTATCTTGCATTGTACTATGACCTATAGCATATATTGATTGATTGGTTGACTTGACTTGCGACACTATAAATTAGGAGTATCTTGCATTGTACTTCGATTTATAGGAGTCTACTTGACCTTGTATCCTTTAGGAGGGGAGGTCGATACTAGAATTGGCTAATCTCGACTGAAAGTATCCTGCTTTGTACGTCAATTGAAACACTATAGATTGGGAGTATCTTACATTGTACTACAAGCTATAGGAGTTCTGATTGATAGTTAGCCAAGTCTAGTATTACATTTCCACACCACTCGTCGACCTTAGATGTTCTTCTTGCAGTGTTCTTATCCTCCATACATATTATTTACTGTCATATTAGTAGGCATGTTTTATGTATCTTGCTAGTCCTCTGAGGACCTGATGATCTTTTCAGGTAGCTGATTGCATGGAGTTAGTTAGCTGAGCATGTGGTAGTTGACTTCATCTGTATGATTCAGGTATTTTGTTAGTGTTATTGATTTACTATCTTTCTCGTTCTTTTATGATATATCCTGCTTGTCAACTTAGCTTTATAGACTCATATTATTCTTGGAGTCTAATCGGACATATATGCTAGTGGGCTGCAGACCACGACCCATACTTGTTCAATCTTGTCTTATATATTCTTGTGGATTGAGATACACTGTAGATTACCATATTAGCCATGATACCATGATCTTGACAGCTTATACGTACTCGAGTCGGGCTGGAGTCCGCTTGATACGTAGCTGGCTTGCTCACGCACTCGCATCCCGGAAAGCGGGTGCGGGTCGTGAAATCAGATGACCCATGTTCTAGACACTTGTGGTATGACTCCTGCTACCACTATACTGGCTCCTGCATCGACCACATCGCCTCCTATATCGTCTCCTCTTGCATCGACGCCTCCTACATCGGCTCCTGCACCAGATCCTGCCCCAGCTCCTATTGTTACGTCGACGACTGTTCTAGGCGTTGCTCATATCCGGGACTTACAGCGGGTCCATAATATAGTGATGATGAAGTTATATGTGTGCAGACAGCCGCCTCTGCCACCTCCTCCACCAGCAGTTTGATATGTTGGAGAATTTTGTATGATTTTTTGTTGTACTGGATCAGTTCGTATGACTTTATGAAGTTTTTGTATCATTTGAGGGATTTGTATAAATGTACTTTTTTGTCAATTACTCCATAGTTTGAGAAAATATTTGATTGTATAAATATTTGTGTTTAAGTCTATTTCCTTCAATGTTATATATATATATATATATATATATATATATATATATATATATATATATATATATATATATATATATATATATATATATATATATATATACGATACAAATATAATATACTACTTATTCAATAAACTCAAACACACACACACACACACACACACACACACACACACACACACACACACACAGATATATATATATATATATATATATATATTTATTTTATATATATATATATATATATATATATATATATATATATATATATATATATATATATATATATATATATATATATATATATATATATATATATATATATATATATATATATATATTGAATAAGTATATATATATATATATATATATATATATATATATATATATATATATATATATATATATATATACTTATTCAATATATATATATATATATATATATATATATACTTATTCAATATATATATATATATATATATATATATATATATATATATATATATATATATATATATATATATATATATATATATATATACTTATTCAATATATATATATATATATATATATATATATATATATATATATATATATATATATATATATATATATATATATATATATATATACTTATTCAATATATATATATATATATATATATATATATATATATATATATATATATATATATATATATATATATATATATATATGTGTTTGAGTTTATTGAATAAGTAGTATATTTGTATATATAAATGCTAAAATATATATATATATATATATATATATATATATATATATATATATATATATATATATATATATATATATATATATATATATATATATATATTGTGATAGGTTTGAGCATTGCAGGAACCAATTATTTTGGTAATAATGCTAAGTTCAACGACTGACTAGCGACTGATTACCGACGAATTTCTGTTGGCCACCAACTTACTACCGACGGAAATTTCTGTCAATAACGTGTTGTCTAATACCCAGAAATGTATCAGACTTCTTATCGACAAAAATTTTCGTCGTTAACCGTCTGGAAAGATGCAAATATGGCCTCACAAAATTCTGCTACTAATCCATCGCAACGCTGTCGTAAGGGTTACAGACGAAATAATTACATTGCTAATCCGTCGATAAGAATTTGTCGCCAATATTGTCACTAGTCTATCGCTGTAGAGACTACTTACCGACCAAATTTTCTTAGCGACATTTAGTCTAACGACGCCTCCTTTTCGTCGGTATTCTATCGGTGTAGAGGCTAAAAATCAAGTTGCACCACTCAAATGGAAGTCAGAATATCAAGTTGTGCCACATTATCAACTTGCGCCACCTTAAAGTTGTGCCACATTATCAACTTGCGCCAGCATCAAGTTGCGCCAGAGCCAGGTTTCACGAGTGCCACGTAGCAGTCTCCTTGAGAAACTATAAATGCCATCATCATTACCTGACAACTGACAGCACGATAATCGAAGGAAATCCGTTGAAATCCTGTGCAATACGGTACTCGAGAAGATCTTGTCAGATATTAAATGACAGCTAGCAGCTTGCACAGTGTATCAAGGTGCGCGATAGTCAGAATACATCGCAAGTTGCCAAGTTCACCCACACGCAACCTGATTGACCAAGTTGCCGTAACATGAATCAAATTGATGTCCAAAAACAGGAAGATGTGGCGCGCATGCCACTAATCTCGTAAAAACGTGTCTACTACACTGCCCACGACCACGCGCATCTCACTCAAACGATGCCATGTGTCTTTTACAGTTGGTATAACCGCTCGCGCAACTGAACAGAGGCATGCAACCTAAAGCGCACGCAACCAAGAATAACTGCTAAACAGTTATTTCAAGAACTCTATAAATAGAGTTTCAGATCAGTTCTAAGGCATAACTAATGATCATAATCTACTGACAAAGTGCTGTTGCATCTTCCAGAGGCTCGTGTCTTCGATATCACATCGTCCAAGGGATAAAGTGATCGTCTTCTGATCAGATTCCTATAGTTGTACTTCCCCAAAAATCAATTATACTCTTGTACTTTCTTTCTTTCTTAGTTTGTAGGAATCAAACTTTTGTTTTTGCAAACAAAATGTCCATCAAACCGGGATAGTGCAAATGCAACCATCCGAACAGATAAGTGTAGGGCATCTTGGTGCGAGGGAAATCTTGTAGGGCATTTTTGTCATGAAGCATAGTATACACAAAAGAGTGCAGGCCCGCATTTAAGCGACAAGTCATCGCTGAAAAGAGGTCCGTCATGTAGAAAAACACAAGACGTACCACAGCGAACAGAACAGCTTGGTGGAATCGGTCAACTGCACTTGCTCCAGGGACCATAAACCACCGCAAACATATAGAAAGAAAGCCCGCCAACTGGGCTTCTTTAGACATAGGCCTATAACCTTGTCTAAGGTAACTCTCGATCGGAGTACCTGCCTGAAGGGGAACCAATCCTCGTCCAGCACGTTGTCGACGTGTTTGTATTTCTATATCAGTTTCTGAACATCGCTATCGCTGAATGGCTGGAAGAAATGAAGATCACAATCTTGAGTTTCAATATCTAGCCTTCAAAGACGTGGCCCAAGAACAAATATGGCATCCACTTGGATGTGTAGCATGTCCCTATAGTGGCACTCTTGTAGTATAGGAAGCATATCTTATATGACATAAGAGCTCCTCGAAGACAGCTACCATTTCAGAATTATCTGTTAACAAGATATCCAGTTCTTCGTTTGTGGGTACATACTCCTCATACGGATTGTTACCCATTGGCAGATGGGAATGGAACTTCATCTCGTGAAGTGCGAAGCCAATCTCCCCGTGAGGAGTCATGAAGGTACCAGTCTTATCGTTGTACCTTTCTAGCAGAGCCAAAAATATGTGGGCATTCGGACGGAAGCCATAAACCGTAGCCTGGACTGCTTCATAAAGACCTATCTCAAGAAGCTTGTCCTTAATTTGGACCAAGACCCAATTAACCAAGCAACTCCAGCATTTCATATCTGGGTTCACCCGGCCAGTTAATCGTATGATCTGATCCGGGTATCTTCTCTCAGCTTTTGCGAATTTGTTCGCAAAGATTGGTACTCTAACTGGAAATAACAGAGAAGAGTCTTCTGGAGGTACACAGCCAGGCATCAAACCCCTCAGATAGGAGCTGTATTTCTCTGAGGTGCTATAAAATTGGTTTATGCCCTTTGGACCCAGCCTAAAACAGATCCTCCATACTCTTGCTTGCTGTATCGGAGTTATATCCCATGCCATCCGGCGAGGGTAACTCGAGAATTCGTATCGAGATAGTGATAGGTATCTCGATATTTCAGTGAGGTACATAATCCTGCCCCCACTATACTGGTAAACTCTGTCTTCTTTCTTGGCCCTGGGTTGGGACGTCCTTCTGATAGCATCTCCGAACAAGAAAGCTGGTTTCTTGTGGACTATGTTATCCTGACTCTCTAAAGGCTGTCCGTTCATCAAGCATAATAGGGTGGTATTCTCTTGAGCAGTGAGTATAGCTTTCCTAGTTTCAGGAGGATCATACTGTGGATATGACACATGTGACAGGTCTTCTTGGTATTCTGATACATTGAATGTTGAAGCAAATCTTTCAGCATTTGGATCTTCTCTGAGATTAACTATACAAAGACGAGCAAACAGAAGTTAGTCTCAAAAAAGTATCTGGTTCATTGAAACAGAATATATGACATCATAGGTTGCACAACCCTTATGTTGCATGATATTTTGTATTGCGCCACATCTATGTTGCGTGATATATCAGGTTGTGCCACATATATGTTGCACGATATATCAGGTTGTGCCACATCTGTGTTGCGCAACATTTTTCTGTCAAAATATACACTTGTGTGGTGCAACATCTCAAGTTGCGCCAAAGTGATTTCACATAATAAAAAAAAAGCATGACTCTCGAAATGTCGTGCAACATGGTTCATAAAAACGAACGCAATGTGGATAGCAACCAAGCCCTAAAAAGAGTGGCGCAAGTCATGAAGTGCGCCTAACCCTAAAAAGAGAAGGTGCACGTTTTCCAAATCAAATTAAAACCCTAAAAAGGGGTTGATCGATGCTCGGTTTGTTGTCAAAACATTCACCTTCTATTGCTGGGTTAGCTGTTTCTCGTTGTGATGACGGGGAAGCGTACTGAGACGCACGCGTGGATGGAGCATGAGATGAAGGCTCGGCGACCTTCATTCCCTTCTCGGTGGCGGATCGCTTAGGTGCCATCGACAAATTGCTGAGAAATTCGGGAAGAGAATAATAGGGTTTTAGAAAAGATTGACTGTGGTAAAAAGAGGAAAGCTTAGAAGTGTACGGCTATTTATAGCATAAATAGTGAAACTAATTGCGCAACTTACGCTCGAAAAAAGTGGAGTTGGGTGAAACACGCGTAACTTATGACATAATATGCATAATTCAAAGTATTTCAAATTTTGAAAACTTTGAAGGGGGTCTTGTAGAAGCTAAAAATCAAGTTGCACCACTCAAATGGAAGTCAGAATATCAAGTTGTACCATATTATCAACTTGCTCCAACTTCAAGTTGTGCCACATTATCAACTTGCGCCAGCATCAAGTTGCGCCAGAGCCAGGTAGCGCGAGTGCCACGTGGCAGTCTCCTTGAGAAACTATAAATGCCATCATCATTACCTGACAACTGACAGTACGATAATCGAAGGAAATCCGTTCCAATCCGCGCAATGCGGTGCTCGAGAAGATTTTGTCAGTTATTAAATGACAGCTAGCAGCTCGCGCAGTGTATCAAGGTGCGCGATAGTCAGAATGCCACACAAGTTGCCGAGTTGCGCCCACGCACTACCTGATTAGCCAAGTTAGCGCAACATGAACCAAACTGATGTCCAGAAGCATGAAGATGTGGCGCACATGGCACTAATCTCGTAAAACGTATCTACTACACTGCCCATGACCACGCGCATCTCACTCAAACGATGCCATTTGTCTTTTGCAGTTGGTATAACCACTCGCGTAAGTGAACAGCGGCGTACAACCTAAGGCGTGCGTAACCCAGAATAACTGCTAAATAGTTATTTCAAGAACTCTATAAATAGAGTTTCAAATCAGTTCTAAGGCATCACTAATGATCATAATTTATTGACAAAGTGCTATTGCATCTTCCAGAGGCTCGTATCTTCGATATCACATTGCCCAAGGGATAAAGTGATCGTCTTCTGATCAGATTTCTATAGTTGTACTTCCCTAGAAATCAATTAAACTCTTGTACTTTCTTTTTTTCTTAGTTTGTAGAAATCAAACTTTTGTTTTTGCAAATAAAATGGCGACTCTGCTGGGGACGACTTTCTCCTCTGACGAGAAAGTGACAACTCAATGTGATACCACGTCGATCGGCAAGACGCAGAAGACTTTGGTCGTTCAAGTTGACCAAACCGCTTACGAAGCGATGATCAGTGCTGGAGGTACTAGGCGTACTGTAGTTGCTGCTAAGAGCAAGGCGTGCACTGTGTGGACTCTCAAGTCTTCTTGGCCAACCATGGTTCCTGTGCAACCTGCGCAGACTGCCTCTCTGCCAACCATGGTTCCTGCACAACCTGCGCAGACAGCCTTTCTGCCAACCATGGCTTCTGTGCATCTTACGCAGACTGCTTCTCTGCCAACCATGGCTCCTACGCAGCTTCTGCAGACTATTTCTCGGCCAACCAGAACTCCTGTGCAACCTGCGCCTACTGCTTCTTCGGCTCTGAACAAAGGGAAACTCTTTTTGGCTACTCCCTCATCTTCTCCAGTTATGAACTCAGGAAAGAACCTATCTAGCGAGAGTGCTAGACAGAACAAAGGGAAGTGCCCTTTGGCCTTTTCTCAACCCGTGCAACCTGTGCCTATGGCCTCTCAGCCACAAAACAAAGGGAAACGCTCTTTAGCTACTCCTCCAAATTTGAACTTGGCAAGGAATACACCTATTCCAGCCTCGTCATCGAATAAAGGAAAGCGTCATTTGGCTATTTTCTAATTCTTCTCTAGTCCTTGACTCGATAGAAAGTATCTCTGGTGGCGCCTATGCACCAGTCAGTTTAAAAGCTCTTTTGGGCGGGAACTCTACTCCTCTGAACAGAGACAATCAAATCTCTGCTAAGAAAGTAAGTTCTGTTCAAACTGAACTTTCTATTACTCAGTTGCGCCAGGCCAGGCACATAAGAACAGGTTGTGCAACACAAAAAGGAATTCTGCCAAATCCTAAAAATGCAACTACGGATCTTTCAATCCTGTGCATCTCAAGATCCAAGCATGATAAGCTGCTAGTATCTCAGACAGATACACAAGTAGCAGACCGATCTGACCTACGCACCTATCTCAATAGGCGCCAGTCAACACCTACTTCAGCAAAATGTAAACAACCTGCGCCAGTGGCTAACTTGCGCCAAAAACAGACTTCTGAAGTCAAGAAGCCCTTTGCCTATGCTAACCAACTCAGCACTTCTTTGTACACTCAAGGAATATGACATCTCAAAAATCGGAATCATATTCCTAACATCATTAAAGAATATTTTCCTTCGACTTCTTTTCATCCTGATGTTATAACTGATCTCCATGAAATTCTTAAACAGAAACGGAAGATCACAAATCCGTCTTATCTATCAGTAATGCAGCCCCAAGAACATCACTGTAACCATCACCATGAGGTAGTTATCAAATGCTGTTGTCAATCAGCTAAATGGTCTGTCTTCGACTGTCTAAATTACTCTCAGATTTCTCAACCGATGATAGTGGATGAAGATGAATTATTGTATGCCTCTGTCAACATGACGTCTCGAAGCACTGGGGGTGGAAAGCGCCTGAGACACAATGCATCCCGCAATCCCAGTCAACAATACTTAGATCGGATTCATGCATCCAGCGAAGGAGTATACCAATATACCAGATCAAGAAGCCGAGACACAATCGGTCAAAGAAATCTTCCTTCCGACCAAGGAACAATCGGTCAAAGGAATCTTCCTTCCGATCAAGAAACAATCGGTCAAAGGAATCTTCCTGATTCCAACCAAGATTCTTTCAGTCAAAAGGATATCCCTATCACTTATTCTGGGGGTAGTTCCTCATATGACTTTGATGCTGATAGTGAAAGTTCTGAAAGGACCATCTTTTCTACTAGCTCGTCTTCGATAGCTAGAGAAGTGACTGCTTATGTTGTCACAGAAGATCAAGATGCTTCCAGTTCTAACAGTCAAGAGTAGAGAATTGCTGCTTTAGAGGCTAGTTTGAAAAGCATGGTTGAGATGATGACAGGCATGCATGCTGTAATTATGACACAACATACGGTTCCATCGATCGTGAATCTAATTCCGACCCAAGAACCTGTAACGACATCAGCTCCCGTCAATATTGGTCAGGGGGTACAGTCTCCTCATACCGCTTACATACCTGTGCAGGCTATTCCAAGTCAATCTGGTGCTGGAGGTGGTACTTATCATGCAGTACCCCCTCCTAACATATCAAATCAATCTACTGCTCAACAATCATCGAAAGATACCAATGAGGCCGTAAAACTTTTACGATCTCAATTTGAGGCTTTCAAACAGAAAGACGGCTTGCATAAGCTTGGGATCAAGCAGCTTTATCCTATAGAGTGGAAGGAAGTCAAATTTTCTCCCAAATAGAAACCCTCTACTATTATGTTGTTTGATGGCAGCATCTCCAAGTCAGTACCTCAATCACTTTGAGGTAATGACTGATCAACTATAGACAAATGATGCTCTACTCACTAGGGTGTTCGTCGGATGTTTAGCAGGTACAACTTACGACTGGTACCATAGTTTGCCAGGTGGTTGTATAACCTCTTTCTCTGAATTCAAAAAAATATTCCTAGAACAATTTTATGAAGGAACAAACGACATGACTATGTATGCTCTCATTAAAATTAAGCAGCGACACAATGAAACAACTGAACGGTTCATTGAACGATTCCGCCGTGAGGCACTCAAAATACCTCTCAGAACTCCAGATGCTTTGACTATAGACACTTGCAAGTCAAACCTGTTGCCTATAATCAGCATGTGGACTGGATCGACACAGTTCCAGGATTGGCCTTCATTCATAGTGAATGCTAAAGCGGCAGAAGAAAGTGCTGACAAGTTCAAACAATTAGGTATTCAGATGCCTAATCTTGACAGAGATGAATGTGCTACACCAAATAACGGTGGCCGTCAGAACAACCGCAAGGGTAAAGAAACTTTGGCTATTAATGTCAAAGGCAAAGAAACTATAGCTGTCAATATAGGTCAATCAACACCTACTCTAACGGCTCCACCATAGAGGGCACCACGTCCAAAAAAGAATACTCCTTTGATGAAGATGATGTCATGAGCATCTTTAATTGTCTGATCAAAAGCAAATAAACTTCAACTACCAGAAGCAAAACGGCCAGAAGAAGTAGGTAAAACTGACCACCCTAAATATTGTATTTACCACAGATTTATCAGACAAGACGAAAAGACTGTAACGGCTAACATCGTCGCTTTACAGTTTGGTGATTTTCCTGCTCAACTTGTGCAGGACGGCGTCATTCCCATCCCGAGAACTACTTTGGAGATTGTTAATCTCCCACCTGCACGAACTGATGGTCTTGTTCCTCTATCTACTGATAAAGGGAAGATTATGTGGATTCATCTTGATTTAGTGGCTGACTTTAAAGCACCTTCTTTAAAGTCCAAGAAAGCAACCAAATACAAGTCATGTCACATGACTTCGTTGGGTGAACATTATCCTCCACCTTTAACTGCCACTTTCACTTCCGCGATAGATTCTTTTTCTTCTTCTGCTGAGACAACACTGCCAAAGCTGGAAACCAATTATCAACCAGCCTTTCATATATATAGTCATCAGTCTCGCGAACTCATAAGGAAGATGGGATATGATCTACAAAAGGCTCCCGGCCTAAATCATGGAACAAGATCTCTTGTACCTCTTTCTCTATGCCTTTCACACAACCAATCTCGTGTTGGTTTGGGTTACTGGACAAATTATTTATCTTTCCAAAAGAAACCTTCCAAAAGCAAGATCCAGGCAAAGAGTTGCAATATGGTGTCCTTCGAACCTGTATCCGAAGAAGAGGCCTTAACTGGTACCAGGTCTGGAAGAATTTACCTGAGAGACTATTCAGAAGGTCAAGAGAACCATGCTCTAGCTTCAGAGGCTCCTCCAGCATCATCTTCTCCTGCTGTCAATGTTCTATCGGTTATATCACCTCCAGCGAAACTAATTCCTCCCAAACCGATGGCAGCCGATAAAGGAAAGCAGCATGTCCGCTTTGATAAAGTATTAAAAAAGACTCCAGCTCTGGGACTCGAGAAGCCGTATAACTTTGATATACTGGCTCAGCTGGCTAATACCCCAGCAAGGTTATCAATTTTTGAGCTACTGCATCTCTCGAAGGAAACTCGAGAAACATTGAGTGAAGCTTTAATGCAAGCCGATACTTGTCTAACACTCCTCAAAAAGCCAGAGGTGGAGCCTGTAACATGCTTTCATTGTCATAGTATGATGGAGCTGATGCCCAACATCACCTTTACATAAGATGATATGCTGCTAGAAGATAATCGTCATGACCGGCCCTCTACTTCACGGGATATGTCGATACCATGAAGGTTGATCGCATCTTGATCGACCCTGGTCTCCACTCAGCATCATGCCAAAGACTCTACTAGATGCATTAAAGATTCCTGTACATAATCTTTCAACAACTATCACGACAATATTGGGATTTAATTCTGGAAGAAGTGAACCTTTGGGAAAGATTCATCTGAAAGTTCAAATCGGCAATCTTCGTACAAAGGTTACCTTCTACGTAATCGATAATCATGGCTCTTATAATGCTTTACTCGGAAGACCCTTTCTATATGAGCATAGCATTGTACCATCTACTCTCCACCAATGCTTCAAATATGTAGACGTCAATGGAGAAGTCTAGAAGGAAGTAGCTGACCTAAATCCTTTTAGGGGCATTGAAGCATATTGTACTAATTCTCAGATGTACAAGGAAGAGTTCATGAAGGTCGTGTTAGCGATGGATAGTGAGGAAGATCAGAAAGATACCTCAAACAATGTTCTCATAATCCCTATCAAATGGCGTACTACTCGTCCATCTTCTTCTCAGACATTAACTATCAATCTTTCCTCTCGTCACAAACAGCCTCCTGCTGTAAAAATGGAACAGAGGGAGCTCACCTCTTCTGAGCCTCTTATTATCGACCTTCGTCGTAACAAACCTTCTCCTTCTCCTTTTCCTTCTCCTTTTCCCCCTCTGGTTATCAATCTTACTAAGCCTTATATTAAGGCCAAGAATCCTATTGTAAATGATGATGTACAAATTAATAAAGTAGCAACTCCTTTACAGTATACTGATGTTTTTTATTATACTCAATGTTATTTAGAAATGTTAGATAACTTTAAACCACTTACAATAGGAGCAGTTTAACCTCTCCAAGATGAAGTATTGCTCGAACCAATGCAAGACTCCTTAGTTCCTTCCAGGAAGAAAGATGAATTTTCTATACTTTTTAGTAAAGGAACGGAACACAAGATCACATCCGATAGTGAAGAAGAAAATCAAAATAACGGAAGACTTCAACTACGTCGTTATAGTCAACAATCAAAAGATATCATTCAAAAGATGGGCTATAATTTTAAAGCTGGTCTCAATGGTGGTAAGGAAAGACGAACTCCTATTCATATTCCTGCTCCAAAAGGAAAGTGACAACAATATTACAGCAAAACGAAGCGGGGATTGGGTTATACTTCGCCAATTCTGACTCCAGAAGCCTCCGAATCCGATAAAGAAGGACGATCTAACTCTTATGACTCTGTCTCATGGGATTCAGACACCAGTATAGGGTACGTCCTTCGTTTGACTCTATCTTCCAATATGGTAACTGCCGAGTTCTCGGAAGACGACAAAGACTTTGTCGAAGCCTCTGAATCTGATCCTTCGAAACAAAGGATGGATACTCTGTAACCACCACTTTTCTAAATTAGAGTATTTTAGTAATTTTGTGATATTTTTGAAGTTTTATTATTTTATTAGTTAATTTGATTGGTGTGTAGCTTTGATTGGTGTTTTTGGTAGTAGAAGGTGGTATAACCTTAGTCAACCTTGATTAGAAGACTAACCATGTGATTAGAATTATTTTTGGCTTTTTAGATTTTAATTAAGAGCTATTGTCCATTTCAGGAAACATTTAAATCATTTTTGAGTCATTTTACACATAGCCTTTAAGCCTTTTTGTCAATGGGCCTTTAAACCAACTTAAGGAGTGCTTGGCCCATGACCAAACCCTAAACCTAATCCCCATACCCCCTGGCCGGCCATAAACAGCAACTCCCCTTTTTATTGTGTTTAAACCTAGTAGCCGTCACAAGTTCACAAATCCTATTTTTTTCGTTCTCCTCCAAAGGTCCCATTTTTTCGTTTCTCACCCAAATCCTTCCAAACGAAGTGCGTTACGATCGTTAGGAGGAGAGGAACCTGCTGGAGACTTGCTATCGAGGGATCGGAGGCGTTTGACCGGAGGAAATCGGCATCGACGCGTTTGGAGACACGTTGCATTGAGATTTTGACTCTTAATAGGTAAACCCCTCTAAACACTTGTTATTCCTAAATTTTTTTCATACATGCATCCATATAGGTACCTCGGACCTGTGCATGAAGTTTGGTAGGTTTTTGTGTTCCTTTGATAGACGTATCGGACACGTGTCGGTCCATTGAACACGTGTTCGACGAAATGTCACTGAGAACTGAAAGTTGGTATTTTCTTGATTCTGTTTTCATGAATTTCTTGCTGTTATTATTTGAAATAACTTTTGTGAAGACGTATCTTGATTCGACACAATTTTAATGTCCGAATCGGACGCGGACACACGTGCACAAAGCCCGTGCAAGGCCCCATGCATGCCCTACTGTCCGAGTGTCATAACTCGATGCACAGGACTCCATTTCGCATGAAATTTCATAGACACGTGAGGGCAACCTCGGTCTACGTACTCCAAAAATTTCATGATGTTTCGTGAAGCATGCACGGAGAAATCTAATGCGCATGGGTCAGCCCGCACTGTGCACGCGGCTGAAAAGTGATGCTGACACGGCCTTCGTACGCGAACACGACGCGACGAAGACCCATTCCAGGAGCTCGAGCACGAAGACCTAGACCTAAGCTACCTAGGAACCCAAGCCCGAGATATGTCGTGGCTCGAATTACGAGCCATGGGATTCGACACGCGCCCACGAGGCTGTACGCGCGTGTGCGCACAGCCACGCGGGTTCGTATGTCCTGTGTCGCGTGGACGCATTGTGGTATCGTGTCAGTGTGTCCTAGACATAGACCAGGACCCCACCTAGCTATGTGCATGAGCACAAGGCTTCTCCTGTTGCGTGTGGCGTTCAATCGAGCGAAAACGTACGTGCACGTACACTTGTCAATGTACGTGTATCCGATTTTCTCCGATACGCACTCCGTGGACACGATGCGGATACGGGTTCGACCATGTGAGTACCCAAGAACGTCACACATGTATATACCTTTGTGTTTGCCAAGTTTTACGGGTTCTAGTTGAGTATTGTGTGTAACGCCCCAGTCCCAAAATACGTAGGACTAGGTACGTATCCATGCCAGCTGTATTAATACGAAGTACACTCTAATATATGGAAACCTCGTATGAATACATAAGCTGTAAAATGCAGTAGAACCATAACTAATCTCATCTACACAAAATAAATGAATAAAAGATATCATATAATCACTATAGATTGTCATTGGTACATGTAGTTGGACGAAGACAAATCCACTACCAACTATGAAAAGAAATACATGATATACAAAAGAATGATTTTGGCAAGCGAAGCAAAGACGATCCAAATGCAATCATCCTCGAAAAAATAGCGATGATCACGGCTAGAGCTAGAACACCTGCGAAAGACAATAGCACACACCTGGCGAGATAACCAGGTCCTTAGAGGGACGTAACAAGACACATAATATCATGCCATATAAACTGAATAAATACTGCTTAAATAAATAAGTCAATTGAATTATAACATGGTCCAATACACACCTATTGAACGAACGTACCATCCCCCCAACCAAATAAGGACAGGAGATGGTAAACTAATTCACGTTGACGTATCTTCCATGCTATGAATCCAATATGGTATCCGGACCCCAACAAGGTTCAATTCCTTCTCATCGAAGTACTAAGTCACACCAATAACCAAACAAGGACAAGATGTAACGAACTAATTTGCGACAAGTTATTTTTCCAAGCCACGGTCAGATACAAGTATCCAAACCAAAACTACTCGTACCTAACGGATAAAGGTGCCTAACCGTTCTATATGAAATGTAGTTAAGAACAATCCTTCCTACGCATGGGCCCTGGCTGAATAGGAACGACATGGTCCCCACTTGGGGCACCAGAGGCCCCATCTGTAACAGCATAACATTCCGCAGAACGCCAGTGGCCGTTAGTAATCATGGGTCATCAACCCCGTATCTCCAGCGGAGAGTCCGGGTCACAAGGGAAGGTGCATCGAAGCCCATACGCCAAGGAATTGTCCTCCCCGCCCAATGCCTACTATGTTGTATCCACAACAATAACCTCTATAATCGCTAAGTCAAACTAGCATGCAACCTCTATTAGCGGTTATTCCTATTGCACGGCTTGTACGTACTGGTGGCCAGCCAATCACACACTTTCGTGTTCTACTTACGACACACAACTTCGTGGTATAACGTGTCAAGGCCATGAATGCAACACACAAAGGTGGTCCCTTAAATCTAGGTTGAATGTGCAAAAAAAATAATATATAGCAGGAAATATAAATGAACAGTAAGTTCTAACAGGTTATGCCATGTATTACAGTTTATTTTGTATAAAAAAATAAATAATGCATGAAATATGAGCTAAAATAAATAAACAACAAATGGCAAGGTGTCTTACCTGGTAGGACGCCTGGTGTGCTGCGATGATCAAGGTGGCATGAACTTCGACTTCGGAGCAACAACTATACAAGTGGACCTCTGTTGATGGCACGGACAGTTACATTGGGTCCGGGATGGTCAGAATAGTTAAGGTCGACATAGGGTAGTCTAGAATCGGTAAGGAAATAGGAGATTTGGGATTGGTCATGGTCATGAGATTGATCGATAGAAATTGGATATATATGATTTTAGGAAATTATTTATATTAAATGAGAACTTATATTTTTGCAAGTTAAAATAGTGTTTAGATAAATACTAAAATATAAAAGAAACTGTGTTCACAAAAACCTCTTAAGTTTGTAGAAATACAATTTAGGTAGAAAACTATATTTTCCAAAAATATTCTTAAGAGAAACAAAATAATTATAGAGAATTATTAAATGCTAAAATCCATATTTGTAAAACTATAATTTTGTCAAATAGTTTACTTTAAATAAATAGAAAATTTACAACAATATATCTTAGCCTATAATTTTGTTGTTACCAATAATAAAAGTAGTTTTTATGAAATTATCTATTTTGGCTAGTAAAGCAATTAAAATAATAATTGGTATTAATAGTACAATAACAAAGATATAGTAATAATATTTTAAATTATTTATCAAAAATTACATGCTGTATAACAAAGATCTTGGTGAAAAAAATAACCCAATTAGGAAAACAAGAACAACATTAATAATAATAATAATAATAATAATAATAATAATAATAATAATAATAATAATAATAATAATAGAACATCAGTACATGCTATGCTGAGGAGCTGTATTAATAATAATAATAAATGATAATAGTAATATAATAATCATAATAATGAAATAATCATAATTAACAAAATAAATTAACTAAAAAAATGACAAATTAAACACAATGTGGTTCTCCTCGAAAGAGGAGAACCAGCAACAAGTGAAGTTAGAAAGAGGAAAAAACAAAACAAAAAAACAAAAAAAAACAAAAGCATTTAAAGCGGGGAGAGAGAGGGAAGAGAGGGGAAGAGCGAGAGGAGTGGAAAGAGAGGAGAGACGGAGGGAGGAAAGGCGCTGGGTCGGCGCGGCGCTCCGGCGTGAGGGGGCAGGCGGCGCGCGGAGAAGGTCGCGGAAGGGAGGATCTCCAGGAGAGCGGAGAGGGTTTCGAGGGCTGGCTCGGCCGAGTGTCGACTCCGACGAAGGAGACGGAGGAGCGGTCGGGCGAGGAAGCAAGGGGCGGATGCGCTGCTCCGGCGCAGGGGGCCGGATGCAGCGGCGGATGGAGGGTTTCACCGGAGGGCCATGGCGGGGTGGGACGCCGGCGCTAGGGCACCGGCGGCGGAGTCATATCCGTGGGTGCGGGGTTTAACGAGGCAGGGTGGTCAGAAATGAGGGGTGACGGCGGTGGCTTGAGCTCGAACGGGGGCTCCGGTCGGTGGAGTTCAGATGACGCGGCGGCGGTAAGCATGGTGGTGGTGGTGGGTTTAATTTTTTTTTTCTTTTTGGTGGTGATGGTATTTTTGGTGGCGGCGGTGTGGGCTCTGCCACGGTGGTGGCGGAGTCGGAGGCTGGCGAGATGTGGGATCGGGCGGTGGCAGTAGCCGCGGTCGGAAGGAGGGGTCGTCTGCTACAGGAGATGGGTGGTTGGAACGGGATGAGGGTGCCGGAGTTGGCCCGGAATGCTTGAGGTGGGGTGCTAGTCGTGATGGCGGCCAACGATGATGGTGGGGGTGTTGGAAGATGGAGGATGGTGGTTGCACTCGGCTAAGGTGGCCGGAGTGACGGTGGCGGGGACGGTGATAGTGGGTTGTGGTGATGGGGATGGTCTGGAGGCTGGGCTTGGTCGGGAGAGGTCGGGGGCGCTGTGTTTCGATAGTGATGACAGCGGCTAGGTTGCCGATAGTTGATCGGCTGTTGCGGGGTCTTGCTAACGGTGGCAACGAAAAGTCATCGGGGTGGTGATCTAGGGGAGATGACTGGGTCGGGATTGGTCGATGGTTAGGGATTGGATTATGATTAGGAATTCATTGTTGTCGGGGTGTGTCCGACACGGGGAATATATCTATATATAATCTATAGAATAAGATGTGAACACCGACACGATGTACGATAATTATGGGTTGTGGAATTTGTGGAAAATGAATTGTGGAGAAAATAATATGGAGGAGTACCTGCCTATTTATAGGATGTGGGAATTCCCGGTTAGATAAGGATTAGGAGTAGTTTAAACCCAAAATCGATAATTTACAATTTAATTTAAAATCAATCAAATCCAAATCCAAATCCAATTTAAATCTAATTAAATTTTTAGTTTAAATCAAATAGGATAAATCAAATTTCAATTATTTAACTATTTAAATAAATCCATAAATTCAAATCAAGATTTAAATCGCTACAATAATTTCAAAATATATTTTCCAAAAATATTATTATAATAATTTTGAAAATATATTATTATTTATTTAAAAATCAGCTAATAATTAATCATGAGATATGTATGCATAATTATTTATACGAAATTTTGCTTTTTTAGTATACAATGAAATATAATTTATTATTAATAAATGTTAGAAAGAAAAGGCTTAAAATAACAAACTTTGAAATTTTGTAAAATGGCAAAAATAATTATTATATATATCACTTCGAAAATAGAAAACGTTTTTCTAAAAATATGTACGCTCGCACATATTTGCACTCGTCGAGCAATAAAGAAAAATAAAATCTTGCACGTGACGTACAATACGTTATTGAGGCGTACAATTACAAAAAATTAATCGGTACCAAATATATATATATATATATATATATATATATATATATATATATATATATATATATATATATATATATATATATATATATCAGTAGAAATTTAGGGGTTTTACATCCTACCCAACTTAAAAGAATTTCGTCCTCGAAATTAAGAATTAGTAGGGGGTGAGAAGACACAAGGGGGTATCGATGGAGAATAATCGATAACAAAATTATGCTGTAAGAAATCGCGATCTAGATCATAGAAAAATAATACGGTATGGTCACGGGTAATAAATAAGGGTCACGATTTAAGAGAGCGAATTAGGCTGATTCCTGAAATAAGCGATTAGAGGTCATGGTAGAAAACATAGGGTCGAAAAGGGGGACGAGGAGTTTAGGACGAAGAGATTGCAACATTGAGTGGCAATGGTCATAATCGGTAGAAAGCTAGAGAGAGTTCTAGTACCAGGCTTTCGTCCTTCTAGGATAAGTGAAGGTGCGCAATATAGAGTTCGAAGGAGGCGTTATCGAATACGAATACGTGGTTCAAAGACGATCGAAATATTTCAAAGGAATTGTCAAGGCAGTCGTGGATGAGATTCTAGAGGGCAAGTTTAGCTATGTTCCCATCCACATAGAACGATAGATAAAGGCGAACCAAAGTGTACTTGGTTGATCAGACCATCATGTACCGATTATGATTAGACCATATGTTAGTGGACATGCCCAAATAACATATGTCTTGAAACAAGCTTGATAAAAGAATTGTGCTTGAAAAAACTAGGCTACATTAGCATCATTAGTCTAGATAGTAAAAATATAGGCACGATGGTAGATGAAATAAGAACAAATATGAATAGTCTAAGAGTCTAAGTCTTGTTTATTCCTATACAATCATTCTACGGTTTTATTGACCAAGGCTTGGTTGACCTAATGGGTTGAATTCCTCTAGTCTCTATGGTCTAGATAATACTATTGGTATTCCCTTAATGGTCAAGGGTGTGTCAGGTTGTGGGGTATTCTACCCAACTTAAAAGAATTAAGCTAAGGGTGTTTTGGGATATCCAACTAGTAGGGTCACTCTCTAATAAGCACGAAAGGAAGATAAGAATAATGATAGGAGGAATCAAGCAAGATGCAATTGATGAGTCGAATGGTAGTTCGAACATAGAATCGAGGAAAGAGGTCAAGTATGTGGATGAGATCCTAGACTTCTAATTCTATTCGCAGGCTTGCTTGGTAAAGTAACCAAACAATTTATCTTGACCTGCATGGGCCACCACAAAAACATGTAACCCGCAGTCCCAAAATACGTAGGACTAGGTATGTATCCATGCCAGTTGTATTCATACGAAGTACACTCCAATTTATGAAAACCTCGTATGAATACATAAGCTGTAAAATACAGTAGAACCATAACTAATCTCATCCACACAAAATAAATGAATAAAAGATATCATATAATCACTATGAATTGTCATTGGTACATGTAGTTGGGCGGAGACAAATCCACTACCAACTATGAAAAGAAATACATTATATACAAAAGAATGATTTTGGCGAGCGAAGCGAAGACGATCCAAATGCAATCATCCTCGAAGAAATAACGATGATCACAGCTAGAGCTAGAACACCTGCGAAAGACAATAGCACACACCTGGCGACATAACCAGGTCCTCAGAGGGACGTAACAAGACACATAATATCATGCCATATAAATTGAATAAATACTGCTCAAATAAATAAGTCAATTGAATTATAACATGGTCCAATACACACATATTGAACGAGCGTACATCCCTCCAACCAAACAAGGACAGAAGATGGTAAACTAATTCACGGTGACGTATCTTTCCATGCTATGAATCCAATATGGTATCCAGACCCCAACAAGGTTTAATTCCTTCTCATCGAAGTAGTAAGTCACACCTACAACCAAACAAGGAGAAGATGTGACGAACTAATCCGCGACAAGTTATTGTTCCAAGCCACGGTCAGATACAAGTACCCAAACCAAAACTACTCGTACCTAACGGATAAAGGTGCCTAACCGTTCTAAGTGAAATGTAGTTAAGAACAATCCTTCCTACGCATGGGCCCTGGCTGAATAGGATCGGCATGGTCCCCCCTTGGGGCACCAGAGGCCCCATCAGTAAGAGCATAACGTTCTGCAGAATGCCAGTGGCCGTCAGTAATCATGGGTCATCAACCCCGTATCTCCAGCGAAGAGTCCGGGTCACAAGAGAAGGTGCATCGAAGCCCATACGCTAAGGAATTCTCCTCCCCGTCCAATGCCTACTATGTTGTATCCACAACAATAACCTCTATAACCGCTAAGTCAAACTAGCATGCAACCTCTATTAGCGGTTATTCCTATCGCACGGCTTGTACGTACTGGTGGCCAACCAATCACGCACTTCCGTGTTCTACATACGACACACAACTTCGTGGTATAACGTGTCAAGGCCATAAATGCAACACACAAAGGTGGTCCCTAAATCTAGATTGAATGTGCAAGAAAAATAATACATAGCAGAAAATATAAATGAACAGTAAGTTCTAACAGGTTATGCCATGTATCACAGTTTATTTTGCATAAAGAAAATAAATAATGCATAAAATATGAGCTAAAATAAATAAACAGCAAATAGCAAGGTGTCTTGCCTGGTAGGACGCCTGGTGTGCTGCGATGATGAAGGTGGCACGAACTTCGACTTCGGAGCAACAACTATGCAAGTGGACCTCTGTTGATGGCACGGACAGTTACATTGGGTCCGGGATGGTCAGGATAGTTAAGGTCGACATAGGGTAGTCTAGAATTGGTGAGGAAATAGGAGATTTGGGATTGGTCATGGTCATGAGATTGATCGATAGAAATTGGATATATATGATTTTAGGAAATTATTTATAATAAATGAGAACATATATTTTTTTGCAAGTTAAAATAGTGTTTAGATAAATACTAAAATATAAAAGAAACTGTGTTCACAGAAACCTCTTAAGTTTATAGAAATACAATTTAGGTAGAAAACTATATTTTCCAAAAATATTCTTAAGAGAAACAAAATAATTATAGAGAATTATTAAATGCTAAAATCCATATTTGTTAAACTATAATTTTGTCAAATAGTTTACTTTAAATAAATAGAAAATTTATAACAATATATCTTAGCCTATAATTTTGTTGTTACCAATAATAAAAGTAGTTTTTATGAAATTATCTATTTTGGCTAGTAAAGCAATTAAAATAATAATTGGTATTAATAGTACAATAACAAAGATATAGTAATAATATTTTAAATTATTTATCAAAAATTACATGCTGTATAACAAAGATCTTGGTAAAAAAAATAACCCAATTAGGAAAACAACAACAACATTAATAATATAATAATAATAATAATAGAACATCAGTACATGCTATGCTGAGGAGCTGTATTAATAATAATAATAAATGA